>MJUT01002896.1:48436-87253 GCA_002080005.1 Gigantidas platifrons
GATTCGAACTCACAACATCAATGGTGATTGGCACTGAATGCATATTTAGTTGTAAATCCAACTACCATACGATCATGGCCACAATGGCCCCTATTCCAATTGAGACACGCTTGTATACAGTTACAAATAATTGTACAAATATGGATATTCATTTCTAATAATTATGGAAACAGCCCACACATGAAAAAGAGGGAATATATATCAGTATTCTAAATTTAGATGTGACAATTTAACTTCCGGTATGGAAATCAATACACGATCAAAATTTTCAGACTTTTCTCACCTGCACATCTAGCTTTTTTTTTGCTAGGTAAAAAGTTTGTATGGTACGAATGGAAAAATGGAAAATATTTATAAAAAAAAACAAAAAAAAACAACGGGAATAGGCCTATTTATTTACAACTGTCTGCTTTTATTTTACAAGATTGAATATAAAATTTGTTCTGATTAATAAATATTATGTCCATTAAAACAACATGTACGAAAGATAAAACTTCTAGATAATCACTCAACTGTGACCAGATTTACGACTTCATTCACATGTCCTGTGGAGAAACAGGTAAGATTTTGAAGATGGGAGCAATAAAAGTTAATCCTTTTCACTAATTTTGCCGGTGAATTAAGGTCTATCACAGTGGGAAAATGTCGGTGAAATTCCCACTGACGGATTAATTTTATGTCTATCACGGTGATTCATCACGGCATGTCTCTGACCGGTGCATATAAATACCGAAATTACCACTATTTGCCGAAATTACCAAAAAAGTTGCCGAAATTACCAATAATGTTACCGAAATTACCACTCATTTGGTAGAAAATGACGGTATTTATTAGAAAAAATGATTTTTTTCATAATGTTTTACTTTAAATGTCGTTATTTTCAGGTAAAAGGCATCCATCTCGTGTATTTCTGTAAATACACCGTCATTTACGCGCATGCGTTTAAATTATGAATATGTATAACATGTTCTCGATGTTGTGTAAACGATTTATGAGAAATAAATAATTTTGAAGCTTGAAACTTGTATTCATATTAACAAATCGTCTAGTGCCTGTGGTCTGATTTACAACTACATGTACCTTAATCAGTGTGTTGAATCTAATCTCGTTGAGATTAGGATTCCGAAGAAATGTTCTGTCTGTATCTAGTAATCTCAACGAGATTACGTTGAATCCTGCTTATGACGAGGTGTACTCGATACAGCATTGTGTGATACTGTTTACTTTACTTTACGTTGTATAAATACATTTTTACCACAACCATCAATGGCACTACTTCAACAATCTGATTGAAATATCTCAAAGTAGGAAAGACAGTGGCACAGAAGAGTCCCAAAGTCAATTCCACGCGTGTCGAAATAGCAGGTTGAATATGGTTATACATTGTCATTGGGACATAGAAGAGTTCCGATGTCAATCCACGCGGGTCAAGGGAGACAATGCATATTTTTACGTTCTTTCGACAATCACGCCACAAATTATGCGGCTCGGTTTAATATACATTAATATTTATTATATCTCTGTTCAAGGATTTGTATAGTATACAAATCCTTGCTCTGTTGAATAAATATAACAACTGTTAAATTTTCAAGAAATAACTACTTCGATCATAAACATGTGACTTACCTATATATATACATGTAGGTACTTCGACATGTTTTCATTCGCGTACGATCTTTGGTTTCAGTACCTAACATATGAAAATGCTGCATTTTGATTGGATAATCAGTGTGTACTACTTTTGGACAGTACATTTGACAACACAATCGTAACTACGAGAATGGCCGAGTAGTTACGATTGTTGACAACAGGGGAGGGAACTATGCCAGTTTCAAACGATTTCCCGCGGGGACTATACTTGTGATTTTCCCGCATAATTTTTTATATATTTTTGTCAAGATTCATCTCCCTTAAAATAGACTCTCGTTGTTGTCTGTTGTTAACATGACCAGGTTTGGCAATGCAAATATAATGTTACATTTAAGGAATATTTTAAATTGTTGAACAGGTTAATACGATATAACCTGGTTTGGGTCAGTTTACGCGAAGCGGTTTATGAAAAGAGTAAACTGACCCAAACCAGGTTATGTAAGAATAACCTGTTCAACAATTTCAAATATTCCTTTTAATTTAATTTGTGACAACAAAATTTAATGATTCCTCGATTGTTATTCCGATTATTTCATGTGACTATTTGAATTTGTCGTTGGAGGATGAACACGTTGGTGACGTCACAATACCAACCCGAGTATAACCCAAAAAAAATTCTACAGGCGGATTAGCCAATCCGATTGAAATATTCAAATCAAATTAAATTGTTGTAAATTGTATTATTATTATATTGAATTTGAGTGTGTTTTTCTTTTATGTCTGGAATGGGATGTTATGTACTCAACGGCGTAGCTGCACATACGTCAAAACGCATGTGCGTACACATCATTTGGTCATCAAATTTTTTGTATGTGTTAAAAACTGTTTATTTAACTGTTTAATTTGGCAGAGTCCTGCAGACTCATTATTTTTCATAATGCACAAGCAGTGATAGCAATAATAAATAATTATCACGCCGGCTTCCAAATTGCATATGTACAAAATGTTTATCAAAATCATCATTTATTCCTGAAAAAAAATATTGAGTTAAATTGTTTCTTTCCATAAAAAGTGCCTACAAATTATTGTTTTTGGATCATTTTTAAGCTGTCTAGAGCAGTAGATTTTCCTTAAAACACAAGAGCTTCCGGGGGGCTTTGCCCCTGGACCCCCTACCAGGGCGCTGCCATGGACCTTCTGGGGGCCTAACACGGCCCCAAAACCCTACGCCGTGAGTACACTGCATTCATCCCTTGCTACGCCACTGGTACTACTAAATATATTATTGTCTTTTCCCTCGAAAACAGTTTTCATATAGTGTTGTCTGGTGAGGTATAGTGCCCTCGCTGTTGGCTCAGGTATTATACCTCACCAGACAACACTATGTTTTCCTATAGTGTTGTCTGGTGAAGTATAGTTCCCTCGCCGTCGGCTCCTGGCACTATACCACACCAGACAACACTATAGGAGAACAGTTCCCTCAGGAGTAGACAATAATACATTCTTACGAGTGGAAATAATACTAGTATACCTTATATAATGTTTACATTAGCTTGATAAATTCGTTCAAATTATTGTCTCGAATTAATTAACCATTCTAATTAACAGTATCATTTTTCTTTTGCTATTTTACACATCGTTAAAAGTTTTACGTCTGTCTTCAATACTGTGTCAGTTCAAGTGATTTATTTATTTAGTACACCAAATGTTTTTAATTTCGTCAGTAGTCTCGACCACGGCTGATTCCATACAAACACATGGCCTGGTAATAAATATAGTAGGAGTCGAGTAGACCCATGTCGCAACCTCTGACCGTAATAACTTGTGTATCACCTATCATCTGTGTTTGTGTAATACATATACATTATCTACTCATTCTATCATCTTATAATTTGTAAATAATTGATGCTCCTGTAGCGCAGTCTGCTGCCCCTGAGTTTATTGAATAAGGTTAAAAAGTTGAAAGTCATACCTTCTTTTTAATGAAGGTCACCATACATGCCAACGCTTTGCAAACTTAGGTTCTCGACCCCAAACAATTGGGAGAGCAAATTTGTAAATTACAAAACATTGAAAAGCTGCAAAAAGACCAAAAATGTTCCGAACAAACACATAAGACTATCAGAGGGAGATAAAATTTAAACTTGATTATATCTAAGTTATTTAAACCATTACATACTGTTAAAAATTAAGTAAAAACACAGTTATAACCGTTAAATTTGATTATATCCGAGCTATTTAAACCATAATGTTAAAATTAAGAAACCCATTTAAACTTTTAAGCTGAAAATCTTTTATTTAAACACTTTGCCAAATTTTATATTACAGTAATCAGGTTTAACATGCATTTCAAATTCCATCAAGGGCCCGGGTGGCTCAATGAGTTAGGTAGTTGGATTACCTAACAACTCATACAAGCCTATCACTAATACGGTGTGGGTTCGCGCCCGGCATTGTAAATTACAAAAAAGTGCACTCGACTCGCAGCCGCAAGTGATAAAGTTTACCAGTTGTTTGCTCATGGTGGATGGTTCTCTCTGGCTTCTTCCACCACTGAACCCCGCGGGAACCCCGGGGTATAGAAATGGGACCGAGAGCTTATTTGGTTGGAAGGGGCTTCCGTCGGTTGTGCGGGATGTATAAATTGACAACCAACCCGTCCTTCGGATGAGACGTAAATAAAACCGAGGTCCCGTGTTGAGAGATTGCCATCCTCTTCGCACGTTAAAGAACCCAGTGTAACGGCTCATTATGAGCATAATGCTCATGATGAGTGGTCCATAGGAGACCTGTTGCACTGGCAAAATTATCCGTCCCTACCCATCACATTTCCTTTTTTCCGAGTCCCGTGGCGTTAAAATTATTCTCGTCCTGAATATAGCTGAAAAATTGCTTGCTGGACGTTAAACATCAAGCAATCAATCAATCAATCTTCCACCACTAAAACTTGTCGCCATAATATAGCTGAAATATTGTTGAAAGTGGCGTTAAACACCAAAAATAAAAAAAATCAAATCAAATTCCATCATGACCAAACCAGGAGCACAAGGTAACAATTATCGCACGAAATGACCCAAATCCCTTTACAGTCAAACCTGTCCATGCGGTCACCTCTATTAAGAAGTCACGTGTATTAAAAGAACACCTTTTTCTTGTCCAGTCATAGAAAATTCCATATGAATTGAACCTCTTTTAAGAGGTCACCGGTCTTATAAGACCATATTTTTCTTGGTGACCTCTTAATAAAAGTCTGACTGTATGTACTGTCGGTATTGGTATAATAGTATTGTAACAGAAGAGCATGTTTTATCCCCGAAAATGCAATGTCCCCAATGGAATTCGATCGCAATTGTCACTCGTCGCAACTTCGGCTGATTCCGTACCTTCATGGAGAGAAGCGGACTCACCCGAGGTTTGCCGATTGTCGCAATTGTAAGCCAAAGTTCTACCAACGGGGATAATGGAGATATACCCAATAACGTACTATATAAACCTTATGCAGAGTAAATACCTGTTACATTAAATATAGGGATTTTGTTTACCTCTTATTTCTAATACTATATTGTATATATGTTTTGCTGTCATATAATTATGTGTACATTGTTCATGTAAGGAGAGGACTTAATATAAGTTGTAATAACTTGTGTCCGATCCTATTGCTTAATTTATCGCAATAAAATATTATTACATAGGAATTTGAATTATTTCGTGTGATTTTTGTTTCCGGTCCCTGGCGGTGACAAGGACATTGCTGTATGCCACACAACGATTGTATGGCTCATTGCGATACGTGAAATTGTATCGTTTTGTACAGATGATTGATTTTTGGTGTTTAATGCCACTTTCAGCAATATTTCAGCTATATCATGATGACCAATTTTAGTGGTGGAAGAAACCGGAGTACCCGGATAGAACCACCGACCAAGGGCAAGCAACTGGTAAAGTTTATCACTTGCTGCAGCGAGTCGACTGCACCCTTTTTTGCAATTTACAAAGCCAGGCACGAACCCACGCCGTATTGGTAATAGGCTTGTATGAGTTGTTAGGTAATTCATTGAGCCAACCAGGCCCCCCTTTTGTACAAGTTCAACAATAAAACATCTGCTGTCCATACTATACAAAATGTATATATGTACCATTATAGGTAGATAAATGGTCTTGAGAATACGAAATCTCTTCCTGTAAAACGGATCGTCATTTTATTTCAGCACGGAATTTATACTTTAGGGGAAAAGTGCCGTTTCGAAAATTGGCAAAACCAACCAAATACGGTATTTTTTTTTAAATAAATGTAATAGTTTGCCTTTTAGCATTATCAATGAATATGTAAGAATCTCCTAAGGATCTTGAGCACTGGTGGCTCGAAAATCTAGATATTTGATCGGGATTGAAGAAGATTTAAGCCGATTTACAAACAGTACAGCCTTTACCTAACTCGGAATGTATTTTTTAAAATTGATATATACGAAATATATTTTAATTGTTCATTCCTGTCAATTCTTATTCTAATACATTTTGTAGCCCCTTGTATATGAATGAAATGTGTCACTTATTAAAAAAAACTACAATTAAAGTAAAAAAAAGTAGTCCTTTGTACATTTGTATATGAATGAAATATTTCACTAATTAAAAAACTACAATAAATAAACATGATCTATATCGATCAAATTAAACTGACGTTATTATTCAATTTATTCAAGTAGTGTTTTACAGTTCATTAAAAAGGAACCTCGCCTTGTATACGAGAGAAATAATGCCTCACATATGTAAAAAAAAAAACTACAATAAGGAAAAATGATTAGCGATCAAATTAAACTGAAATTATTATTCAAACAGTGTTTTACAGTTCATTAAATAGGTCATACATATACCAATATAACACCGCGACACCGCCTCGGTAGGATATCGATTTAATTTTTTTTAAATAATTTAACTTCACACTCGATTTGTTTTTTTTATTGAAACGTAACGTGATATACGTTTTTTTATTTTAAATATCTAATCAGCTTTAAGGATCAAACAAGGTTCCTCGAGATCTTTATAGAACGTGAATTTAAAAGATATACATTTATATAAAATTATTAATGACCGATAATACATTTGTATATTGATATTTGTCCAAAGAAATGATAAGGCGAGCGAGCTATGGCTTTAATTTTTTAATACCATCTTATTATTATTAGTATAATATATTTTGTATTTCACAAACCATTTTTTTTAAAATTCAAATATAAGTTACAACAACAGAGGGCAAATCAGAGACACAAAAATATGGTCTAGGAATATAAATAAAACAGGTCACTTCGGGTTACTAAGATAGGCCGAGTACACCAGTGTTCCGGTTCGACCTTAGTGAGAATTTTCTTGGATGGATTGAAGCTCCGTGCTATCCTAAGCGCCGTTCGTTTTAACAGATTGATTTAGGGTTAGTTTATGGTGTTTAACGCCACTTTCAACAATATTTCAGTTATATCGTGGCGGTCAGTTTTATTGGTGGAGGAGACCGGAGTACCCAGAAAAAAAGTCACTGACAAACTGGATTGCATAATGTTGCATCGGGTACACCTCGCCATGAGCGGGATTCGAACTCAAAACTTTGGTGGGGATATGCACTGATTGCACATGTAGTTCTAAATCCAACTACCATACGACCACGACCACGGCGACCCCTTTATGATAAGAGGTTTAAAAACAATAAATAATGTTGGTGAAAGGTGGCACTGGGGAGGGGCCTATGGACTGATATATAATTCCCTGGAGTAAAGGCGAGATGACAGATAATAGATAGGCCGGAAATTCTATTGTCTTGTAAGGGGCCACCAACTATATTATTGTTCACTAGAAACGACCTGCAACTCTCTATCATGCAAACGTAATGACGTTCTCCAAATAAAACGTCGCTACTCGTTAGGGGTCGTTGGTCTTGCCCAACCTGCTGGAGCTGTTATATATAGGGGAGCAACTATGTGTCCTATATCATGGTTTCCTTTAAATAAAAACATAGTAACATTGTCATAAAATTTAGTGCGCTCGACGCGATTCTTGAATTACCTCAATCAGGTACGCTCAAAATCCAATGATTGGAAAACAAAATAATCTAAAAGTGGTTTTAAATATTGACACTATAATTGCAATTTGGTCTAGTTGAAAATAACAACAGATATTCTTTGAAACCAATGTGGGTGGATACAGGCTCCTGCCCAGCCTATACAGTGTGTGGGCCTCCAGAGGGTACGTACACTGCTTACTCGGTCTCGGCTGGATTTCCAAGGTCTTTTATTATTATCTATTTCATGTTAAATTTCTCATACTGCTCTATCGTTTACTATTATTGTATCTCGTTGGCTAATGTGTTGTTTATGTTGATAACAAAATTAATTTCATTCTTACAAGAAACAATACAATAAACGGTCAAATTGAAGAAAAAAAAATACGTTGATCCTGTTAAGGCCCTTTGGTGTATTGCTCCCAAACACTTTTAATTATTTGGCTTTCAAATATTTCGAAATTGAGTGAACCTGATGGAGGTTATTCCTGTAACGCATCGTGCTCACTAAATTAAATATCTACGTTTTTATTTAAGGATGAGGGTCAAATATAGTTTTGTGACAAACGTTCTTCAGTCGATATATATTTGTTGTTTTATAAAAAAGGAAAAACAAGAAGAAAAAAAAAGAAGAGTACTGTACATTTATGGTGTTGTCATATATAAATATACATTTTTGTATTGTTATTGTGGCATCTGTGGTTGGGTTTTAACCTGCATCTTCTACCAGGCCCTATCACCCGATGATTATTCGTGATTACAACTTTATGTGATTATATGAGTCTGAAATTACAGCCATTACCCAGCGATCTTGTCCCATAACCCAATGCATATATTTCATTCAGACTCCTGAGAAGTTATAAAAATTATAGAGCTGTACATTCAGGTTCCTCTCTTGACCATAAAACGATTTGACTTATATATGGTTAAAAGTTGTTACAAACATCTTAGTCCCATATCGCACATATAATCTTCACAAATACCCTCCCCCCCCCTCCCCGAGGATCTGCATAGGAATAAGGAATAGGACCTAGTTTGTTGAGGGGTACAACTCCGAATGTGCATCCACTTGTTGTGTGGGACGAAACGAATACACCTCTTCTGACCCCTTACGACTGGAGATTAATGAGTTCCACCCTAGCTCCTCCTTTGCATCTATCAGATCGGCCCATCGTTCATTAATATGTTATTTATCTGAGCGGCCCAAATGCACGTATGCTCGATTTGACACCTCGAAACTGAACACATACACAAATAAGATCAATGTTTGTGTGTGTAACCAGGTTGATTTTATAGTGTAATAAAACGGGTCATATATTTCGTTTGAAAAACCAATAGTTGGGTGGATATTTTTTTTTTATTAAATAATCGATAAACTTCATCTATTATACAACAACGTTTTGATTATTCCCACCAATCCGTTACTTAGAGATACAATTAACTTTATAGCTTGGAACGTAATCTAATGCTGCATTGTTCCGAATGGATGAGAGAGCATATCAACTGTTTCAAACTCTCCCTACCTTAAATTCAAGACACTCGTATTTACTATAACAGTAGATCTAGAGAGCAATACATTATACATGTTCCTGAAATATTAGGATATTAATTTAAGCGCTCTTAATTTACATTGACACCAACTTATTCGGGGGAAAAGGGGGGGGGGGTAAAGAAATATAAATGTCTGGCAAATACAAATCTAATGCTTTATGCACTATCTTAAGAGATAATACTTTTTGTCCACACAGAGACACAAACGAACAAGAAATAACACACCCTGTCTAGATAGTAAAATGGTTGGTCACTTAATATAGCCAAACTTTGGTTACGAAACCCCTCTTCAAAAAGTTGACTTTGAACTTTGCTCTCTTTCACAGTGGTCATACACTACCCCCCCCCTTTTTTCCATTATTATTGTAGATGCATAAAATGCCAAATTAATCAATTGTTAAATGTTAGTTTTCATGACGAAATAAGTAGGTAATGAATTATTTGAAAATTGTACAGAAGTCATTACAAAAAGTCAATGTATGCTGACGAACTTCTAGATTTGTCAACTGTCATCATCCACTGACTTATAATTAAACTATTATCTGTATATAACACACGAAGATAATATCTTTGTTTACACGGTCTTTACAAACAAACAAACAAACAAACAAACTAAACGAACGATGATTTAAATAGTTATCTTTACACCATCGCTAATTGGGCAAATATCTATAGATCGACAAAATGGGTGAAAATAGAGAAGGAGTGACTTACGAATACTGCCACGTTGGGGGTCCCGGAATGTAGACATTAACATCCTCCTTGAATTTCCCCGAGCCCCACTCCTTTGGGACGCTGGGGTCGTGCTCCGCAGACTTAAAAAGCTGCAGGGATGTCATTATACAAAACTGAAATTGACACCCTCCAGTGAAACACACAAGTATCCTTTAGAACGCGTCTCGTTGCTAGGCTTATTGTTATGCTAATTAAATATTTAGTATTAGTTGTATTTTAAACACCGAAAGCTTCCGAAGTATTATTTCATATCAAGGGGTATTTAATAAGTTTTAAATGGTCGATATTTATACAATACCGACGGTGATTTAAATCGAAACAATTTAGTTCCAGGCTTTCAAATGACTTGAAAAATAACAATACCGTTTGCCAAAGGACACGTACAAAATTAGCTGTCAAAATGTTATTGTTATTCAATAAAAATATTTCAAGATGTATATAAATTATTTTAATTAAATAAGTATTTTGAAAATGTCTATATGAGTGAGTAAAGTCGTTTTGGTCAACTACTATTTCTATTAATTTTAAATGATTCCTTTAATCCTTATTAATGACCAAACAATGTCAGTGTTTCTTTTAATATCGTAGAGACAAAACCGCACGCCTAAATGACAAATACATTAAATAAATCTAGGAGCAAGGACAATCCCATAAAATAAATGGTGCCTTAGGTTGTTTTTTCTCTCTCTCAATATTAGCTGCGGAACCGTAGGTCGGCAAATATCAGAAAAACTGCCCAAGGATCATAAGGGTTACGGTTCCGCAGCTATCTCAACATTTGACATTTTGAATGAAAGCCAAGTTAGAAAATATTTTAAAAAGTATATTTCACAACAAAACTGGCCAATAAAAATAAAAGATCGGGTGATTGTAGCTTAACGCCAACCCAGCAATTTTTCAGCTATATCATGGCGAGAACAAGTTAATTTTTAATGAGATGATGATGAGGTCTGCTATGTACTAGACCAACACCCTTATATATGTATTAGAATGTTGTTGTTTTTTGTAATATGAATCACTGTAATGACCCTGTCCCTTGCTGGGACCTTGATTGGACAATAAAATCTTATCTTATCTTATCTTATATACCGTATATAGTTGGACATTTTTATAATGCTAGCTCGCTGAAACAATACTCCGCGGATAGACATGTCGTCAACCCGGACACATTTCTATACTTCCGGGCCAACCATGTCTTCGTCCTTACTCCTGATATTAGCTTAACCTAAGAAGCAACAAGTAACACTTTTATAGTCTTTGGTTTGACCCGATCGGGCCTCGAACCCACGATCTACCCCACTAGAGGCAAGCATGCCAACCATTTCACCACCGATGCGATTCCAGGCTAACCCCATAAAACGAAGGGGGTTCCTTAGTTTTTATCATTTGGACACTTTTAAAGAAAGCCAAGTTAGAAAATACAGATAAAAACACTTCACTCCAAAAATGGCAAGTAAGAGTTCAAATTCAAATTAAAATAGTTTATTTGATAGCAAACCATACATTGGCGTGCATCAAGACAATACAATATAATTTTGCAACATAAATACGCATTTTTCCTTTGATGTTTTTATGCAGTAATCAACTTAAAAATAGTGAACTTTTACAAACCATGGTCTAACATGAAGATCTTGATGTTATTCCATGAATTTGACGTCATAGATCTGTTATTCCATGATTTTGACGTCAGATCTTGATGTTATTTCATGATGTTGACGTCATCATGTAATTTCTGTTACAAAACATATATACCATGGATCTTACTCATGAACTTATTTAAACCAACTCATCCTTCGGATTCGTTGGTTTAAATAAGTTAATTCGTAAGATCCATGGTATATTATAATACATAATACATTACATTTATATGGATAAGTAATAGATATGCATATAATAATGATGTGAAGTATATTAAATTATTTACAGGAACCCGACGTCTAGGGTCAATGGGAAGCACCCACCACCAACGGGAAGAACCACGTTATTCCCATTGATAGTGGTACCCCCAGCGATCCCAAACGCCGAATTCCTGTGAACTATGCATTACGTATATTGTTTGCTTCTTTTAAAAATCTGCTAGAGTAAAAGAATGAGTAATTGTTCTTAAAAACAAACTGAGTATTTTTTTTTTAGCTTATACCACGAGATTCCACGAGATTAAGTTACATTTTGATAAAATGACAATGATGTCTGGTTTGTACTAGACGAACGCACTTATTGGATCTATATATAGTGCAAGCTCACTGAAACAACAGTCTGTGTGTAGAAATGTTGCTCCACTCAAGACACATTATCCCGAGTCAACCATGTATATGCTCTTGTTTATCGGGGAAGCGGCAAATATCAATTTTATAATCTTTGGCCTGAGCCAGTGCCGGATTTACCTATAAGGCTCGATAGGCTGAAGACTAGGATTGATTTGATTTTTGGTGTTTTAACGCCACTTTCAACAATATTTCAGCTATATCACGACGACCAGTTTTAGTGGTGGAGGAAGCCGGAGTACCCGGAGAGAACCACTGACCATGGGCAAGCAACTGGTAAACTTTATCACTTGCGGCTGCGAGTCGAGTGCACCCTTTTTGTAACTTACAAAGCCGGGCGCGAACCCACGCCGTATTGGTGATAGGCTTGTATGAGTTGTTAGATCCAACGACCTAACTCATTGAGCCACCCGGGCCCCTCTGAAGACTAGGGCCTCCGGCCAAGGTGTATAATAGTTAGTTATTGGACTTTCACACTTATGCTGTCATAACGTACTGTACTTTCTAGACAACCTTTCAGTAACTTTCCTTACACAGTTGCACTCCATTTCAGAATTTTAAACACCCCTCATTATCTTCGTCTTTATTGAAATTGAACGCACTTCCTTCTTCCTCCATTCCCGAAGGTGGGGAATTGGGAGGGTCCCCACAAGTGGAATAGCCTAGAGTCTCTCTTTATCTAAATCTGACACTGACTTGACTACACGTGGGCTCGAACCAATGATATACCTGTACCACCCTCGAGGCAAACAGGTAACCATTACACCACACATGCTGTTCCTTTTACTAAGGCTCCTTGGCTCAACCTGAGAAGCACCAAATACCAATTTTATAGCATATACTGTCAGAAAAAAACACACTTAACTGCAGATTGTTTCACATTCACTACAGGGAATGAGGGATAATTTTAGATAATGGTGAGGGTGACTAGTAAATCATAGGTTTGAGCCCTGGTCAGTTAAAACCAAAGACAATAAGATTGGTATATACTGCTACTCTGTTAAAAATGGAGAACAAAGACAAGTCAACTCCTAATCAATAATGTGTGGAGCCATAGATCTTGATTTGTACTAGTCATTCTTGGTTATAAAAGGGTGTGGTGGAGTGTAGGGGGTTCAGATGGTCAACAGATTTCCGAGATTTAACTTGTGAAACTCTTATAATGGATGAGATGATAGCAGAAAAGCTCACATCACCTTGGCCAGGTGAACTAAAACAAGTATATTAAATATCTGTATGATTTTTTTTTAAAGAATTTATATACATTTGAAAATTAGGTCTTTCATTCAAGAAAGAAATGCATAAATGTCATAACTTTGAAGACAATGAGTGAGTTTATTTTCAATGAGATGATCGACTTTGAATACAGGTATATTTATTCTAATCTCTTATCAAACTGTTATGGTCATAATTTATACATGTTGATTTTTTTAGTCATATTGTTTACATAATTATCTACCTTGAGAGGTATTTAAAGTGGTAACACTCTCAGGTCTTCTGTTTAAATGATTTGTATGAGCATTGGGTGATAAACATGTCTGTCTTCTACTTAGGATGGTTCTGTTATGTCTAGGTGTTTGAACAGTGGTTACAGACAAGACCTGATATGAACTTTTTTCTTCAAAATACAAGTAGTCCTAATTTATATACACAATGTAATTGTTAAAAATCAGTAAATTGAATCAACTTATCATCATACACCAGTACAAGATCTCCATCTAAAAAGATGGAGATTAGAGATAGATTTTGTAGTGAAACCATAACGATTGTCCACATCAGTCGATGTTAAACAGAAATGAAAGTGCTCATAGGTAAACAAACAAAAAAAAGGAATATTTCACTTAATTCATCTGATGTGGAATTATACCAACATTTAAAATAAACATATTTTTGCCTTTGCCTTAAGTAAAATTTTGTTGATTCAATTTTATTTCTTTGTCACTATGTAAACACCCTGTGCTAACTAAATCATTATTACTTGCTTCATCGAAAGTTAAGTAGATAATTAACTTTGAGAATGAATGAGCAAGTCTTCATGTCTATTTTTAGTAATGTCTTCAGATATATTTCTTGAAAGGGAGACAACCCAGCCACATTTGATTAAAATTGGCCTTGTGGTTTGAGAATGAGAATGAGATGAGAAGATTTAAAAATAATATTTTTTTTTGGTCATAAAAGGCTTAATTTACATAATTGTCAAAAAAGGACAAATTAACAACTTTCAAAAAAAAAAAAAAAAAAAAANNNTAACATTACAAACTATTTATTCCAGTGCAAAATGTAGAAGCTATGTCATTTGAAGAAATTTCTGTTTTCATTTTGGATTGAGGCAGGAGTTTTGGGATATGTCCATTCAGCAGTATTTCAGATACATTTTTTTTTGTATATTCATGACAAAAATAATTTTACTAATTTTGATCAGATCATAGCTGACCAATAAGAGTTAAGTAAGTGAGTGATTGTTGTTTAACACCAAGTGTATAATATTTCAGCTATATTGTGGTGAGAACAAGCTACATTTTAATGGGATGATGATGATAAAGTCTGTTTTGAACTAGAGCAATGCACTAAGTTGGATTTTTATAGTGCTAGCTCACTGAAACAACAGTCAGCAGGCAGACATGTCGCTCCAATCGGACACATAAATCAGATTTTGAGCCAACCATTCTTTACTCTTACTCCTTAAAGCTGCATGTTTAGGGAAGAAGCAGCAAATACCAATTTTAAAACACTCAAACTCACGATCTACCACACTGGAAGTGAGCATGCTAACCATTACACCAGGTAATAAAAATAGGTATATCATATCATATTGCTTTATTAAGACAATTCATTGAGGCATACTGTATAAGCTATAACAATAAATATACTACTAATAATACTAAAAAAAATAATATGCATATACAATGAAAACTGTCTAAACAGGATGCCCTCGGAATGAATATTGAAACCTGTCTAAACAGGACACCCTCCGAACCAACAATGTAACCTGCCTAAACAGGACACCCATTAAACCTGCCTAAACAGGACACCCTCAGAACCAACAATGAAACCTGTCTAAACAGGATATCCTCGGAACCAACAATGTAACCTGCCTAAACAGGACACCCTCAGAACTAACAATGAAACCTGTCTAAACAGGACACCCTCGGAACCAACAAGGAAACCTGTCTGAACAGGACACCCTCGGAAACAACAATGAAACCTGTCTAAACAGTACACCCTCGGAACCAACAATGAAACCTGTCTTAACAGGACACCCTCGGAACCAACAATGAAACCTGTCTTAACAGGACACCCTCGGAACCAACAATGAAATCTGTCTTAACAGGACACCCTCGGAACCAACAATGAAACCTGTCTTAACAGGACACCCTCGGAACCAACAATGAAACCTGTCTTAACAGGACACCCAGTTCATTGATACTGACAATTTCATTTGTAGAGATCGAATGAACAATGTCCACATACATTACAGATAACTTGGTTTATCAGTGTTCACTGTATAATACACAGATTCCTTGATTTAGATTTTTTTGTGTTTGCTTTAGACAGGATCCAGAATTTCTGTATATTCCGTGCTCACTGCAGTCTTCGAAATTAGACTTTCGAATTTACTGGCCCGAAAACTTCAAAATTAGAATATTTATAGAGATTCTATTGAAAAAATTTGGCAAAAGTCACTGGTCCAAATCAATTTTCTCTGGCCGTGGGCCACCGTACCACTGCTAAAGTCGATGACTGTCACTGAGGCAGGCTTCAATGTAATAATAACATTATAACTTTTTTTTGCAAATGCAAATCATAATATTTCATAGCAAAAGAAGGCAGGCATCAAATGATTACAAAATCTCACATGATCTCTCATCTATTATAGGCCCATTATTTTTGTGTGCATTTTACATGTGCACATTACACTTTTATAAAATGTACTTTGATTACTGTAAATTCAGAAATTAATGCGATGTTTTTATTAATGCTAAAAATGCGACTGGTCGGTGATCGCATTAATAAAACTTCGCATTTTAAATGTTCAATCTGTTGACCAGTTTCTGTTTGATTTATCTCCCTTTTCTTACACAGGTAAGATCGACAGGTGCACGTTATAGATTACTGACACCTAGAAAGTGGCGAAGCGTGTACATGTTTATTGATTGTTTTGATTACAATTTCCTGTGTAAATATGTCTAGGGACAAAATAAAGTGTGTATTTAAAGATCCGTGTTTCAAAATAATGACTTGTCAGTTTCATTCGATGTTTTTTCGTCGTAAGGGTAGATCAAAAATATTTTAGTTTCTCATCGATCTAATTATATAAAAACTGTGTTGATAAATGCCCGATTTTTATTTTATTTTATTTTTAAAGAGGCTAGATGCAGATGAGAAACTACAATATTTTCAACTACCTTACATTCCTTGTCTTATGGTATCATGTAATAAAACAAAGTTATGTTTAAAATATTTTTATTAGCGTATTTGAGAATTTTGGCACAGACCTCAGGTGTGTAGTGGTTATTGGCGGCTTTTCTTTTAACCCCACGTTTGGTGGTCATGGTTGTTTTGTCNGTGGCAAGGGCGTTGACGATCTCGGTATTAGCAGCTTTCATTTTATCAGCAGCTTCTTTGCTTGTAGCTTTAGCAGGGTCTGGTAGACGTAAGCCAATATCATCTGGAGCGCGTTTCTTAGTGGCAAACTTCCACACAGACATGTTGAAACGTTAATGATTGCTCCCCCCAAAATTCATCTATTTATGGCATTCTTTTAATTTCTAATTACCGTATTGTTAATTGAGCAATATTTTATTTTAAAATAACACTTTGAAAACTGAGTTTGTGCCGATAAAAGATTCATACAAGTCATAATTCTTTTAAACTTCTGGTTTTGTTTACTTATTTATTTTGTACACTTCAATTGATCTTTCTTTGAAATTTCATTAACCTTTATATCACCCAAGCCAAGCCCCAAGCCTTCGGATGTTCAATTACTGTCGACTCGGCACGTGACTAAAGTTCACCTGTTACAAACGTTTCTAGATCCCCACAAGCACGCTTTGATCGATAATACATTTACAACATGTGGAAAGCTTTCTAGATTCTCAATCACGTGAAAAATTTGTGTACAAAGGAAAATGTGTATTCACTTTAATTAAAGGTAAACATGACAGTGGCTTACAAGGGGATTAACGACATACAAATACGAAAACGAACGTTTAGATAAAAATTTACATCGATTTTTTTCTTCTTCTTTTTATCTTGGCACGTCGCAATAATTAAACCTCGCATTTTTGTCGGCGGTTGAGGAATCGCAATAATAAATGCACGCATTAATTTCTGAATTTACAGTATATATAATGTATGAAAATTGAATAGGAACACAAAAACATCTGTTTACATACAAAAAATAGCACTCTGAAGTCATATAAAAATATGTAGTAATTGGTTGTACACAGTCATGTTTTGTTTGGCTACAACAGTCCTAAGTAGTACAAGACATAACTTATGAGAGACCTAAGTCATGTTGTAAAGTCTGTCATTCTTAATACAAAACTTAGGACATGTCTTTGGACAATTCCGTGAAACTGAGCCCCTGATGTACAATTCTTACCCAGAACGGACAAATGATTTTCTGGGTTAAATAAGTAGGCATTGTACAAGTTGATTATGGCACAAACATATGAAGAATGTTTTTCTCTGTTCACAAATGTTTATTCAACTGTGCATTAATTGTCAATTACTTACTGGCCACTCGCAGACTGACCTCATTCTTTCATATCTATCTGCAATGTTCTAGAAATGAGGAAGTCACAGTCGTAATTTTATAAGCATGATTCAAATCTAAGCATTCCTGACGAATTAATCTCCACTACTTTGTTTGTACTTATCTTCATCATAGCATTGTCATACAATCTGGACTGTCTAGTGTAGCTAGTTTAAATTTCTCTCAATTTTTTGCTTTCTTTAATTTTTTTTTCCATATCAATCTTTGTCATCACTTTCTATTAATTTTTCTTGAGTAAAACTCAAATTTCTCCGATTTTGTTTGTTTGTTTGTTGTTTATAATCAATCTTCATCATCACTTTCTATCACATTTTTCTTGTGTAAAACTTTACGTAGCGGTACATGATCGTCTTCTTCTGAATCGTCTGAATCTAATGCACCTTGACTGTATAATGTAGCAGGAAAACTTTCTGTTAAATAAAAACATGTTAAGAGGTATATTTTACTTTTCATGAATTTATAGGACTCGTGACTATAAAACGGAGAGAAAAAAAATCTCCTGTATAATACCGTATTTACTAATGTATAATGCACAAATCTTTACCTACAGGTAGACTCTTTATTTTGCAGGAGGGGTGTGCATTATAAACAAAAACAATGAGTTTGCTATTTTTTCTGATTGAAAAAAAAGACTTATCAGCCATTTTTTTTTACATTGCTTGAACTACTTCCCCAAATAATTTAATGTGTTTAATAAAGTAAGCCTAAGGTAAACATCAATCTATAAAGCTATGTTAAATATCCCTCCTCCCGTAAGCCTAAGGATAACATTCTCTATAGATTTAACCCCATAACATTTTTGTGCCTGTCCCATGCCAGGTCTTGGATTTCCAACATCATTTTTTCTGTTCTGTAAGTGAAGGTGAGAGATGATTGTTTGCTTTGTTGATATTGGTAGAATTGATGACCATCACTGTTTAAACTTCTTTACATAATTTTTTTTAAGCCTAATCACTCACTCACTATATATATAGAGAAAGAGAGTCAAACCTGCCTTAGAGGGCACCTATATATAACCAATCATCATCAATAAAGGGCAGCCTCATTTTCCCCATAAACGAATAGTGCATATAATTTGAACCTGTATATAAAGGGCAACTGTTTATAAAGGACACATTTTCAGGTTCCCTTGAGTGCCTTTTATTTACAGGTTTTACTATATCATTATAACAGATGCAAAATCTTTGCTCCTACTTAAAAATAAACATGTGACTCACAAGTCCCATAAACTCACCTGAATCCTTCGCTACGGCAGATAATGGAACATCATCATCACTATCCTCACCGTCAGATAATTTCTGTTGTTTAGATGGCAGAGATACGGCAGATAACGGAACATCATCGTCGCTATCCTCAGCGTCAGATAATTTCTGTCGTTTAGATGGCAAAGATTCGTCATCACTACTATCTCCAAACACAAGAGGCCGTTTCTGAGATTGTGATTCATTTTCAAGATCTGATTCTTTATCCTCAGAGTTGTCTGCCCTGACTTCTAAGACAGGTACTTCACTTTCACTGTAATATTCAAATTAGCTTGGTTTAGGTTTATGGTGTTTAACACCACTTTCAACAATATTTCAATTTATATCGTGGCGGTCAGTTTTATTGGTGGAGGAAACCGGAGTACAACCAACCTGTCGCAAGTCACTGACAAACTTTATCACATAATGTTGTATCGAGTACACCTTGCCATGAACGAGGTTCGAACTCACAACTTTAGTGGTGATAGGCACTGATCGCAGAGGTAGTTGTAAATCCAACTACCATACGATCATGATCATGACGGCCCCAAATCAATTTGGTTAGAACACGTAATGATGAAGTATTGGTATTTTATTAATTTTTCCTTTGATCTCAATAGTTTTGAAGGTCTTGACAAACATGATCCTCTGTGATAACATCTGTCTCGACCTTCATAACTGCTGTTATTCTATATATATAATCTGATTCTTGACTGGGTTGGGTTATCTATTGCTTTCCAATACTTCCTAAATAATTATTATTAAGACTTAGGAAATCTAAGATGATTTTGGCTATCCTGTTTAGGACTTTTTGCTTCTAATGACTTTTAGGATATTTGGCTTCGAGTGTACCTGATGAAGGTTATTTCTGCACACTAAACAAGATGAACTGTGAGTTAATGCTCACTTATGATACCCCCGGATATATGTTCAATGTGTATAAAAACCAACTAAGTCGGCAAACAGGAAGTAGGAATCTGACAGGTCCAAAAACGCTTCCCACAATATGGCATACCTATATGAAGCTTGTGACCAAATATCAGATTTCTGCCATCAATAGTTGCTGAGAAAAATGTGACGACAAATATCTTGGACGGACGGACAGAGGTAAAACAGTATACCCCCTCCGGTGGAGCGGGGATATAATTAGACATCTATATTTTAGTTGTAGCCGTTATCCCTCTATTGAGAAGGATACTGCTTATTTTAAAACATTAATTGCACTGTTTCCTGTCCTTATTTAAAATACTAGTATTCATCTTATAATTTTACCTGTGCTCACTATCTGAATCAATAAAACGTTTGACTCTCCTTTTCTTTGATGAAGAATTTCTAGACTTCTTATCAATGTCAGTCTTTGGTGTTGTGGGTACTGCAGGTTGTACCTCTGTTTCCATGGGAACATTTTCTTCATCTGAAGAAACATCTGAAGCAATCTTTGATTTCCTGTTTAATTTAAAAGATTTCTTAGAAACTCTTTTAATACCTGTAGAATTGTTAGGGCTATGCTGTTTAACACCACTTTCAACAATATTTGAGTTATATTGTAGCGGTCAGTTTTATTGATGGAGGAAAATGGAGTACCCGGAGAAAACCACCAACCTGCCGCAAGTCATTGACAAACCTCATCACATAATGTTGTATCGAGTACACCTCACCATGAGTGGGATTCAAACTCGCAACGTTAGTGGTGATGGGCACTGATTGCATAGGTAGTTATAATTTCAACTATCATATGATCATGATCACGACGGCTCCTATCAGCATTTGTGATATGTTACCGTATATCAGTTTTTTCTCCTCGTGTGGCTAATTTTCGCTATGTTCGCGGCCGTTAAAAACCGTGGAAAATTCCCCAAAAATAATAAGAAAATAACATGGCAATTTAATTGACAGATGCTTACTGCAAGGTGTGATAAATGTCAGATTACCAACAGAAAATTGTTTACTTAACAATTACAGGTAGAGGGATAAACTTGTCATCATTTGTGTTAATTAGTCATTAAATTCAGCTGTGGCTTGATTATTGACCATTAATTACGATTAATATAAAGAACAATTATTGAACCCGAGATCTGCGTCGCTGATTTACCAAGCCGAGGCCACACTCGACAATAATTAAAACAATCAAATGTTTGCAATTGTAATAAAGTTGATTAAAAACAATATTTAAAATTGTTATTACATGAATTATTATTATTGAGAGTGTTCGTTTAATTTTTAATTTTTAAAAGTTGCTGGGATCGAATTATATCAAACTGCGTGGTCTCAAGGTTCATCTATATACTGAAAACAAAAGAAATGTACTCGTTCTGAAATTCCAATTAACCTGAGTTTTTATGTGTATATAATACCAAAAGAAACAAATATTCTTCAAATTGTTGTTATAATGATCTGTATATAGTTGATAATCCTTAGGCTTATTTTTAGCGAGGATTTTGTCAATCAGCGAAAATAAAACACAGTGAAAAATTAACCTGCTGATTTTGACTGAATATCGCGAAAAAATCCTGACGCGAAAAAACCTGATATACGGTAATTACTCTATTTGATATCTACCAACTAGAAGGTAAATATAGTAATTAAATTCACCTCTGGACCTTGTTGACACTATAACAGATCTCTATTTTGATTTTCATAAAATTATATATGACAGGTTTATTGCAACTATGAAAAAATCATTCAAATTCTCCACTGAAATCGAAGTAAAATCCCGAGGATACCTGCTGGCTTCACCTCCTTCAATTATAAAATGCCAGGATATTCGGACAAGAGAACTGGTTCTATTGTAACTGTTTCTATGTTCTGTTCATTTCTTCTTAAAAAAAAATAATGTTGCAAAAAGCATACTACCTGAGAAATAAATCTCAATGCAAAAATTAACAATCATATGCCAACTTCATTAGGGGCTAGGGCATTTAACACCACTTTCATAATATTTCATTGGTATTGTGGCAGTCAGTTTTATTGGTGGAGTAAACTGGAGTACCCAGAGAAAACCATTGACCTGTCACAAGCCACTGACAAACTTCATCACATAATTATAATGTATCGAGTACACCTCACCACGAACAGGGTTTGAACTCACAACTTTAGTGGTGATAGGCACTGATTGCACAGGTAGCCGTAAATCCAACTACCTTACGATCATGACGACCCTTTCTTATATTAAGTATGTATTTTATAGAAATACAGGATTATTAAGCATTAGATAAGTAAGATCCATCTGATACAAAACCTTGCAACAGATATGGGCAGTTTCAAAATAAATGGCTCCTACTGCTATAGCTGTCTAATTTACTCATTTTTATGATTTTATTGGATCTAAATAGTTCAAAAGATCTGTAATGATTTGATGTCTGTAACTGTAAAAAATCTTTACGATATCTAGAAGAACAAAAAAAATATGTCCAAAAAACATGTCAAAATTGTCAGGAGTGCAACACTTTTTTGTGACACTTTAAAAAATCCTTAATTTTCAACAACCTACCACAGTGCTAAATCAAACAATAACAATATATTAACACAATCTATTTCATCACAAACTTTGATATGTTGACATACTTTAAGATAGCAATGGATCATGCTTCACATTTATTATTGCATAAATATATGGCTTTGTAAAAAAGATGTACCTGGTCAGGAGTGCAACAAACATTTATGCAAGTTTTCCTAAATTACATTGTAGAAATGTTGTCTTTTAGTTTTCAAAGATATGGGGTATAAATAAATCTTAATACATCAGTGCTGCTTCAAAACCATAGTTAAAGGATACACTAAAATCAGTAGTAATGCCAAGAATGTCACATTAAAGGCAGCACCCTCAAATGTCAGGAGTGCAACATTTGATATTTTCTTAGACATATTTTCTTTTAAATGTAACTAATATCACATGTCTTTCTATTTCAACAGAGACTGACCAAGAGAACAAATAAAACCCATTTACCTGTTTGAGATACATAAAATATCTCTCACAGAAGCATTTGATTCATGTCAGGAGTGCAACTAGTTTTAAGTGATCTTCTACACAGTTTGAAACAATTAAAAGTGCCAATAGCATTTTATGTGCTTTTAATTTTATGTAATAAATCATTTTTGTTCATTTTAAACGGTCTCATGCTTTAATATCTATTAGGTATTAATACTAGAGACATTCTCTGACAAGGGAACATGTTTTCTAGGTTCATTAGCTATTGGAGATTAATTGACTTGATAAAGTTTATGATTAATGCATTTATCTATTTTCTTATAGATAATTTATGGTTGACCATGTAAATGTTGCACTCCTGACATAAATATTTAAAAATCATTGAAATTTTATATAATCAACTTTCTAAGTATCCAAAAAATACTTGTAATTGTACATTAAAACATCTATTTTCAATATTAATTTAGATTAATACATGTTTTAAATGTTTTTGTATAGTATATTTCAAAAATAAGATGGAATTTTCGAGAAGTATGGCTGTAAACAAGTTACAAATAACTAGAAAAATGTTACTTTAAGAAACAATTATCATTAAAACTTGGTAATACTAATGCTTGAAAGAACACCAACTGATATAATGTCAGGAGTGCAACATATCCTGATAAAATAGTACCATTAATAAAATAATGATAATTTATAATAAATTGCCTTTTCTAGCCTATAAAAATATTCTAATTATTTCTTTATAAAGAAATGATTTATCTAATATATTAGAGTGGTATAATACAAATTTTCAAATGTAATTAAAAATATTGCTGCTAAAACTGGGTATTAAAGAAGTGATATGGCAAAAAATTGTTACAAATTTCCAAATACTGTCATTTCTGTACAAATATTTCATTGAAACAGGTAAAAATTATTGTATGAGTTAACAGTAACATCACTGTTCAATGTTGGCATTTTAAAATGTGATATTTTCTTCTTTTTTTTCTTTATTATACAAGTGTGGACACAGAAATGTGCTGTCCAAAAGGCAAGTGTGGATGTCAATATTTCATATTATTTAACTTTAAAAAAAAAAAATTCATGGACACAGGGGTCCTGGATTTTTTTTAATAAAAAAACTAATCCTGGATTATTATTTTTGTCTAAAGTCCGGTCCTGTGTTTTTATTTCAAATCCCCCCCCCCCACCAAGGGATATAAAATTGTACCATTAATAATAAATTAATAAATAATAAATTCAGATTTTCTATTTATAATAAATCTCATTTACAAAACCACTGATATTTGTTCAATTTTTAACGCTGATTTAAGCTTTAGTCACAACAAATTTATATTTTTCTCTTTAAACTGTGGAGACATAACATTTATTTAACTGTAAAATTCACCCCCTTTTTTCTTGTTTAAATCAATGATCAACGATATTCCAGAATCAAACAAATGAATAAATATAACATAGCATCTTTCCTTTACATTGTCAAGATTCTATATTTATAAACTATTGACCTGAGTAACCTTGCTAAACCATGCAGATTCAGTGTGTTTTAAATCGGTCATCCAATCAGGACGCTCATTATTGTCCAAGATAAAAATAGACTACACATGCTACTCACAGTGACCCATGACCCAGATTAGCATATATCAGGAATCTTTTCTGTATAGGGTATATAAAAATGTCAAGAGTGCAACAAAAATAGACAAAATGTTTTTTCTACAACTGATTATTTTGTGATTGTTCAAAGAATCAATGTGATTTTTTTTTTTTTTACAAATGGCTACTTATCTTTAAAGTTTGAAAATTTTGCTGTCTTAAGTAAAAATATTCGTTATTATTTTGATAATAAAAACTTTAACAGGTAGATTGGACAAAAATATTGAGAATTTTTCATAAAAAATAGCTTTTAAGAAAAACTACAACTACCAATAACCCAATATTTTGCACAAAAAGTCATTTATATCAGTTGCATTGTTTGAGAAACAATTATACAAAATAATTGAGACTAAAGATTGTTTAACTGATATAGAATAAGTATGTGTTTTACATGTGTTTTATGCCAATTTGTGTTCAATAAAAGGTTCTTAAAATTTATTGCTTATCTGTTCATAGTTTCTTTCTTGTTTCATTTACTTCAATGTATACAACATTGAAAATTATCAGCAGAAAGTTTTTAGGAGTGAGTTTAATTTGGACATTTTTTTCACAGCCCATATGTAATACAATATGTACTTTGGTTGATTCTACTTTCGTCACATCATCAACTTGGAATCAGGGAAAACCCCCATCACATCTTCGTTAATAATTACAAAATGTCATTGGGTAATAGTTTAAATGTTTGTTTCATATTGCAGGGAACTGTAGCATCGAAAATTACACTTTATAAGTACGTTGCATAACCTAGATTTTTAAAATGGACACCCGTAGTCCGTATTTCCTGTTGATAATCAGTATAGAGTAAACAGCTCTGCAATACATGACGACTCAAGTTACTAATTAGAATTTGTTAAAAATCAACAAATTGTATTACATACATGTAGATTAGATTACTTAATTAAACTAAAGGACTCTTCTAGAAACTACTCTATATAAACAGATACCAGAGAATGCCATGAGCTGAGCGTCAAATTTATAAAATAATTTCAAGATTATTTATCAATTGGGTTGGTTGGGTTATGGTGCTTAACACCACTTTCAACAATATTTCCGTTATATTATGAACGGTCATTTTTATTAGTGGGGGAAACCGGAGTACCGGAGAAAACCACCGACCTGCCACAAGTTACTGACAAACTTTATCACATAATGTTGTATCGAGTACTCCTCGCTTGAGTGGGCTTCAAACTCACAATTTTAGATAAATAAAAAAAAAAATAAGATTATTTATCAGAAGACAGTTTTCAGTTTATCAGTCTAAATGATTTGACATTATAGCTGGAGTGCAAAGGCTGATTTGGACTCCCTAAGAAGAGCATAATATCTTACAATTCGGACACAGGTCAGATTAGAAGGATTCTTAAGAACAATTTTGACACAGATAAGTTTTCAGTGTAAACTTACATGTGATATCGTCTCTTGTTGGATCAAACTTAAAAACAAGAGAAATGTAATGTTGAACAATATTAGAGATCTTGGGTTAGATACATCTATTAATAATACACTATGGAAAATCAGATTCTGCATATGATGTCAACTGCACACTTTTCGCAGCTGTTCACAGATACATAATAGACACTAAAAGATTTGTCTTTTTAATGATTCATATGTAACAGAGAAGGTCTCGTAAGCTAATAACTTGGGTCTGATCTATTGTCTGTATAATTGTTTGACAATAAACTATATTAAAAGTAAAGTAAACTTAAGAATAGTAATTCTACTCAGTAATAAAAGTGAATCCTGTGTAAACCAAACCCTGAATAAACAGAAATCCTGATTAAATCAAACCCTGAATAAACAGAAATCCTGATTAAATCAAACCCTGAATAAACAGAAATCCTGCATAAATCAAACTTTAAATAAAGTCCTAACGTAGGATATCTTTGTTAATTTTAACCTGTATAAACTGAACACCTGTCTATTCCGAACATAAAAGTTGGTCCCCAGGAGGTTTGGTTTAGACAGGTTTAATTGTACAACAACAATTACCTTCTAGCTTCCCCTCGTTTTGTTTTCCTTTTTTCGGCCAAAGCTTTAAAAATATCCATTTTCTTCTGTGCTTTTTTCTGTTTCTCTTCCTTTCTACTTTCATTGTTTTCCTCTCCTTCCTTTTTATTTTTCTTTTCTTTTTGTTTCTTTTGGTTATCCTTCTTCTTCTTTTTTTCTTTCAGTTTGGGTTGGTGAACTTTGATCATATGAGCATTTACAGGGTCTCCATCATCGTTTATTGTCAAACCATCAATTAAATGTTGTAAGTCAGTACCCTCTAACTCGGCAGGAATTCTCCAAAATGCTTCCTTAAATTATGATTTACTTTTTCAATTATAACACCATTGCATCAATTTTTACTATTATTTTTATACACTTTAAACAATTTGTTTTTTCAATTATGACACTGCTGCTTCAAGAGATAAACAATTTTTACTATTATTTTTATACAATGTCAGAAATTAAGATGAGGTCAAGGTCATGTGACGTGCTGAAATGTACACTAGTGAGTGAGTGAGTGAGTGATTGTTGTTGAGCAATTTTTCAGAGATATCATGGCCAGAACAAGTTATATTTCTAGTGGGGTGGGTGCAATTTATTAATATCTTACTATCTCTGTGCATCAGAAATCTGGCCTGATAAGAAGAGTGACAGGTTCCTTCTCTCTCTCATGAGGGGGGTGGGGGGGGGGGCAATTTAGTACATGTAGTAATTTGCTATCTCAGTATATCTGAAATCTGGTCTGATAAGAGGGGTGGCATTAAGAGGGGTGTGGTCTTATAAGAGGGGTGACTACTGTACAACAAACCTGTTCATTTGCAGGAGGTGATATTCCAATTTTTTTCAAAAATGACAAAAACATCTCATCTTCCATTGCTGTCTCATTTTCTTCTGTTAAAGGGACAATTGGTACTGATACCTGAGAACCTGTGAAAGAATAAATCAGTAATTACCAAACATTTGGACCTCATGTTTGGACACTAGTAGGTAGGGCTAGAACTCCCAAAATCAATCTCAGGATTTATTCATTGAGCTAAAATATCAAAGATCCCTCAAATAGAACTTACATTATTGTGATAAAACATTGAGTCTACAGAAGTGAATGATAACAACACAACAACAATACCATACTACCAGCTCTACATTTTTTGAGGTCATATAAAAAGTCATCTGATTTACACAGAACTATGCGTAATGTAATCCCCATATGTCTGTCATGTTGAGTAAACCAAAAGAAAACATGCTGTAAAAGGTCATATAAATTTCTTTTCTTTCTATTATTTTACAATATCCAAAAGTATATGTGTGCCAAGTATTTTAAATATTGTATCTTCAAGCAAAAGAGGAACCCCCCTATACAGTACCCCTAAATCTTCATTTTCTTGCTGTTCGGACATTTGGAACATTTAACTTCCAAATATTTTACTCAAAAATGAGGAACTCCACTCATCAGAGGAAATGTTTTATCTGTCGAGTGAAATGTAAAGCTTGTTTTGACCTTAACACAACTTATAACTGATAATTGACAACATTTCTAACAACAAGATGTTGCACGCTACGTCGTGCTAAGAATACCCCCACTCGATCATTTGTAAGTCGCACGGTAAACAGGAAGTAGATGTGTGGTAAACCTGGAAAGGGGAGACACGGTACAAGTCACCATGCCAAAGCCATATATCAAATATAAAATCATTTCTTCCAGTAGAAGCTGAGATAACTGTTACGAAAGTTTTCATTACGGCAAACATGAAAAATTCTAAGTCACACTGTAAACAGGAAGTAGATGTGCGGTAAACCTGGAAAGGGGAGACAAGGTACGAGTCACCATGCCAAAGCCATATATCAAATATAAAATCATTTCTTCCAGTAGAAGCTGAGATATCTGTTACGAAAGTGTCAACGGACGGACGGACAAGGTGATTGCAATATAGCCCCCTCTCTACGAGTGGGGGTATGAAAAGCCTAATGAAAATGTAGCCTTATAAGAGGGGAACTATTGTATATATATTCTACTTAGTTTTACTTACTTCTGCTATCAAACACCCGTTGTAAACATCTTTGTATCCACTGTATCTGTGATTTGTAACCTGAATCAATTCAATTGTAGGATATAAATTTCATACAATACATAATCTGTATTAATTATCAAGTATTTAAGACAAAAAAACTCTGGAAAATTAGAAATGTATGTTGTTATGTATTATTGAGTTTTCAAATCGGAATTATTTTAAAATATTTTTCTTTTAGTGTTCAATAATAAATTTGTCCTGCAATGGCATCCTTCCTGGATTGTTAATCCACACACACAATCCCTACTAACATTTGGCAGAGGATAATTCCAGTCAAATTTGCTGTTCATAAGTTTCAGGTTATGGTGTTTAATGCAACTTTAAAAAATATTTCAGTTATATCGTGGCGCTCAGTTTTATTGGTGGAGGAAACTGGAGTACCCTGAGAAAACCAATTCATAGGTTTCAGATGAAAATAATTATAAATATTTTTCTAAGAAGGTTCTATACTACATTTGTCTTGAGATGGCAGCCATCTTAGATTTTTGATTGACACAATTAAAATGATCATTTTGAAATGCCAACTTTCTAATGGACCATCCAATGTTAATTCATCATGTACAGTTTGGGATCAATCATGTTTGTAGTTTCTAAGAAAAAGCTTTTATTCTTTCTGCAATAGGGTTCTATATTAAAAACTAAGTCATGTGGTGGTGGTGGCCATCTTGGTTGGCTGATCAATCGACCCCATTGCAGCAACACTTGGGAAGTATCTAGCAAGGTTCACCCTCACCAAATTTGGTCTAAACTTGCTAGGCAGTTCTTAAGAAGAAGATCTTTGAAATATTACAGAATAAGAAGTTCTTATGCCACCTGGTAGCCATAAATTGATTGTAAATTGGCATCAAAGTATGATATAATGATAAACTAAGTAATGAACTAAAAAGACAGTGCTCATTTTTTTTTTTATATCAATTCGTAGATTTAAATGTGTGAAGAAATTATTGTTTTTGGAAAAAAATGATTCAATGCATTGATTGCTTCCCTTGAACAAATTCCCATTAATTCTGATTGATTTGATTTATTGTGTTTAATGCCACTTTCAGCAATATCATGGCAATCAGTTTTAGTGGTGGAAAAAGCCGGAGTACCTGGAGAGAACCAACGACCATGGGCAAGCAACTGGTAAACGTTATCACTCGCAGCTGCAAGTCGTGTGCACCCTTTTTTGTAATTTACAAAGCAGGGCACAAACCCAAGCCGTATTGGTGATAGGCTTGTACGAGTTGTTAGGTAATCCAACTGCCTAACTCACTGAGCCACCCGGGCCCTCCCCATTAGTTCTGAATTTGATAGTGACTTCTCTATATACATGTACATTGTGTATATCTTTAATGTATTACAATAATACCTTTCTGTATAAGATCTTTTATAACAGAAGTAATATCTTCAGAGGGCTGGTCATCTCTGGTGTTTTCTTTATCACTGTCTGAAGATTCCATGTCTTCTTCTTGTTCTTCTTCTGATTCTATAAATAAATTTGTCTCATCATTCATTTTTTACGTTTTATATTTAATGTTATTTTACATGTGTATACAATGAAATAATATGTACAAAAGTTTCCCAACATTTCAGTGAAACAGGAGTAGGAGGAGGACTCTCAAATACTTTGCTTGGAAGTTTGCACTGTTTGATGGTGTTGAACACCACTTTCAACAATATTTCAGTTATATAGAGGCGGTCAGTTTTATTGGTTGAGGAACCGGAATAATATGACTAAACCACCGAACTGCCGCAAGTCACTGACAAACTTTATTAAATAATGTTGTACACCTCACCCTGGTCAAGATTCGAACTCACAACATTGATGGTTATAGGCACTGATTGCATAGGTAGTTGTAAATCAAACTACCATATATCACGTCCACGACAGACCCTTCATTTGGAAGAGTTAAAGATAGCATTCACTGATTGTAGTGTTCATGTTCTTAATATTTCTGTATTAGTAATTGGATTTTTTGAGTTGCAGGAATCTGTGCAAGTTTTTTGTTTGTTTGTTGATAATATAATAATTTGACTGCTGGAAGTACAGATATGACATTTTAACCTGTTGTATTATTGTGTCTGTCTGAAGCCTATACTTTCGACAATTATCAACTTCTATCTTTTGTGTTGAGTTGTTGGGAATGATGAAGAATAGGTCCATGTAGTAGTAGTATATATATAGATTCTTCTGATGCTACCAGTGGATTGCGATAATTTTCAACTTGAAATTTAAAAAATATTTATTTGAAAATTTAACTATAGCGAGTGAAGAAATATTGTAATGCACTGGTAGAAGAATTTGTTTCTCCTATGACCAAAACATCAAAAAAGTTGTTAATTTCCATTGTAAAATACCATCGAAAAGAAATAGGTGTGAATTCTCTTGCAGAAATTTAACCACCCTGGTGATTAAAAATATTACGAAAATTTTAATGAACTGGTTATTCACGCCAAGAATAGGAGAAAAGAATGTAGACAATCGCGATTTAACTTTTTTTTCATGATCAATGACAAGCCAAGTTAATGAGGTTTTGATTTTACTACATACCACTGCCACTTTTCTCTGAGTTATCACTCCTGACAACAAACCCGCCATCTTCCTCATAGGTGTCGCCAGGATCACTGTCATAGTCCTCTCCTTTAGATTTTTTGCTACGTTTTTTATACAATTCCTTACGATCGTTAACAAGTCCAAGACTAAGTAATTTTTCGATGACCTTAGGTTTAGATCTCTTTACCATCATGGCTGATATTATGTTAGCAACAGGATCTGAAAAAAGGCATGTATCTAATAGAGGCTTATATATTTAAAATGATACAAAGTAAATATCAAAAGTACAATTCTGAAATTAAAAAAAAAATGGACACAGATGCCCCAACTTCCAGCTAAAGAAAACAGGGGCATAACTCCAGAACGGTTAAAAAAGGTATAGTCCCAAATTGAACTTAGCTTTCATTTATGGTACCTAACTTTGTGCAGGTTTTTCAAATTATTTGCATACGGTGAACTTAAAAGTTATTGAGTGCAAACCAACTGCAGGAAATATGTACGTACTGATGGAGATGGGTAAAACGTAATACCCTGTCCATTAGTGTCTGCAACGAAATAAAAACAATATACAATGTTTAAAGTAAATAAAATAGGCAGTTTGTTTAACACCACTTTCAACAATATTTCAGCTTTATCGTAGTGGCAAGTTCTATCGGTGGAAGAAACTGGAGTACCTGGGGAAAATCACTGACCTGTCGCAAGTCACTAACTATCACATAATGTTGTATTGAGTATATATTGCCATGAGAGGGATTCAAACTCACAACTTTAGTGGCGATAGGCACGACCCCAAAAACGATGTTATTAATGTTAGTGTATCGCCAAAGAAANNAAAAAAAAAAAAAAAAAAAAGACAACAAAATTCTAATTTTAATTAGATGGAGGTAAAACTGGTACTGTGGTTGGTCCATCTATTTTCCAAGTGCCAACTCTGAGTACCAATAGGCGTGTAAAGATCCTATTTTTTTTTCTGTGTATCTTCCTCCATTCCAGGAGAGTTACTTTTAAAGAGACGCCTAATATAAGTATTCAGTACTGAATCGAGAATGCTAAATATTTCGAACACCAAAATTGACTAAAAAATCAAACATTTGCGGTACTTCAGAGTATCAGTACCAGTGTATGCTTAAAAAAAACAGTCCTAACCAGATGTGTATTAAACCAACCTGCACATTTCCTTAATTCTATAAATAGATTCTTCAATTCTTCTTCCTGGTCTTCTGTCCAAGGTCCAGCATGTTTACTTACTCTAAAAAATAATATCAATAAATGTTGTATTTAAAATTATACATGAAAAAATTATCCATAAAAGAAAAGTAAACAAAAAGAATCTGTTAGAAAATATGCCAATATATTCCAAATCTTATCATGCATTATCATGAAAATTTTACCCATAGTGCAGTGCATCGGATTTAAGAGTAACATGTACGAAAATATTTAATCTACACATGGTAAAATAGTAAATCTATTAGAATATATGTCAAAATATTCTAAATCTTATCATATATTTTTGTGAAAATTTTATTTACATTGGAATGAAGCAAATCTATGGGATAAAATTAGTACTCAAAATCACATGATTGCAAGATAAAATGATTTAATTCACACAGTCCACACTATGACATCTTAAACACTACTGACTTACTTTTGTCGTTTTAAGTCTTTAGCACTAGTTATCAAATTCTGTTTCTTCAGTTCACGAATAACCTGACCTCTAGTTTTACCGTCATGTGTCATACGTTCCATAATACACTCCACAATGTCTTTCTCTGTTAAAAAAAATGTGCAAAATATTTATCGTTTGTTTATTTATGTATTGCCATTGGAGATCAAATTAACAAGATGGGAAGGAAGGTTGGGATGTCAGCCTTGAGTCAGAGTGTGGTATATTGTGGGTTTGAGTTCAGGTCGATTCAAACCAAAGACTATGAAATTGGTATTTGTTGCTTATCCGCTCAAGCAAAAATGCAGCTTTAAGGAGAAAGACCAAAGGCTGGTTGGCAAAAAATCAGGATAATGTGTTGGGATTGGATCAACCTGTTTATCCACAGACTGTTTCAGTGAACTAGCACTATAAAAAGCCAACTAAGCAGATATTATCATCATCTCATTGAATGTAAATTGTTCCTGACATGATATAGTTATAAAATTGTTGTTTCAGTGAGCTAGCACTATAAAAATCTAACAAAATGTGTCAGTCTAGAAAAAAAATACCCTCATAATCATCTCATCGCCATGATGTAGCTGAAAAACTGTTCACTAGGCATAAAACAACAATCACTCACTCTATTAATATCTGCTGATTTTTCATTAAATATCTGGTGACAACTAATACACTGATAATGAAAAAAATTCACACAGGATATATTGTTTTGACATGCAGCTTATCAAGTAGATTTGATGAGAAAATTTCGAAAAATGAAGGAAAAATATTTACAAACTATTATCTTCTATCAAGCAACAGCAAAGTTTAGATAAATATAAAAATTCAAAATGGATATATTCTTTTGACATGCGACTTTTGAAGTAGATTCTATGAGTAAATTTCAATCAATGAAGGAGAAATATAACAAACCATTATCTTCTATCTGACTATATTCTTCATAAAGACTTCTAAGCTCCATTTCTTGGTCTTCTGTCCACAGTATTTTAGCCTTACTGTAAGTAACAAAATTGTTTTGCTTATCAAAAGAGAATGTCAATCATAATCAGTTTCATTTGTTCATTCATAAATAAATATATACTATCGCAGATTTCTTTTACAAGAATGGATTTCTCAGAGGTAGACGGACAAAGTAGTCTTTTAATATAGTTGGTCTCTTTATTAGATAAACTAAACTGACCTTCATAAAGGTCCAAATTATGAACAGATACATCATGGTCGGGTGGGGTATTTGAGAAAAATACCAGTCGAGACAGTCAAATTTCCCGAGCTGTAACGGCGAGGGAAATTTTGTCTCAAGACTGGAATTTTTCGCAATTCCACCGACCGATCGTGATATTTCTGTTTAATTACACTAAATATACATTTGTGCCTTGACGTATGTGTTTACATAATTAAGAAGTTTCATGAACATGAAACACCATCATTTTCATCTGTAAGCATATTTTTTTTATGAGAATGTAACAGGAAAGGGTGTTCCAATGGTCTTTGTCTGCCATATTTGTTAACTTATGACGTACATGTGATGCCATCAGACCGACAGAAAAACCCTGAGAGAAACAAATAATATTTGGCCCAAAGGGACATGCGAGGAAAAAAAAGGCAAATCCAAAAATGTAAATACCCCACTGCAGAGTGTAAAAATGACAAATACCCCGGAGGTAATAAAATTTACCCTGGCTGAAATTTGCTTTAAATACACCTGTAATGGGCCAATAAAAACTAGAACTGTGAGTGACCTCACAGTGATACCCCCCGCTTGCAGCTTAGTAGGAGTTGCACTTACACGCACATCTGCAGGTAGTGTACTACAAGTGTGTAAAGTTTCATAAAAATCCAATAAGCCGCTTAGGAGGAGTTGTGCTTACAAGGTACATGGACGGACGGACGGACAGGGTGATTCTTATATACCCCCCCCCCAAACTTTGTTTGTGGGGGGTATAACAAAGTATTTTTATATAAGGTGTAATTATACATAAAATACACTAGAATGAGAACTGAAAATGAAGGTCCCTTAACACAGGTGGTCTTTAAAGAAGGTTTGACAGTACAATTATTATTGGAGGAAAATGTTCATGTATACTGCTAATATTTTTCACATATGATTTATTTTACCTTTCGTAGGAACCATATCCCTCCACACAATCTACTGAATCTTTCCCGCCTTTCCAAAACAACATTTCCATAAAAATTTTCTTATTATTTTCTGCACATTGTACAAACTTTCCAATCACAAAATATGCAAATTTTGATATCTCCTGAAATAAAAATAGCATATGTAATGATATTAAATAACTAAGAAAAATATGTAATATTTTTACCACGGTTTTCTGAGTTAAATGGCTAAACAATCGAACATAAAGCGTGAGATTGTTTAACCGTTTAACTTGGAAAACTGTGGTATAAATGATTGTAACATGAAGCCATGCAAAATCACATCTAGGTCGTTGATTATTGCACTGCTCTCTGAGAGTAATAAAATACAGTCCAGATTTAAAGTGTGCAACATCTTGTATCTGCACGTATCATTTCATAGTTCTTAGCTGTTGCATGCATTCTGGTATAATATAAACCATAAAAACATCAAAGGAAAAGAATGCATTCATGCTACAATATATTTAAACCGCACATCTGTTTTACAAACATTCTAAAATAGTGAAGTGTTACAATTTATGCAGGTATGTACAGTTATGGTGTTTTAACGTCACTTAACCGGAGAAAATAACCCACCTGCTGCAAGTAATTGACCGACTTTATATCCGCAGAATGGTGTTTCAGTGAACTAGCACTATAAAAAATCCAACTAAGCACAAAAGTCTTGTACAAAGCAGATCTCATCATCATCTCATAGAAAATTAACTTGTTCTCGCCAATGATATTAGCTGACTTGGCATTAAACAACAATCAATCACTGATTCATACTTATAGACACCAACCAATTGCTGATTTCTTTATAATATTCGAAATGCAAAAGCAGTTACACTATAAATAATTTTTCCCACCAACTTAAAAAATTGAAAGATGATTGCAGAGTGGCCTCTGTCAATAATTGATTTAGTCATAGAGACAAGTAAAATAATTACTTGCTTATTTTAAGACATGCATTTACCTTGTAATGCTCTGCTTTAGCTAGCGGTGACAGTAGAATTTTTTGGAAGACTCTAAAGAAGGAAGCCTGGAATATTATTAATGACTATATATAATTTTTTTTAAAAACCTTGCTTATTTTAAGACATGCATTTACCTTGTAACGCTCTGCTTTAGCTAGTGGTGACAGTATAATTTTTTGGAAGACTCTAAAGAGGGAAGCCTGGAATACCATTCCTACGTAACCTAGATCTACTGATATACGATGAAGCATCTTAATAATACAATGGTTGGTATGTGTAGTATTCTTCTGGAAATCGGCCAGTAACAGAACGTAAACTTTTAAAACATCACCCTTACTAAACCTAAAACAACAAAATAATAAGTATTCAACAAAGTATAGGGTTAGGGTTAGAGGTTATGGCATTTAACTTCACTTTCTGGAAATCAGCCAGTAACAGACTGTAAGCTTTTAACCTAAAACAAGAAGATATAAGCATTCAACAAAGTATTGGGTTAGGTAGGCCTTTCAATAAGGGGCGGTACCAGGTACTTTTACCTGCCTAAAATGGTCTTTGGTACCTCCTGATTTCATAGAGTGTTGTATAAGATATTCATGAAAATTGTTAATAAGAGAGAGGATATTGTATTGAATAATGACTTAAATACTCACCTGTGTACAAATGCCTTGAAGTCAAACTCTTGTTCTGATGTTTTATATTGAGAGGCCATCCCTCTTATAAGACACTTTGTGGGGGGGGGGGTTATAAGAGAGAGAATATTGTATTGAATAACGACTTAAATACACACCTGTGTACAAATGCCTTGAAGTCAAACTCTTGTTCTGATGTTTTATATGATTCCACGTCTTCTTCTTCGTCTGTAACAATAACAATAATTTATTTCAACCAAAAAAATTGCTTTGCCAAAAATTTGACGTCTGTTAATTAGTCAAACCTGTATTAAGAAGTCACCTTTGGGACAAAGAAAAAGTGGCCTTATAAGACAGGTGACCTCTTAAAAGAGGTTCAATTCATATGAAATTTTCTATGACAGGACAAGAAAAAGGTGAACTTTTAATACAGGTGACTGCTTAATAGAGGTGACCGCATGGACAGGTTTTACTGTAAATAGGTTAGGTAATAGATATCTGAACGCTTTTAAAAAACTGCAGTCTTAGAAATTAGCCGGTGGTCCGATGCCCGAGGCCAGTAAAATCGGTCTCTGGCTTGAAACAATACCAAAACCAGAAGTCTGTCTGGCTTGTGTATCTTTTGTTTGAGAAGTGGTAAGTATTTTTGATTCAGTCGTCGCAAGTTTTGTGAAATTGCTGTTTTATTTATTTCTTAAATAAAAATAAACAATTACACCCTCCCGAGAAATGGAATGAAACTGTAGCTTTCACTTGCCATCGTAAAAATAAACATCCGATTTGACATAACATTGAATTATCATTTTAACTAAGACAAATAATGGTTATGGCTTTTTCCATACAATTTGCTTAAGGTGCCCACCCAGGTAAAAAGCTGACGACACCAAAGAGTTTAAATTAAATATAAAAACAGCATAATAAAAAACAATAAAAGAAGAATAACAAATAGAAGTCCACCCCAAAATTTTTCGGCCCAGCAATATAAAATTTGAGCTTGTGAAATTTCAAGGTGTACTGGCCTAGTTGGTTTGTGTTCTGAAAAGTTTTTCATAAAGACTGAAAAGTGTTTTCAGTTCTTGGTGGACAGTTTTATTGGTGGAGTACCCAGAAAAAACCTCATAACAGTCAAAACTTAAGCTGTGATAGGCATTGTTAACAAAATGGTTATATCTAACAACAAAATGTCCATCTGATTTTATAAAAAATAATCTTGATACACACAAATTTATAGTGAATATGTATAACACAAAAAATATACTGAATTGGGTGTAAAGTGCAAAAAATTAAATCACAATGGTTGTGACAAAAACAATAGTCAACAAGGGGAATGCAAAGTGTGGCGTATCCCCTCGCCTAAAAATTTGACCCGGTGACCTTGAAAATCAATAGGGTTCCAGAGTCTCTTAAGGACTAAGTATGTACCAAGTTTGGTCAAGAACTATTGTAGGATGTCGATTCTAGAGTGTTCACAAGGATGCTACGGAAGGTAGCGTTACTATATCCCTTCGCAGCTTCGTTGGCGAGGGGATAACATAAAAACTATAGTCAATAGGGGCGTACAACACAAAACAAAAAGTGTATAACACACAAAAAAATAGCCATTAGTCAATGGGTGTGTTACACAACAATTAATACTTCACCTGGTTCCTTATAATTGAAGTCCTATCTATAACTACTTCACCTGGTAATTTATAATTGCAGTTCTATCTATAACTAATTACCTTCAGCTCCACCCTCTTCATACCTGGTACCTTATAATTACAGTTCTATCTATAACTAATTACCTTCAGCTCCACCCTCTTCATACCTGGTACCTTATAATTACAGTTCTATCTATAACTAATTACCTTCAGCTCCACCCTCTTCATACCTGGTACCTTATAATTGCAGTCCTATTTATAACTACTTACCTTCAGGTCCACCTTCTTCATACTTGGTACCTTATAATTACAGTTCTATCTATAACTAATTACCTTCAGCTCCACCCTCTTCATACTTGGTACCTTATAATTACAGTTCTATCTATAACTAATT
>MJUT01002896.1:90599-101553 GCA_002080005.1 Gigantidas platifrons
CTTGGTAAAGGACATTCCAATGATCATTCATTTACAGTTTGGGTTCAGTCAGTTCATTAGTTTCAGAGAAGAAGATCTTTGAAATTTCAGTCAATCAGAGCATATTATTGGCCCTGGCAGCCATGTTGAATATCCGACTGGAACGAAAAACAGAAACTTTGTAGAGGACCATCCAAGGAACATTCCTGCTATGTTTGGTTCCAATTGGCCAAGTGGTTTCGGAGAAGAAGCTTGAAATGTGAAAAGTTTACAGACGACAGACTACAGACGACGGACGCCAAGTGATGACAATAGTTCACATGGACCTTTGGTCCAGGTGAACTAATAATGATGATATTGACAATACATTACAACCCTTAGTCAATTTCTAGATTTCGGCTTTATACCCTGGAAACACAAAAACAAGTAATAATACATTTTTTATTGATAAATAATTGATCTTAAATTTTTTTCTATTTTGTGTAAAATTTTACAATAAAACCATTTTTGTTCAACTTCTTGTTCAACACCTCCCCTTAATTTCTAAAATGTCATTCTTTAACTCGTAATATCCTTATTAGGAAAGTTTGAATATATCTAAGCAGTAATTGGAAACATCAATTTGAAGAAGGACAGACAATACATTGGTCAAAAGACAAACAATGATCAACATAATACTATACAGAAAACTAAAGATCAAGCAACACAAATCAAATTGAAAACAGGGGTGAACACAGGAAGAGGAGGCAGTTCTTCCCCTACTAATTCTTTAACTCCCAACGTCCTTATCAGATCTAATACCACCATGCTATTGCCACTACAGGGTCTCTCCTAATTCTACTGTAAGTAATTCCCTAACTCCCAATGTCCTTATCAGATTTAATACCATCTCTCCTAATTCTACTATAACTAATTCCCTAACTCCCAATGTCCTTATTAGATCTAATATTACCATGTTATTGCCACTACAGGGTCTCTCTCAATTCTACTGTAAATATATTTGAGTACCTAATTATCCCTTTAAAATGAAAACCAATTGAAACTTAATTACATATGAAATAATAGCTTTCCAAATTGTCAAGTGGGCTTCAAATTGTCACGAAAAACTTGAAGTATTATTTAACCCCCTTAAATTATCTTAATTAACAGGAGGAAATGGTAACTGTTCTCGTTATAAGTGCAATTCAATTTTCATATATATTTCCTCATTTTAGAAGATACATGTATATTATATAGATATACATCAACCATGTTAGGTGGAGCTTTAATATGGTATGCAATTTTCTTTATTTTAAATAACGATTGCTATGGTTACATAACCTGTCCCAGTGACTGTCAGTGTAATGGAAGAACGGTTGATTGTACCGGAGACAATTTGTCGGATATACCGACAGGAATAATCACTGTTGTGAAAACATTGAACCTTAAAAAGAATAAAATTACCCAGTTATCGAGAAACTCTTTTGCTAAATTTAAGTTGCTACGACAACTGAACTTGGGATTTAACCAGCTTAGTGAGATCGAAGACGGTGATTTCAATGGACTGTTAAATCTCCGAACACTTGATTTGAGTTTTAATAGGATTAAAGCAGTGCATAAAAATTCGTTCAAACAACTGGTAAAGGTTAACGACATAATTCTACGCGGCAATGTATTATCAAATGTTGATGGAGTTTTCACAGACATGGTAGGATTAAACAGACTGGATTTGTCTAATAACCAAATAGATTTCATTACAAACGAGACTTTCAAAAACATGACAAGCCTCCGATACTTGTTACTTAGATCGAATAGGATCGTTTCTATACAGGACGGAGCCTTTTATGACGTCAGAAAACTAACATATATTTCAATGTCAGGAAACCCTATTACTAACGTTGACGGGTTATTTGTGAAAAATAACGTTTTATCTTTTATTGAACTAACAAATTGTTCGATTAAAACGTTTCCTAAAGGCCTTCCTCTCATTACGAGGTTTCTTTACCTCAATCAAAATAACATCTCTTCAATCACGAGGAAAGAAATTGAACGCGTTGAAAGCTTAGTAAATCTAATTCTGTCAGAAAATCAGATCAAAACAATTGAGAAAACGGCTTTCACTGTTCTTAATAGTTTAATGGAACTCTGGATCGACTTTAACCTTTTGTCTGAAATTCCATTGGTCCCTGTTAACACAAAAAGATTACATCTTGACAACAATGAAATAACTCATATTCAGAAAGACGATTTTCCCTTTGGATCTAAATTGGAAACTTTATCTATTAAAAGCAACAAAATTTCGGCCATTAACCAGGACACGTTTGGAAATCTAATAAATCTCAACAAATTATATCTTGGCGGAAACATTATAAGTACTTTAGCGAATTATGCATTTAAACCGCTACCGTTATTAGATGATCTTGGTTTGACCGGAATGGACATTAATCATATAGAACAAGAGGCCTTCAATGCCCTGATTAACTTACAAACACTGACGATGTCATACGTGTGGATTGGTGAGAATGCTATACAAGGAAATGTGTTCAAATACTTAACAAATCTTAAAATTTTGGATTTACAAGAAAGTCCTAGTTTAACGAAAACTATCTTACAATCGGCAGATATAATTAAATCATTCTTCACACTAGAACAGCTTAACATAATGGATAATGAACTAGCATATGTAGATTCTAATATAATGAAATACATGCCTAGATTAAGTATCATTAAACTCGGAGGAAATCAATTTCACTGTGATCGTCGTCTGCTGTGGTTGTGGAAGTGGATAGATATGGAAAAGTATAAATTTCAGGATGCCGATTCCCTTGAATGTTACTCTCCACCAGAGTTAAGAGGGAGCTCTCTTCTCAGTCTGAAGGCTAATCAATTTGTTCCTACGACCCTCAAACCGGAAATATTAACTAGAATACCGATTCTACATAAAACAACACCACGTCCCAACATACTCTTGAATTCCTCGAACTTAAATAATGTAACTTTTGATTTTGTGAAAATAAATGAAACGTGGATTGAACTGACAACCTCGGATGATCTTGAAAATAACAGAATTCACGGTAGAGACAATTTGGCTAAATACCCCAATAACAATAAAGATCCGTACGATGACCAAATAGATAAAATCTTACTGATTACTGTCGTAACAACGGTGTCAGTTGTTTTATTAGCCGTCGTGATTACGGCAATATCGTGTTTGAAATGTAATCGTCGAAAGAAAGAGGGATATAACCATACAAATTCCTTTCCCGACAATGATGTGACATTTTACGTCATTAGCGACGGAGATACAGCACCTCCCCTTCCACCTCCGAACTCTGCTCGGAAGGAAAGGGGTTCGGTTGGATCTACTCGAGATATCACCGGTGACAATGTGTTCATATTTGATAATGATAGTTCTTAAGATATCCAATTGAGATTATTTAAATGTTATTTCCATTTTTGTAAATACTCTTACAAAAATAAACAGTCCAAAAAAGTTTATTGATGTTTTTGTAAATACACGTATTCTTACAAAAATAAACAATTCAAAAAAAGTTTATTTACATTTTTGTAAATATTCTTACAAAAATAAACAATCCAAAAATGTTTATGGACATTTTTGTAAATATTCTTACAAAAATGTTTATTTACATTTTTGTAAATATTCTTACAAAACAAACAATTCAAAATTGTTTATTGACATTTGTGTAAATATTCTTACAAAAATAAACAATCCAAAAATGTTTATTCAGTCAGCAAGTTATTTCAGTCTTAAGTCACAGTATCATAAATATTGTATATATTGTACACATATATACGCATACATACTTGGGGGCTGTCGTGGTCATGATCGTATGGCAGTTGGATTTACAATTACCTGTGCAATCAGTGCTATCTATCACCATTAAAGTTGTGAGTTCGAACCCCGTTCATGATGAAATATACTCGATACAACATTATGTGATAAAGTTTGTCAGTGACTTGCGACAGGTCTGTGGTTTTTCCGGGTACTCCGGTTTCCTCCACCAATAAAACTAACCGCCACGATATAACTGAAATATCGTTGAAAGTGGGTTTAAACACCATCAAATCAACCAGCCATACATACTTGGAAGCTTTGGTAAATTTTGTGATTTGTGTTCAACAAGTCATTCACATGGAGCTTAATTTTCAGGAAACCTTATAATTTCCACTTGAATGCATAGATTAAAACCTTTTTGCATGGAGGTTATTTTCGCACAATCTAGTGAAACGGAAAATTAGCGAAAATTTCCCTCAAGCAAATATCTTCACTTATACAGTATTCTAACTACTATTCAATCATGAACACAACAACCACTTCACTGATTTTAAAAAAGAATTTCAAACATTCTGTATTCCCAATACAGATATAATAAGGTCGAGTGTCCTACTAATGGTGGGTTATTTTAAAACATCCTCTTTACATAAGGTTACTAATAAAAAGTTTTCCGTTCCATCTACTGAACTCTTTATTGCTTGTACAGTAGTCCCTCTCTTACCAGGCCATGCCACGATATAGCTGAAATTTTGGTAAGCTTGGCATTTAACACCAATCAATCAAAGGGGTCATCATGGTAGTGACCTAATGGTAGTTGGATTTATAACTAACTGTGCAAACAGTGACTATCATCACTAATGTTGTGAGTTCGAATCCTGCTCATAGCGATGTGTACTATCGATACAACATTATATGATCAAGCTTGTCAGCGGCTAGTGACAGGTCAGTGGTTTTCTCTGGGTACTCCGGTTTTCTCCACCAATATAACTGAAATATTGTTGAAAGTGGCATTAAACACCATAACCCTAAACCTCTTATCAGGTCAGCTTTCAGATTCATCGAGAAGGCAAAATACTACTAAATTGTCCTCCTCAAGAGAGGCCACTTTTCAGTTGCAGAAGGCGTGACCTTAAAAGAGGGGGACTACTACACAATAAAAATTTAACTTATTCTGTATATTGTTATAATGGGTAATTATACCATATATAAGAATAATGATTGCCATACACAACTCACGACAATCTGGAAACATTTACTGCAACTCAAGACAATTCGATTTGAATGGATGGAAAGATTTAGTCAGTTATTGGCTGTTTCATCATCTTTAGCAATTTTTCAGCCATATTATGACTAACAGACTTCAAAGGGGGAAGACTGGACAGCTGAAACAAAATGACCCACGAAACCTCGGCCATGGTTAGGTGTCTAGAAACAGCAACACTTGAGGTAGATACAGGGCATTATTTCATATGGATGGACGTACCATCTGTATGTGCCCTGAAATTCTTTTAGTGGACATAAAAAAATCTATTTTAAGTTCTCAAACAGATCTTCAAAAAGAAATAAAAATACAGTATACATACTCTAAAATACCATAAAATGCTGAAAATATCAATATAATTGAATTTCAGAATCATGAAGTAATAACATTTCATATTGTAGTATTAAGATTCCAAATTCTACTGGATTCCAGTTTGTAATGTAATATACAATTTTCTCACATCTTATACCAGTCTGATTATAATCACTTCTCTCACTTACTCCCCTTTGCTGTTAAGTCTCACCATAGGAGATCGGAAGAAACCACATCATGGGTCACACACGAGTGACCTTATGTCATGAATATTAAAATCTGTTCTCCTTTCCCTCAAATTACCATACTTGGAAGATTTAAACAAACACTTACTAGGTAAATTAGCCATAAAGATTTCTCTAAGAGCCATAAACTCATCTTCTGGCGAGATATCCTCTGAACCAAAATCATCACGTTCTGGCCAAATCTCTCTGAAAAAAAGTTTAAAAAATACATACTAAATACATCTTTTTGTCAGAGTGTAGATTATTTTGTTTTCTATATCTTATTTTATTTTTACATGGATAGTTTAAATATAGTAATCCAAGGGAACAACCAAAATGTTAGGGTTCCAGATTTGTACAGTAAAACAGAAAATTTGTTCAAAACATACATGTGTAATAAACAGCTGAATTGTATGCACATGATGCAACAGTATAATTACAGAATGTGTTCATTAAATTTAAAAAGTTCTATGTGATTGGTCAAAAGGTTGACATATGACATTTTTCAGTCCTAATTTGTGATTTCCTTGTGATAAGTTCATAGATTACTATCGTACCAATGCATGTGACATTTAAAATACATTAGGCCATACAAAGTTAATTTCTTGGTTCTCAGGCCCGCCCGCATGTGGAAATTCGTCGCCGCATTGCCGATTTTTTTGCAAAAATAGAAAAAAAAATAATTTAAATGCGGTAGCGCTGTCCGTACGGAAAAAACAACCGCATCCGTTTTTCTTTTATATTGCGTGGTCGGTGAAACGCTTTAAAACGCATTATGCTTAAATGAGATTTAAAGCATCGTTATGACAATGTATAAATAAAAAACGTGTTTCCGTTTGACATTTAGACAAAATGTCAATCGTTTCTGTGCAAATTCGGCACAAATGTTTGCCAGTTTTACCAGGAAACATAATAGGGGGGTTCTCCGAAGCTTGTACCTTATTGGAATTGTTTACGGAGATAAAAAAATGGTACGTTGGGACCAGCGGATTGGACGTTTCCATAAAAATTAACCACTTGTGATGTTTCTGCCACCATCGGAAGAAATAAAATTGAAATTTTCAATAAAGTAATGAAAAGATTTATACATTGCTATATTTTTCACAAAAAAAAGAAGAAAAAATGCCCCCCTCATCACTTTTTACAACAATAAAAGGATAAAAAAAAATGCCGCCCTCCCTCATCAATTTTGACAAAAAAGGGCCTGAGAACCAAGTAATTAACTTTGCATGGCCTTATAGAAACAATTTAATCGACAAAAAAGATTCTTACCTGATTCCAGGACCGCCATATTGGGATGACCGTAATTACAGTTACGGTCATCAGCTTTACCCCAGTGATAATGTAAAAATGTTAAATAAGTATGGAATGCAATTTTTGCCAATTTATAAGGTTGTAAAAGCGTTGACAAAAGTACATTTTTAATATGAAGCGCTTCCTTGCTGCATACAAAATATACTTTGGTAAATTCTTTCACATGCCATTAAAACTACAAGATTGGCTTACAATACATTTTTAAGATTTGTTCTTTGTATATGGTTTATATATTAAGTTACCTAGCAGATCTAATCAGAGCTATAGCCTCCCCTGCTTTGTTTTCTCTTAATGCATCTTGTATCTTTATCATAGCATCAACTCTGTAAATTAAAAAATAATTATTAACATGTCATGTCTGTTTATTTATTAGAACACAACAAGGCGATCTATGGTATTATGTAACTAAATAGTTTCTATATTGATTGGTTGGTTGATGGTGTTTAATGCCACTTTCAACTATATTTCAGTTATATTGTGGCGGTATGTTTCTATACTGAAGAGAAAATCAACATTAACTGACATTGTAACAGTCTGATTTCAGAATTAAATAAAAAACCTTAGATACAGTGAAAACTGTCAAAATAGAACCTCATTAGCACCAACTATTATTATTGGCAATTATTCGACCCTAATTTTTGCTAGCGACCCTATCAATTTTTACACAGAATTCGGATAACCATTTTTGCTGCTTAATCAGCAACAATGTTTTATTTATTCAACAGCTAGCTTTTTGTCGAAATTGAGAGCAAAGAAGGTCGAAAAACTGCCTAACTCGTCATACAACAGCTTTAACAAATGACGACTTACCGGAAATTTCGAAAATGAAATAGCAGAATCGGATTCCGGAACTGGAACGACTATTTCCGGTTTTGCCGATAGTAAACAAAAATTAATGCCGACCAACCGACCCTAGATTTTTTTGACATGTGAACGTAAACACACATATATTTTTTTTGGCATATTCATATTTCACTGTTCCCTTGGAAGGTCACACAAGACAGGTTTGACTGTATTTTAAGGGATCATCATGGAAAGTGGGTTTAGGCACTGCAAATCCTAACCCTTCATTTTGAACATTGTACATAATCTTAACAAATGATTCCCCCTTTTATATACATATAATAATAACATAAATTGTTAAACAAGCTGCAAAGGTCATACAAACTGACCTTTGCTGTTCTTCCTGTATTTCCGACGCTGCATCAAATGGTGATATATCCGTTGGTATATCTCCACGGCCCTGTAATACAGCAGACAGATCCTCAGAGACCTCATCCCATTTATCATCTAGCTCTTGCTGTGATAGGTCAGGTTCTAGCTCTGGTGCTGTAAATAATAAATGTCATGCTCTGTAAAACACTAGTACAATAGCCCCCCCCTCTTACATGTATAAAGGCCTCCAGTTCTGTAATGGAAAAGTGGCCACTCTTGAGTACCATGAAAGTACATTTATTCCTTGGCACCAATTTTCGTGGTTTCTGCAAAATGCAGTGATCCTTGGGTTCTTGAATTCGTGATTTAAAACATTACAGGCAACAATCACTAGGAAAATTGTACTTCATTAGATTTTAAATTTCATGGAACAACGAAATCCACGAAAATTAGAATCACACGATTAATAATGATTTCACAGTATGTTAATTTACTAGTATTTTACTATCTCATCGCATCTGAAATCTGGCTTGATATCAGGGTGGCCTTTGGTCCTTTCGTGGGAGAGGCCTTTCAAGAGGGAGACTATTGCAGTTTATAATAAAAGTGTAGACATCAAGTATATAGTGACTGGACAATTTTCAAATATTTTACCAAGGGAAGGAACCTGATGTCTAAAGAATAAACAAGAGAGAATACTAAAGCTCTATGAAATATTGTTGAAAATGGCATTAAAACACCATAACTCTCTAACTCTCTCTATATTTCTAAAAGTAACAAGATTGCAACACGTAGCCATGTGTCCCCCGCCGCAATAGAAAGAGATGTAATGTGAGTGTAATGTTATCCATGTGATATATTTATAAAATCGAGAAAGCATCCGAGATGCAACAGCCGAGTTGCAAGTCAAATTCTTGGGGCATTTAATTTGTCTATTCACCCTGATCATAAATATATATGGCTTAGGGGTGGGGATCTCATCCATTAAAAAGTTCACTTCAGGGAGGGGGTGGGGTATGACCCCAAGGCCTGAGCTATAAGGCATTTAATTTGCTTAGTCACCCTGATCATAAATATATATGGCTTAGGGGTGGGGATCTCAACCATTACAAAGTTCACTTCAGGTAGGGGGTGGGGTATGACCCAGGGCCTTAGCTATAAGGAATTTAATTTGCCTAGTCACCCTGATCATAAATATATATGGTCTAGGGATGGGGATCTCAACCATTAAAAAGTTCACTTCAGTTAGGGGGTGGGGTATGACCCCCGGGGCCTCAGCTATAAGGCATTTAATTTGCCTAGTCACCCTGATCATAAATATATATGGTTTAGGGTGGGGATCTGTCACATTTTTTTATGCAGATTCCCGAGAGGGGTGTGGCTGAGTTGGGGGAGGAGGGAATGTTGCATCCTCAACTTCACATTGGCATCTCCACCCATACCAAATATTAAGTTCCTATCTTTTGTAGTATCAGAGAAATGTGTAATTCTCAAAATATGTACTTTTTCTATAAAAAAAACATGATTTTACAAGAATTTTTTTTCTCGAATTTTGCCCAGTTTCGAACTTAAGCTAGAGATTCTTAATATATGCTTGTGTGTAAGTTTGAAATCAATTGGTCAACAAATACAAATCTGAGAGCGCTTACAATATATCCGGACGGACGGACGGACGAACGGCATTTCCATATCCCCCACTCCGCTTTTTGCGGAGGCGGGGGACAATAAAGTTGGGTTAGTGAGAGAGTGCTATCTCAGCGAACAACAGTCCAAGTGCAGACATGCCGCTCCACTCTGACACATTAGCCTGATTCCTAACCAAGCAGTTTTTGTTCTTATTCCTTTATGTAGCATGTTTAACGGAGAAGCAACAAATACCAATTTTATAGTGTTTGATCTGACCGGACAGGGGCCAGAACACATGAATGACAGCACTCGAGGCAAGCATGTTAAACATTACACCATCAATGCAGTTTTACATCAGATTGATAATTTCATTCTACTCTATAAAACATATAAAACAAACCTGGCATAACTGGTTTCTTCTTTTTTCTTCCTTTTTTTACTTTCTTTTTCTGTACGACAAGATGAGCACTGTTTTTTGTGGCATTTTCCAGCATTTTCAGAAACAAATGTGTTGTTTCTATTAGGTCCTTCAGATAGGCTCTGTAAAGTAAAGATACATTAATATAATTACATATAGAAAGTGAGACGAAAAAAAAACAACTGAACAGTGATAACAAGAAGGAGCCCTGAACCTAGGGCTTAAATTAAATAAATAGACATTCTGCTTACTTCCGATTTGATTCTAAAATTATATGTTTTAATACCTTTTAAATATAATTTAGTTCTCTTTTGACGGGAAAACTGGTATCCAGTCTAGCAAGAGCTATGGAAAAGACAACAAATTCAAGTATAATTTTCTCATAATTTGTAGATAACTGAACCTTGAAAAATATCAGAGGATAATTTTATAGCAAATAGATAATTAACCATTGTTACAATATTAAAATTTTGAACAGATTATGGGGGGAAATATATGTTATTTTCATTGAACTTTGCATGAAAGGAGACCCATTTGCTCGTCTTCAAAGGAAATACATGTAACTCCTGTTAAACTTATTTTAGAATTTGGAAATGTGTAAATGGTCTATTGTTTGTTTGTTTGATGCTGCTTAAGGGCCACTTTCAACAATATTTCAGTTATATCGTGGCAGTCTTTTGTTTGAATTTAAACAACAGAGCAGTAATATTTTGTGACTTTTCATCATTTAAAGAAGTATCCATCACGCCCCATTGTCGGCTCATGGCGAGGTGTCCTCGATACAACATTATGATTGTGTTAAAATTGTCAATGACTTGTGACAGGTCAGTGGTTTTCTCTGGGTACTCCGATTTCCTCCATCAATAGAATTTACTGCCCCGCCCCCCCCC
>MJUT01002896.1:117131-129744 GCA_002080005.1 Gigantidas platifrons
TTTTTCAATTACGATTGATTTTTACATTTGCTTAGGTTACAGAGGGAAAATAATTTGCTCCGGATATAGAGTGGAAACAAATTTGTAAATGTTGAGGATAACATTTCTTTCCATGCTAAATTGTCCAATCTAATATCACGACTTTCTTTTTCCTCGTGATCGGCATCCATGGACATCAGAATGGTCCGAGATTTCTGACATTTCTGTTGCATTGGAGCTCATTTCTGCCATCGGTTCAAACTGATACGGTTGAATATTGTTTAGTGAAGGTATACATAAAGTATCTTCATCGTCAATAGTGTCGTTTAAATCCATAATGTGTGGTTTTGTTTACAAGTGAAAGCATGTGTTGTTATAAATAATTAACAACTGTGACGTCACACTAACTTTTGTGCACTACCTTATTAATTGTCGGCAGTTTCCGGAGATTTATCAAAACGTGTGTGAAATGTACATTCCTACAGTAATTTGGTAGAGATAATTGCTATGCCGTTGTTCTCTTTCATTTAATTCTGACATTAACAAATGAAAAACAAAAAATTATTTTTCATGTCCGGTGTCCTTTAAAGATAAGACAAGAAGATGAATTGTGAGCTAATGCTCACTTATGATACCCCCACATATATGTTCAATGTGTATAAAAACCAACTAAGTCGGCAAACAGGAAGTAGGAATCTGACGGGTCCAAAAACGATTCCCACATTATGGCATACCTATATGAAGCTTGTGACCATATATCAGATTTCTGCCATCAATAGTTGCTGAAAAAATGCGACGAAATATATCTTGGACGGACGGAAGGACAGAGGTAAAACAGTATACCCCCTCCGATGGAGCGGGGGTATAAAAAGTACCTGTGTTTCCACTAACATTTTTGAAGAAAAAAGGAAGAATGTGTTCATATAGGACATAGATGCCCCCAGTCTTCCACTTCCAGCTAAAGTAAACAGTGGCATCAAACTTGGCTTTCCTCTTATGGTACCTGACCTTGTGTATATATATCAAATGATTTACTAAAAGAGGACTCAAGTTATTGAGTGAAAACCAACAGATGGAAATGGGTTAAACTTAATTCCCCCAATGCCTAGCGGCGCATAAAAATCGGGTAGGTAGGTAGGCAAAACTTTTTTTTATTTTTACCAAGGCTACTAGAACAAGAATGTGACTTAAATAGTGCAAGTCAAAAAAACTTTAGGGTAGGCACAGAAAATTAGGTTTGGGAGGGTAAGCGGAAACACACTCACAGGTTGTTTTGTTTTGCCTAATCCAATAAGTACCTACCTTATGACAACATCAAACAACTTCTCGTCATTAGGATACCATTTAATAATGTGTAGTAGGTCATTCTGTAATATCTGAGCATTCCCTAATTCTCTACGGATGTCAAACGAATCGTCTTCACGTTTTAGAAATCTAATCAAGTCCTTTATAGCCTCTAAAATAAATATTTTAACAAAAACGTATTACCGGTAGTCAAATGTAAACAGTTTTCAAGAGAGGAGGAAGAGATAGGTTTCTTTTTATCAGTCTTCAAGCTCAAACTTCATTTATAAACACAATATCTGCTACTCTATGAAAATCTTTAAATTTGTTAATGAAAATACAAAGTACTAGTAACTTATTTTTATATATATACACAAATCTTAAGGTTGTTAATGATAGTAATATTTAGAGATTGTTGTTTAATGCCAATTGAGTAATTCATCAGCTATGTCATAGCGAGAACAAGTTGCATTTCAATGAGATGATCAATGTCCTCTTTGTACTAGACCAACACACTTAGATGGATCTTTTTATAAGTTACAAGCCATGATTTATTTTTCCTGACAAATCTATATTTTAAGGATATTAATTACCAATTTACAAAATGTACATTTTTATAGTTCAGAGTCAAATCTTAAATCGTAGCATTGTTGTTGCACTTTCCCTAAAAAAATCAATAGCAAGTTGGGCTGCATTCTGAAAATTTTCTGTGGCCTGAACCAAATTTTAGGGGTCTTGAGCTACTGTTAAGTTTGATCCATGTAGTTACAATGTATATTGATAATTAAGTCAGTGTTACCAAGACAATCCGGCTCTTTAATATACTTCTGTCCTTCAATGTATCCCAGCGAGCTACAAGTTGCCTGTAATTCCACATGCATTACCATAATCTGAAACCCAATATCAAAGGAACATTGTATGCTATTTCTGAAAATGGGACTCAGCTTATATTTGTACATAACTGTTTTAACTTCCTTTTCATGATAAAACAATGATTATTATCTTAAATTCAGATAAGTTGTTTCCCTTGGATAACTCAGTGAATGAGTGATTGTTGTTAATGCCAACTGATCAATTTTTCAGCTATATCATGGCGAGAACAAGTTAATTTTCAATGAGATGATGATGAGTTCTGGTTTTTTTTGTACTAAACCGGCAAGCTTAGATGGATTTTTATAGTGGTAGCTCACTGAAACAACAGTCCGCGGATAGACATATTGCCCCCACTCAACCACATTATACTGTTTCCGAGCCAACCAGTCTTTGCTCTTTCTTCTTAGGCCAACAAAAAATATATGTGTGTTTACGGTCACCCGACCGACCTTTTTTTTCAGCCACCGACCCTAACCTTTTTTATCGGCAATTATTCTACCCTAATTTTTGCTAGCAACCTTATCAATTTTTACACAGAATTCGGATAACCATTTTTGTTGTTTAATCAGCAACAATGTTTTATTTATTCAACTGCTAGCTTTTTGTCGAAATTGAGAGCAAAGAAGGTCGAAAAACTGCCTAACTCGTCATACAACAGCTTCAACAAATGACGTCTTACCTGAAATTTCGAGAATGAAATACCAGAATCAGATTCTGGAACCGGGAACGACTATTTCCGATTTTGCCGATAGTAAAAAAAAAAATTAATAGTGACCAATCGACCCTAGATTTTTTTTACATGTGACCGTAAACACACATTTTTTTTTTTGGCCTTAATGTTGCTTGCTTAGAGAAGCATAAAATACCAATTGTACAGTCTTTGGTTTGAACCGATCAGGGCACGAACCCATGATCTACCACACTGCAAACACTCTCACCATTACACCACCGATACAATTCCTTGGATAACTGCCAAACTGAGGACTTTTTGGTCGCGTTCGTGAATTGTATGGTACATTTTGTAGTTGGATTTACAGACATATTCTTAGTTAAATTTGCAAAAATCTTAGTTAAATTTACAAAAATAATGATAATATCTTACTGCTTCAAAGATCTTTCACTTCTTAAAACAGTAAGAGATTATCATTATTTTTGCAGATATGAATAAAAAAATACATATGAAATCTTACTTTCACTTGATCCGACACAATCCGTCCATGACAAAATATGCATCGGAATGAACCGGGGGTCAAAATTTAAATTTCAAGAATACATTTGTTAGGGCTTGCGACGAGATACATGAATGATTGGAGATACAGAGCAGAACATGACTTCGCCTTCGGAAGACTAATCTCAACGAAATTAACGTGAAAGTTGCTGCTGAAACTCTCAAAATATAAAGCGGGACACCATGGACACGGAAAACGTAGAAAATTAAGCGTGATGGAACCGTTCTTCGGATGACACCCCATCCACACATAGCCTAGTTACATAAACTTACTTTTATATATATATTTTTTTATGTATGGACACTTTTTCATTTAGTTTTCGCGGGAAATGTTTACAAGGTAAAACAAATTTAAGAAATCGAAATCGCTATTTTAACAAACCGAAATGTTTATCCATATTAGAAACACATATTGTTTATGCAAAATAAAAAATATTAATTTCATTTTTATTATATCATTTTATCTCATACAATTATAGACACCTCAAGACTGTAAAGAATTTGTATTTGTCAAAATTTAATATTTCGGCCGCAATATTTCGTATCATCTAAAAAGATGCAATCTGACTAAATACCATTTTCTAATATTATAAAAAAATTAATGTACGAAGGACGTCGGTGAGTTCAGACAGGAGGTTCTTCTAGATCTGTCTTGCTCATGCTGTTTGTTCATATTTCCACACGGTCCTATGTTAAATAAACAATTATGTTCTGGTGATAGCCATCTTGGATTTATGATAGACTCAAATAAAAAGTTAAAGGAATACAGTACCAAAACGCTGATGCTTGTCAGTTCACTTCAAAAGCTTGTCCCCACTTTCATGGCCTCTCATGAAGGTTTCCCCGCCTTATATGTGTGCGTTTGTATTGATTACAGCTGTTTTTAATGTTTTACCAGAAATAGCATGAATATTGTCTTTTTTCAGGGCTCGAACAAATCTTTAGGGTAGTCACTAAAAAATAGGTCCATGGGGAAATTGGAAACACAAATATGGCAAATATTTTTTTTCTAAACAAAAAAAAAGCATTTAGGTTTTTTAATATTTTATTTTTATCATATAACAACTTTACAATAAATTACATAAAGAACCGGTCATTATTTATCTCCAGGGGGCCGGCAAAATGTAAATTTGGAATGAGCAAATATAACTGACCCCCCCTTTTTAAGTTGTGTTAAAATTGTTAACCCCCCTCCACCTCTTTTAACTACTTCAAATCTTTTGACCCCCCCCCTTTCCCCCCTTTCCTGATTATTGTTGAAAGGCTTCTAATTTCATATGTTGCTATAAATTCCTTTAAACAAGGATAGTAGCTCATAGGAAATGGAACTAAAGGTCCTTCTGTGTTCATGAAGGCAACCACAAAAGGATACCCTAAAGTCACTTTTGTTGTAATTATTTGTCTTCACAGTCTTCAACAAGCCAGGAGCCCACTATTTAAAGAAGCTGTATCAAGAATTCTTGCCAATCCATAAATACAATGCACTATAACAATAGTTTGTTTTTAATATATAGAAATATTATTTTAATCATCAGTTTCACAATTAGTGTCAAATCAACAGTATTATGATAACAGAAATTTGCAAATTCAAAAATACTTTATAATACAACAAAACAATTGAGAAAGTATTCATAGTACAACAATTATCAACAGATAATGTATTTTAAAGCCAAATTTCCCTTTATAGGTTTATTTCAGGGATTATTCCAACACCAAAGTTTTTTCAAAAACAGTTCAATGATTGTATCTATAGTGTATGTTTTAAAAAAAATCATGAACTCCCTGCTTGATCAACCAGAAAAGCAGCGACCCCCCCCCTCTATCAATTTCCAATTTTTTCATGACCCCCCTACATTTTTGCCGCCCCCTGGTGATGAATAATGACCGGTCCTTAAGTTAGAACAAAAAATTGTCGAAAAAGACTTCATCTATTATTTTATAACAGCGATTTAGTGAGGCGAATCGACTCACTTTCCTGGGCGAAACGACCCGGTACTCTATTATTCTGTCCACTTCAAAAGTTTGTCTCCTCCACTTTCAGGTTCGCTCCTACAATGTAAATGAAATATCAAAACCCAAGATAATACGGGATAATACTGTATAATATTGCATTCTCAAGAGGCAGAGCACCCAAAAATCCTGTGATAAAATACACCAGAGTTTAAAATTGTTAAAATATCAAATTATTTAAATGGTTATTGAGGGGGAATACAAAAAAATTAAATATTACATTTATCCAATTTTTGTTTCTTGTCTCAGTGTAAATAATATATCTAACAACTTATAAAGATTATCATATATATATATATTTGTCTTCAGCAGACATAAGCCAAATAAATTTTGATTTGTTATCTAGATGTTTAAGATTATTAAACTTGTTTTAAAGTTCCTTTATAATGTCATGTCTGGAGGTTTCCAAAACAGGACACTCCAAGAGGAAGTGAATTTCATTTTCAACATCTAATTTGCATAGCTTGCAAATTCTATGTTCCACAGGAACATTAAAATATCGCCCACGATCTATTTCTAATTTATACCGGCACTTATTCTAAATTTTTTAATAATTCTTCTTTGGTTTGCATTGCTCATGGTTAAATAATCTTCAAATTTAAAATTATCTTTCAAAAGTCTATATGTACGTAGTTTGTTACCATATGAAAGCATATTCCTGTCGTCTAACAGTCTTGTTTCCATAAATCATGGAACAATTTATAAATTGAATGTTTCATTTTATTCTTGCAACCAAGGAGCATATTTTCATTAATATTGAAATGATCTAAACGTTCATACAATGATACCATGAGAACTTATTATTGATATAAAGTTGTTTTGAGACATTAAATGCATCCGCTGCCAAACAATCTTGCAACTCATTTAAACGAGCCAAATATTTAATCATATTTAAGAAAACCTCATGCAAAAGAGGGTAACGTCCAAGTTCGCCCATCACTGCTGCATTTGTAGAGTGTCTATTTACTTCAAGTGAATATTTACCCATTTTAATATGTAGTTTTTCTGCCTCTAGATCATCACACATTTTATTGAAATACATATTGTTTAGCTTCTTAGATACAAGACACGATACAAGTATTTAAGATCTGGCATAATTTATGTTCAGAACTGACGAGTATGTGAACTTTTAAAATGTATTCTCGCAATACAAAAACAACTAACGAACCGACCGCAAGTAATAACAAATCAGACAGACCACAGGTGAAGATTTGGGACACTTGAAAGACCTTGAAATATCTAAATATAAACGAGAATCGAAAGGACTTTGACCGATAAAAAATTGTCGTTTTATTTTTTGTTAATTGTTGTCTTATTTGGCTTTCTAAACATTAAAAGTGTAAAAATATATGTCATACCATATATTTTTTAACAACACTATTATTGTACAAGTTAGATACATTATTATTGAAACAAAAGAATTTGCCCCTATTGGAGTACTCATGCGGAAAAAGAAACCCGTTATATCCAATACGGGCCGTTTCTTTTGTTTCAATAGTACTGTATCCTATACATATAATTATTGTAATAATTAATGAAGCATATAAATTTAATTAAATGCGATCATCATTAATTAAATTTATAATTCTAATAAATAGATTAATAAAAATATAATAAAACAAAAACAAAATATGTCGGCGAACAAAAGCGAACCGCGGGAAGACATAACATTTGAATCACATTTTTTTTAGGCCGTGGCTATTTTGCCGGATCCGGCAAAATAGTCTCACAAGTGTCATATGGCTATTTTGCCGTCAAATGTATTAGAAAATACAAGAAAGTATACTATTTTAATATTACTAAGTAACAAAACTAGACATACTTTTACATGTATTAAAAATATATTGTAAATATATATACAGTCTGCAAGTGGTTTCAATTAAAAATTGGATAGACATTTTGAAAAGATCTATAACGGTAAATTAAGATATTAAAGGAAATGCATAAAAGAGTTCTTTTATATGGTAAAATTATTTAATAAGTTATTATAAAAGGGTAATTCATTAAAAAGTTAAAATACGAGAATTTTTAAAAAGACAATCTTAAAAAAGTAATTATAGTCTAATATTTTAAAAGTTTAAAAGCTTTATCGAAGTCATTTAAAAGTTACATTTCTAACCAACTATTTATTTACAATTTACACAGAACCAGTATTTTGCCTTGGGTTAAGTAAGTAAGTAAGTAAGTAATGACTTTATTTCAAGAGGGTAACACAGTTAGCAACAATAAGCTAATCTTCCCTGTGGCTGAGTTTTTATTCTAGCACATGAAAAATGGTGCCATTCTAGGCAAGAACTGCACATTATGCTTTTGTCTAGTTTATCTGCATCTTCCTCACAGTGCATATGGCTAAAGAAATTTGTGCATAAAAAGTAAAAAAGTATTCACCATGTAGTTTTCACTTAAATGCCTTAAGGACAAGATTATCAAAAGATCAATGATATCAGACAGTTAAACTATAACACATAAATAGTGATTTCAATTTATAAGAAATTGGTATTTATTAATTCCATTTACTTAAATATAGTATAACTAATCGTAGATTTTGAATATCAAAATAAGACAACGAGTGACCGAAGTACGCATAAGGATTAAACGAGTGGGCGGAACTTGTTCCGTCCACGAGTTTAATCGTTAATGCGTATTCGGTCACGAGTGGTCTTATTTTGATATTCAAAATGTATGATTTAGTTATACTGTTTATTATATAGACTTTCAAAATTTCTTATATATTATTATTTTTATTTGTATATTTGATTGCACGCGTGTGAATCTACGAGCAATGATACTACAGGGTTCAGTTGGAAGGATCTGCCATCTTGAAAATGTGAAATCCTATTTTTCATATTTACAACAATGTACAAAAATAATTAAAATGCTTACCTTGAAAGCTTATTTTGGTTAAATTAAACCATAATTGAAGCGTCTAATCTTTACGTTTCAAACTGCAAGTCTTCATATGACGTCAATGACGTCATCTTGGTTATGTGCCAAAGTCATCAATAACATTTCGCGGAATTTTTTCAGCTTACAGTGGTATGTGTATTCACCGTTGCACAACAAGGGACGTAACCACCACACTTATAGTTTTGCAAAAGTAGTTCCGGCGGGAAAAAACTGATATTTCACATGTGAAATACCGGAATTTATTTCACGGATAAATCCCCATAATTCACACCTATCTATATAATAAATATAGTATAACTAATCGTAGATTTTGAATATCAAAATAAGACCACGAGTGACCGAAGTACGCATAAGGATTAAACGAGTGGGCGGAACTTGTTCCGTCCACGAGTTTAATCGTTAATGCGTATTCGGTCACGAGTGGTCTTATTTTGATATTCAAAATGTATGATTTAGTTATACTGTTTATTATATAGACTTTCAAAATTTATTATATATTATTTTTTTAATTTGTATATTTGATTGCACGCGTGTGAATCTACGAGCAATGATACTAGTTACTACAGGGTTCAGTTGGAAGGATCTGCCATCTTGAAAATGTGAAATCCTATTTTTCATATTTACAACAATGTAAAAAATTAATTAAAATGCTTACCTTGAAAGCTTATTTTAGTTAAATTAAATCACAATTGAAGCGTATACGAAGCCAAATAGCGTCTAATCTTTACGTTTCAAACTGCAAGTCTTCATATGACGTCAATGACGTCATCTTGGTTATGTGCCAAAGTCATCAATAACATTTCGCGGAATTTTTTCAGCTTACAATCGTATGTGTATTCACCGTTGCACAACAAGGGACGTAACCAACACACTTATAGTTTTGCAAAAGTAGTTCCAGCGGGAAAAAACTGATATTTCACATGTGAAATACTAACCCGAATAATTCAGTCGTTATATTACGCTCCCGCTGGTCGCTACATTAGCGACAGTGGATAGAGGGCGCTGAATTATTCGAGTTAGTGAAATACCGGAATTTATTTCACGGATAAATCCCCATAATTCACACCTATCTATATAATAATGGTTTTTATATAATGATACTTTACAAAAGTATTTATTTTATTATATGTTATAACTAAGTTTTGAATAAAATAATTTTGAGAAATTTCAGAAAGATATTTCAGCAGTACAACTTGCTACAGTCATTAATAATAGAGCCGACAAAATAGCCTTGAAGGCTATTTTACCGGATCCGGCAAGATAGCCACTCCCTTTTTTTAAATAGTGATTTATTTTGGAAAAAAGTGGGGGCGTTTTGGTGAAAAGTGGGGGTGCTTTGATAAAAAGTGGGGCGTTTTGGTAGCCTGGAGCGTTTTGAACTGTTACCACCCTTCAGTATCTATTGATAAGTAAGACGGTTTTAAAGAGAAGACAATGACAACAGTATAAAAGTAAAAAAAGCTATTTAAATCGCCATTAACTATCATTATTCATATGCTTTAAAAGAAATTCAGATCAATTATTGAACCAAGGATTTATATTTAAGGCGTGTCTTAGGATGGTCTTATGACATATCTTAGTCCTAAGTCGGGTTAAGGAAAGTGTCCTAAATTGCGATATGTCCTAAAATTTTACCTAAAGTTAGGACACCAAAATAGGTGTCCTAAGAGTGTTTTAGGATAATCCTAATCCTGTTTCTGCTCATTTTGGTACAGAAGTACATAATGCATAACCGTGCGGAACAGTTACGTACAAAATAATGGACAAAGTTTTACTTTCAATTTATATAAAAAAAAATCTGCACATTTTTATATCATTTAACCCTTTTGAATAACTTTGACATCTTGAAAACAGCTCACTTGGCTAAAAGTTTAATGTAAAGTACACGTATTGATTAAATTTACCATCACTTTCATTGATATTATTTTATTAAATTATAATTATCAGATTTTATTAGGTTTATATACATTTCTTATCTAAAAATCACAATTAAATCAATGTAATATATAAATAAAATAAAATTTAATCTTATTATTTTATTTTTTATGTGAACCTTTGCGTAACACATTAATGTTTGTAGCATTTATATTTAAATTATTCTTTCCTTACACAAATCAGCTCGTATTCATATTTACGATTATGCCTAGGACATCCTAAACGAAGAGATTGCCGAGACAGCTTTGATATACAATCTCAGACATGTCACAGGATAGCCCTATCAGTGTCCTAAAGTATGTCATAAGACATGTCGTAGGACATATCTTAGGATACGTTCATTAACACGGCCCCAGAACCCTAACCCTACATAAAACAAAAAGTTTTCACGACCAAAATTAAAATATCAGTATTTTCTGTCCGTTTCAAAACGATGGGATGAAAAACAAGACATACCAATATAGACATAATGTCACCAGTTTTCGACGGTCATATGACCTCTTTCGTTGGTTTCGTTTCATTTCTTTTTAATTTCGTTTCGTTTCGATTCGTTTCGTTTCGTTGATTTCATTTCGTTCGTTTCGTTTCGTTTTCGTTGATTTCGTTTCGTTTCGCACTTTATAGGTACCCAATATAGTTTCTATGAACAGCATTCAATCGCAAAAGATAACTCCAATTTGAATTCAGTTTTGAATTTTGAATAATATTTCTCTCTTGAAGAATTGTTAATATCTGAAAACCATNNTTTGAATATATTGATCTTGCTATCTTTGTTTAAAAAATTCAGTATTAATATAATGTTGACCATCCCATATATTGCTGAAACCTGTGTTCCCCAAATATTGATTTAATATAATGCATTCATGGTATGTTGGGGTCTGGATGGCTCAATGAGTTAAGTTGTTAGATCTAACAACTCATGCAAGCCTATCACCAATACGGCGTGGGTTCACGCCCAGCTTTGTAAATTACAAAAAGGGTGCACTCGACTCACAGCCGCAAGTGATAAAGTCTACCAGTTGCTTGTTAATGGTCGGTGGTTCTCTCTGGGTACTCCGGCATCCTTCACCACTAAAACTGGTCGCTATGATATAGCTGAAATATTGCTGACAGTGGCATTAAACACCAAAATTCAAATTCCATGGTATGTCTCTATTGCCACTTATAAATAATTTAGATAGTAAAATTTAGATAGTAATCTGTAGACTTTACCAGATAACTTATCAGGATTACCCACAATTTTGTTCCAAAAACACAACATTTTTATTTTATTCTGTAACTCCATATGGTATCGCCCAGGTTCTCCATACACCATAAAATTTGGAGTGCTTGTTCTAACTCCCAAAAACTTTTTTACGAAATTTCAAATGAAATTTTTCAATAATGTTCTTGTTTTCAAACCCTCAAATTTCAGCCGAATACGTCAAAATTGGATACACTAATGCATAAAATAATTTCAATTCTAACTATTACATTAAATATAACGAATAAAGTGCTTTTTGGGCTTGATCAACCATTTTTTTCTGGCCTTATAAAAATTACCATTGTAGTTAAACAATTTTAACTATTTAATAAGTCCAAGATAGTTATAATCATCTTGTAGGCTTATTTTTTCACCAAACATTTCAAAGCTAAAGTTTTGATTACATTTCTTGTTTGAAAAAAGAACTATCAAGAAGGGAGGATTGGGATCCCAGTAACCAGTTGAAACCCGCCACATGTTTGTGCCTATACTAAGCCAGGACATGGATTTCTAACGTCATATTAGTGTTCAGTGTGTTCAGTTTAAACCCGCCACATGTGTGTACCTATGCTAAGGCAGGACCTGGATTTCTAACGTTATATCAGTGTTCAGTGTGTTCAGTTTAAATCCGCCACATGTTTTTGCCTATACTAAGCCAGGACCTGGATTTCCAACCTTATATCAGTGTTCAATTTAAACCCGCCACATGTCTGTGCCTATGCTAAGCCAGGACCTGGTTTCTAACGTTATATAGGTGTTCAGTGTGTTCAGTTTAAGCCCGCCACATGTTTCTGCCGATACCAAGCCAGGACCTGGATTTCTAATGTCATATCAGTGTTCAGTGTGTTCAGTTTAAACCCGCCACATGTCTGTGCCTATACTAAGCCAGGACCTGGATTTCCAACCTTATATCAGTGTTCAATTTAAACCCGCCACATGTCTGTGCCTATGCTAAGCCAGGACCTGGATTTCTAACGTTATATCAGTGTTCAGTGTGTTCAGTTTAAGCCCGCCACATGTCGGTGCCTATACCAAGCCAGCACCTGGATTTCTAACGTTATATCAGCTATCAGTGTTCAGTGTGTTCAGTTTAAACCCGCCAGATGTTTGTTCCTATACCAAGCCAGAACCTGGATTTCTAATGTCATATCAGT
>MJUT01002904.1:2166-19106 GCA_002080005.1 Gigantidas platifrons
ATAAGATATACAATAGTGAAAACATCAATTGTTACTGGGTACTTAACACGTGCTAAGTAATAAGATATACAATAGTGAAAACGTCAATTGTTACTGAGTACTTAACACGTGCTAAGTAATAAGATATACAACAGTGAAAACGTAGATATCTGATTCCGTGCGCATGACGTGTGTCTGGAATAATCTAATTCAGGTACGTTGAAAGTCAAAAGGTTGGAAAACCAAATCTATGTATTTTTAACAATCTGGTAAACAAGAAAACGTAAGGACAATTATCGCCATACTATTCTATCACAACAATATGAATCACTCTTTTAGGTTTTGGTTTCGAACAGGAACACAAAGGTGACGGGGTTAAATTGATCAACATACCCCCCCCCCCACCGAACACATCTGACGTATTGCTCTATATCTACATTACTTATGACCAACCAACACTAAATTCAACTACAATAAAGACGTAGATATCAAATTTAGTGCGCACGACACGTTTCTGGAATAACCTTCATCCGGTACGCTCAAAGTCAAAATGTGGGGAAGCCAAATAATTTATAAAGTTGTGGGAGCAAGTAAACCAAAGGCCTAAACAGGGTAGCCAAAATCTGTTGTCACCTTTGCAAGAGAGAGCAGACCCTTTGTTTAATATTCTAACATGACCTCACTCTTTCCCTTTGTTAAAAAAAAACCCAGAATTATTTCTTCGTATTTTCTCATTAACACATGCGCCGATGAATGTGACTGGCGTTTCCATTGGCAACATAAATTGTGACCCGAATAATGCCGATAGAGGGTGCAGTATTATTCGAGTTACATAAATTGTGTGCGACTTTTTGCGCAAGCGTATGTATAAATTACCGTCTTCCAATCAAAGTATACTACCGTATTTGTACTGTTAGACATATCAGAATCGAAATAAATCATGGAAGCCAGAATGTGTTTTGAGTTTTAACATGGATTGGCGGATATTAGAAAATTTTATCCCTCGCTTCTGGCTCGGGATAAAATACTAATATCCGCCAATCCATGTTAAAACTCCCAACACATTCTAGCTTCCATGATTTATTTCTTAAATAAACACATTACTTAGGAAGTTTCAATAACAAATATATATGCAATAAACCATGTCGGTGCCGAAGCACCGACTACTGTGCGGATGATACCCCCGGGGAACTAATAGTCCACCAGTTGAGGTATCAACCCAGTGATAGTAATAAAAACGTAGACCATTAAATTCTTTGGTATTTCTGGTTTCTTTTATTTATTTCTTATTATTATTTCAAACTATACGTTACCATGGCTTTTTGTTTTTTTTATCGTAGACAAGATCTGTATAAAACAGGAGTTACTGTACATATTATGGAACCAGGCCTTTACAGAACAGATTTATACGATTTTGATGATTTGGTGGCAGAATATCGAGAAACATGGGACAAACTTTCTACAGAATGTAAAGAATATTATGGAAGAGAATACGGCACTACGTGTAGGTATTTAATAGATTCTTAAACATGTTTTTTTTTATTTTTACATATAAACTGTTTGTTTTATAGACAAGTATGTTTTATTTCTAAGGGTCTTGTAGGTGACTAAGTTAACATAACATTTGTTCACGCCAAGATATGGCTGAAATACTGCTAGAGTTGGCGTTAAACACCAATCAATCAATCAATCATTAATAGATTTATATACTGAACCACAAAAGAAACGTCGTTTTTTTTGTTTTTTTGTTTTTTTTCTGTTGCAAAATTTGCAAAAAATCATTCTAAGTACAAAATTGGTGATTGTGTTTTGTGGAACAGGTATGTTGTCTGTATAATGAACCCTATTACATATTTAAAAACATTTTACAGTTTACATTTTATTGTTCTAAGCTCCGCCCATCAGCATAGTAACGACTCCAACAATAGTACTGTGTTTTGTGGAACAGGTAGATCGTCTGTATAATGAACCCTATTACATATTTAAAAAACATTTTACAGTTTACATTTTATTGTTCTAAGCTCCGCCCATCAGTATAGTAACGACTCCAACAATAGTACTGTGTGAGTGTATAGTACAACGACGCTATTTATTCTTTGTAAAATTATGTTTCGATAATATCATATCAATTATGATGAAAGTTTCTTACATGAAGAGTAATAATCCTAAATAATAATGATAATGTTCAAATGATTCAAGCATTTTGGTGATAAGATACCAGTGGCAATAGTATTATCTCCTGTAACTGAGTAAGACATAACTATGTTCTTTTACTATTTTTTTTTTTCGACAAGCAATAACTGGTTTTTCCCGCGGTTTTACTATTTTTGTTCTCGACAAGCAATAACTGGTTTTCCCGCGGTTTTACTATTTTTGTTCTCGACAAGCAATAACTGGTTTTCCCGCGGTCTGTGGCTTTTCTATTAACTATGAGCGTTACTGATGAAGGTTATTGCTGAAGCGTACCGTGTGCACTATGTCATATATTTTGAAGTCCCTATCTAATATCCGGGTATTTCTATCATTACTTCTGGGGGCCGTCGTGGTCGTGATCGTATATCAGTTGGATTTACAACTATCTATGCAGTCAGTGTCTATCACCACTAATTTTGTGAGTTCGAATCTAGCTCAGACGAGGTGAACTCGATACACGATTATGTGATCAAGTTTGTCAGTGACTTGCGACAGGTCGGTGGTTTTCTTCGGGTACTCCGGTTTCCTCCACCTAGAAAACTGACCGCCACGATATAACTGAAATATTGTTGAAAGTGGCGTTAAACACCATAACCCAACCTCTGTCATTAATCAGTTGTGCTTAATAATTGTATCATGCATTTTAATAATAATTCATCAATGTTTTAATTTTGTTTTCCAGTTGGAGAAAAAACTCTTCGGATACTTGAAAAAGGAAGTGAATTGGATTATGACGTAGTGTCCGATGCATACGTTCACGCACTGACAGGAAAATATCCTAAATATCGATATGTTATCGGGAAAGACGCAAATAGAATATTTGTACCATTGTCATGGTTACCAGAGAGCTGGAGTGATTATTTGATTACAATGCATAGCAAAGTGCCAGACTCCATATGTGATTCAACTTCTAAAGACCAAAAATGAATTAAAACAAAATAATAAAATCATAATAAAAATTATATTGTACCTCAAATGTGTCTTGTAACCATATAGGTAATTTATAGATATGTGTACATTCCAATCGACAACTGGGGTGCAGGACCGACCTTAAGCCAACATGGATCCAATTGTTTCCCAATTGGATTCCGCGATTATGGATTATGGAGCCCTGCGCTGGAGTTATATATACTCTCAGCTGTTCAAGTGGGGGTGGTGGAGTGCTCTGCTTCCCCGAGCCAGAAATATTTTCTTTGCCCGAAAACCAAAATCAGATTATTTCTTTTTCGACATGAACATTTGTATTTTGTTTTAAAATTTAGCAAAAACAAATTCGTCTTAAAAACACATTGCATATTTTTATCATGTTTCTATTCAATAAATTTTGTTTCTATGAACTTTTTAGACATAATGATTTTGCTTCAGAAAAAAATAGCCATTGAAAGTTGAAAGTTAAATATAGTACCCTTAGGAAGAGGAATAACTCGTTAGACTTGTAGTATTGTCTGGGTTATATAGCAATTAATTCAGTTATAACGGTACAAAGGACACTGAAAGATCCACGATAGAAAACATGTACGACAGGAATAGGTGACCTCAGCCGGTTTTGGCGATCCTGTTTAGGCCCTTTGGTTTACTTGCTCATAAAACGTTTTAAATTATTTGGTTTTCCAATATTTTGGCTTTGAGTGTACCTGATGAAGGTTATTCCAGAAACGCTTCGTGCGCACTAAATTTGATATCTGCGGTCTTATTAAATCCATGCTGTCCTGTCGATGAATTTTGCATAATAAAACCATTGATTAATGACAGTCAAAATAAGTCTGATAAAATCGTTTTTGTGGAATTCTAGGACATTCACCATCGTTATTTCACCGTTAGTGTTCGATTTTATTTTATTATCGATTATTCTATTGTCTTGAATTTTTTTTTTTCATTCCTTCAGATATTATTCTTTAACACAATTCGTGAAAATCCTCACAACAGTCTCGTGAACTACCACACATAGTGTCGCACTGACATGATCGGTCAGGAGAGAAATCCCCACACCTGCCAACACATTTATCCGTCTTCGCTAAAAATAGACAATGTTCTTGTTAATGTTTTAATTTACATGTATGCTATTATTCATAAAGCTTGTATATGATATGAACCGCATCGGTAGTGTAATGGTAAGCGTGCTCGCCTTAAGTGCGGTAGATCATGGGTTAGAGCCTCGGTCGGGTCAAACCAGGCTATAAAATTGGTATATATTGCTTCTCCTCTAAGCATGCAGTAGTAAGGAGAAAGAGCAAAGACTGGTTGGCTCGGAATCAGGATAATATGTCAGAGTGGTGCGACATGTCTTGTCCGTGGACTGTTGTTTCAATGAGCTAGCAATTTAAAAATCCAACTCGCCGTGTTGATCTAGTACAAAGCGGATCTCATCATCATCTCATTGAAATTTAACTTGTTCTCGCCATGATATGGCTAAACAATTGCCGAGTTTAGCGTTAAACAACAATCACTCACTGTATATGAGAGAAATATCAATTGTGAATTATCTTAATTTTTCACCACGATATCACTCTACACATAAATGTTTTGGTCAAATATAATTGGAAATAATTGAAAGAAATCATCAATTTCTAATACTGTATGCATAAAATACCATAAATGTAATGAGAAGACCCGCGCATATCTCCTTGTATTAAGGTACCTATTGTGAAGTTTTAATTCCAAAAGACTATTAAGAAATCATCTAACCGACAGTGACACACTCGGAGCACATGAGTTCACCTACGGTTAGTGGTAGAACTCGTGTTTCTCAATATGCTTAGTGTTTTGTCGACCATTTTTTGTCATTTTATCCTATTATTTTCTTGGGCAATCAGTATTTTCATTTACATAATTACAAGCAACAAACATCTATCTAATTACTAATGGGTTAACACATAAACGTTAGAGAAAACCGAAGGGGCAATCAAGAATGTACAATCGAGAGACGCAGGTAACATTGGGCACGCGATACTATACGCAATAAACATTAGAGAAAACCGAATGGGTAATCAAGAATGGAAAACCCAGAGACACTGGCAACATTGGGTACACAAGACACAAAATGAAGACAAACAAAACAAAACACACAACAGAGAAAACTAAAAACCCCGCTCATCGCGAGGTTTACTCGATACAACATTATGGGATAAAGTTGTCAGTGACTTGCAACTGGTCGGTGGTTTTTACCGGATACTCCGGTTTCCTCCACCAATAAAACTGATCGCCACGATACAACTGAAATATTGTTGAAAGTGGCATTTAACACCATAAACCAACCAACAAACCAAAAAACTAAAATAATGAGGACCAAGGACCCTATATAAAATATACATACTTTGACAGATGTCTCCTTCATAACCTTTTACACATTCACATGTGTATCCACTGTTTCCTACTATGCATGTTCCCTTATTCTGACATGGCATAGAATCGCAAAGTGAACCTGAAAAGAGAAAGAACAGGTAACGATTTTCTTACGTGTTGAAAACAGAGATATGTTAGAAATACAATTTGATTCCCCCTTTCTGTTGGTAGCCTCTTGTAAATTAAATGATACCATGATTACACTTTTCGTTGGTATCATATTTCATGCATAAACGGGTATTGATATCTTCATGGACATTTGAATTTATGGTTTTGATAATTACTCATAATTTCTCTTGTTACGTGGTGCTCTAAATTTCATGATTTGTTGATACCACTGAAAACATCGAGAAAGACCTATGAGGGTTAGTGTTATGGTGCTTAACGCCGCTTTCAACAATATTTCAGCTATATCGTGGCGGCTAGCTTTATTTATAGAGGAAACCAAGGTACCCGGAGAAAACTACCAATCTGCCGTCAGTCACCGACACCTCGCCATGGGGCATCTACTGTCATTAACTAGTACTTATTTTGCTGCAGACGTTTTGCATGTGTTAGTCAAAACTCCAAAAGTCATTCAAAATGAAGAGTTTGAAGATACCAAAATGATAATCAAAATCCGTTATTAGAAGAAGGATAGACAACACAATGGCCAAAAGAATAAGGAGAAAATGACAAACAGCGATCTACGAACCAATAAACAGAAAATTAAAGATCGAGCAACACGTAGTCCACTAAAACTGGCGGTGAACATAGGTGCTCCGGAAGGGTAATTAGTTCCTGTTCCACTAGTGACACCAGTCGTGTTACTCTAGTCACAAACCCGGTGGTAAATCATGAATGAATAAAAGATCTGGAAGTGTTTACCACAAGTTACAAATAACGTGTATTTATTTTTTTGTTTGTTATTTAGAAGACGAGAAAATGGTCTTTATTTATTATTTGCTTGAGTACGTACTTTCACAGTGGACACCAGAATAACCAGCTTGACACGTGCAGTTATATCCGACATCTGTTAAAATGCACGAGCCATTATATTGACATGGAAACGATTCACAAGGTGATGCTGAAATAGAGTTATAGCTCATTTATGTCATTGTAAGAATTCAGATGACATCGCTATGTATAAGGCTTCATTTATCAACTTGAAAAATTACACGACAGTCTCGTGAACTTTTGGTCAGGTTTGGCGATTGTCTGATGTATGTGTATTACTGATCTGCAAACACGTCACGATTACGATGTGCATGTCAATATATTTCCATTATGTGATAAAAATTTGTCAATGAATTTCGGACGGTCTGTAGTTTTCTCCGGGTACTCCGGTTTTCTTCACCAATAAAACTGACCACCACGATACAACTGAAATATTATTGAAAGTGGCGTTAAACCTTAAATGCATTTTTTATGGTTAGTCACGGTCCCGCCTAACCGTCTAATGAATTGCATCCGTGCGTATTATTGAAAGTATAAATGAGCTATTGCATTCAGAAATATATGTAAGCACATTATTGACAAGTAGTATATGTGACGCGCCATGACATTTTGGGTCCAAATGCGCATTACGTAATCAAAGAAATAACGTCACAAACGTCGCACATTGCAAATGTAAATTTCTCACCCCTTGGATAAAGTAGTCCATTAATTTAGGTGAAAAAGATTTTTCTATCTTACCCCGGCTCCAGGGTAAGACAAGCTACACGCCGTTTTTCCCGCAAAATTGTTTTCCATTGTTGAATTAAATTGTCGATTTATAGTGTCTTGGCAGTATTTTAAATGTATTTCACTATAAAATACAATGTATTTTATAAATATATTATATAAATGCTACGTAACCGCGATAAATGCCTGTAAAAACGTTGTTTGACGTTGGTGAAAAAGGAGGTAATTTTTTTTATTTACGTTTGATACGTTAGTTACCGAACAAGGGAGAGCACTCTATATATTTTCTCAACGTAAACAAATATTGACACGATAGAAAGAGATGAGAAAAAGGGGCAAACATCGTAAAAGGTGTAAGATTTTGTTATTGTAGAATCTATCACAAGTTTGTTAACTTTATTATATTGAACCTCTTTAATGTTGTAAAATGAAAATCTAGTTTTATTTTATTACGTGGCATTTTGGTCCTGTGATACGGTTCGCAAATTAATGCGCCAAAACTACACAAAAAGTAAACAAACATTGACACGGTAGAAAGGGGTGAGAAAAAGAGTCAAACACCGTAAAAGGTGCAAGATGGTAAAATCTGTGACACCCTCGGGTAAGATTTAAATCGTATCGGACTCGGACAAGCCTCGTCCGATACGATTTAAATCTTACCCTCGGGTGTCACAGATTTTACTATCTTGCACCTCTCCCGATGTTAGACCCTATATGTCTCCAGCTCTTTTAATTTGTTTTACAATTAAACGTCATCTGTTTGTTGAAATATATTATATTTATATTGCCTAGATAGGAAGCGTAACACTAGTATGATAGCTCAATTAATTTATGCAAGATTTATAGCGCAAAATGAAGAAAAATATAACAGAACAGTATATTTCTCCAATTTTAATTTACTTTTGATACATACATTGGCACTGATCTCCATAGTAACCATTCTTGCACGTGCAGACAAAATATCCATCTTGTATACTGCATTGACCACCATTCACACACGGGATGGCGTCACAAAGGCTGGCTGCAATAGCGTCAGGAAATTAACACATATTTTTTTCTCTCAACATTTTAAAGAAAGAAGTGAGTGATTGCTGGAGCTTTGGAAAGGGGTACGTGGTAGAGGGCACGTCTGAGGGGATCTATGTTTTTGAACCGGTGCTCCCACATAGATGCAATATTCAGACTCACAGAGAGACAAACGTTCCAATTGTCTCGGCACATTTCGAGAGAAAGCAGCCGTTAAAAGTTTTCCAATAGTATGCCGCTTGACTCGACACCGACTCCATTATTTTCCGAACTCAAGGTAATTATAAATGTACAGCCAGCCGTTTCTATGTCTATATTAGTGTTCATCAGACAAGGGTATGTCTAGCTTTTCTGATTTAGAGGGATGATGCATGGATTGGTCGTGAAATGTAGAACAGCAATAAAAGAGCTACCATCTACTTCAATTTGTGTTTAAGTGTTAAAGGGGAAGAACACCTATGTAGTATTCTGAAAACGTTATACTTATTTAAATGAATAAACTACATTTTGTGGATAAAACAATCGCAGATAGCTACTAATTGGGTATGCTAAAATCAAATATTATACATTTCCCGGCGGCAAGACAGTTGTGATATTGACAAAGAAAGTGACGTCACACCGCGTCTGTTCCGGTTAATTTAATCATGTTATCAACACAATACTTATTATCAATAAATCAAGAAAATATACAATTAATGAGCTTCAATGAATAGGGAATCATGTAATTCGGGTTTAGTTCTTAAATTTCGACTCAGAATATTCGGTATAGGAAATGAACAGTCGTCAACAGCTAATCGCCGAACAACAGAACAACTATCACCCTTTTCTGTAAGAATCCTATCATTTTCAGGACGTTAGCAATCCATCTAAAGTATTGTTTTTGTTTTCTTCCAAAACTATATGCATGAAAAATATTGTGATTCGAGAATTTTGCTTATCTTCAGCTGTCTTAGAATCAGTGTCGTTAGCGAATGTTTTGTTGCATAGGCGCAAAGAAACCGGAACAGACGATGTGATGTTGAATAATGCATTTTTGTGCTCTTCAATAGAAGAGAGTTCCGCAAAATGGTGGCACCCATAAAAATCAAAAGCGTATTTTTTTAACCTTCTGTGCTACTATACCATTAGTTATTTAAAAATATAGATATGCCTGAACTATTTCGCTACATATATTGTTTGAAATAAACATATCATATGTTGTGATATTTCCTCTTTTAAGTTGGTTAGTCTGTCAATTTCATTTATATCCAATTCATTTCTTAATAATGGAGTGTTCAAGGGAGGAAAATCCGTTTTAGAAAATAAAACAAAGTGCTGCAAATCATCACATAGTATATGCAAAAACTTAATAAAACTCTTTTGTAATTAATTATTTATGCTACAAATATTAGATTGCTACTTCGCTTAAGTTTACTTTAATATCGGTTCATTGGAGTTTTATCGTCTTTAGTCAAAATGGCGATCGCTTTTTTAAAATTATAAAAATGTCTAAATTAATAGAAGGAATGGGCTTACAATCCTACTATAATTACATAATAATGAGCTATATATATTCCGTGACATTGAATTAAAATTTTTACTGATGTCTAGGATTATTAGAATTGAATATTTTCACAACAATTTATCAAAATATTAATCTGCTATTACGCAATGAGGATACCTTGATGTAAGTTACACTGGGATGTGTCATATTATTCCCCCCATTTCAAAAAACGTATGCAGCAACGCTTACTTTTAAATAAAACCGTTTCGAAAAATATGTAATTCCAGAAATGCCCAATTGAAAAGCAAGAATGGGCATCCAGAGTATACTCACATTCACATCTGCTACCAAAGTATCCACTGACGCACGTGCAGAAAAATCCGTCTGCTGATATGTTACACTGCGCATCATGTTGACAAGGGTTTGAATCACAAATGCTTGCTAAAAATATTGTACATATTTTTCATGATGATTATATCTATATGTATTTCTAAAACATATTCATATATTCAAAGAGTCTGACAGATTTTTCTGAAGTCATTGAAGCACTTGATGTGAATATTGTATCGTCTGACATTTATTTCATTATCACTTGTGTTTGTATATTAGTAAAGCTTGATAATGCTCACCAACAGTAACATGACGGGTGTCTGTAAATGATGCATGAACTTCTAACGGACGGTTGACAGGAACTACTTAACCTTATATGACACCCCCTCCCCATTTTTTTAATGAGGTTCCTGTTGCTCAATTTCAGGAGGGGGGTTCTACAAATTGTATGTCCGTCGAATTACGGCATTTCAGTACCTCTTTGGCATCATCGAGCCATTGTTAATAGCTGGCATCAGTTTGTTGATGGCCGTTATAAGAGCTAAAGTATGTTTTTTGCACAGATTGAAGACGAAGATGATTGCAAGAAGGGAAAAAGAAAGATTGCAATGATGTCTTTCATAAATGCAACTTGAAGCACATGCGTTCAAACTCAATTTTTAGTGAGTTTCGTGTTGATCGATCTTAAGTTTGCTGTGTACTGTTTTGTGGATCATTGTTTATCTCTTTGTACTTTTTACGTTTGGTCATTACGTTGTCTTTTCTTCTTTTCGTGGTTTTTTGATTACCCCTTTGTTAACTTCTAACATTACTTGCACTTAAAGGATGCTGAGGAATACTTATTGAACAAGAAAGCATTTTGTTTCCTGCAACTATTACATTTATTGGACGTAAAGATATACGAATATATTTCTGGTGTATTCGTCGAGCATGCAAATAACAGTCATCTGGTACCTGTCTCGTACCTGTCTCGTGTAGATTGGACGGTACGAAATGGCAACAGTAGAGGCTCGGATGTGAAAGAATACAAACGTGAAAACCATTAGAAAGACGCTTGTTTCTGCTGGGGGGGGGGATTTTTTTTTTTGGCAGTTGTTTTTGACTTTTTGACACTGCAGGAAAAACATAATAAACGGTAATTGTGTCTGTAAAAATTCATTTCGCATTCCCCGATGGCTCGCTTTTCAACCCGTTTCTAATGCTCGTAAAAATAAATTAAATACATTTTTTCCACAGTGTAGGGATATTGTATATTTACTCGTTCAGCTAGCAATGTAATTACAATAGTGTGCTAAATACCCTGCATTCTATTTACATCTGACTCAATTCGATTTAACCTTACATCCATGTGACCTTTAGAAATGAAGACTATGCTGACAAAATGCTGCTTACAGCTTTGTTGAATAGAAAATCCCTAACGAATACTAAAATTCACATGTACGAAAGGTTAGATAGAGTTTGTAACAAGAGAAACATGACGGGAACTAATAATCGAGCATGAACTGCTTTCCTTTCCGAAACACATGAATTCACACCGCCTTGTAGTGGTGCTTGCATTGCTCAATCTTTACTATTCTGTGTAGAGTTTCGCAAATCTGTGCTTGTTCTGTTTTTTTTTCTTTTAGCCATTTGTAACAGTAGAGCATATATTACCTCTGAAAAATACAATGTCCCTAATGGGATTCGATCCCGAGACCTCTCTCATTGTAAGCCACCGCTCTACCAACTGAGCTAAAGGAGATATCCACTAACACAGTTAGCAGAGGTGGTTATGAACCTACTATGATTCCTATAACCTTGGGGTCGGGGAGCGTTCCCGTTACACTTTGTAATGTCTCTGCTTCTACGATTATGGCTACTCATTATCCCTTTAGAATCCTCAATTTTTTCCTGTGTAACATGTTACTGTGGTGTATACGTAAATAATTTAGATTGTTTAATGATTTTTATCTGAGTTGCTTTGTGGCTTGATTTATTATACAAAATGTATATGACTTGAATACCAGAAATTAAATTTTAATATATTCCATAAAGATTTAAAATTAATAAAGAACTTAATGCAATACATGTTATTGTACATACACTGACAGCGGTCACCATAGTAACCAGGCATACATGTGCAAGTATATCCACCGTATTTACTTTTACACACCGCTTGGTTATCACAAGGATTTGAGTCGCACTGACTATCTGAAATATATAATTAATAAAGCATAGCTGTACTATACTGTACTGTACTGTACTGGTAATGCAAAATAAAAAAAAAAAATCCCAAATACATATCGCACTGATTTGACACCTCATAAAATGTAAATCAACAGTCCAAATTTATTTCACAAAATGTGAATCGTCAGTGAAAATTTAGTACAGAAAATGTGCATTGAAATATATTACCAAAAAATGTGATAATCAGTGCAAATATATTACACAAAATGTGAATCATCAGTGCAAAATTTGCATAATCCTACACAGACATCGCCATCCAGATTAAAATCCTACGATAATTTCAACTGACAACTGGGTAAGGATCGATAGGGGGATATGATAAGGCTTAGAGTGGGAAAAGTATATTTACTAGATACTAGGTATCAAAACCGTGTACATGACTAGGGTTGTTGTCCGATTGGTCAATATAATTAACTGTATGGCATATGATTTGACCGTCAAAGATGAACAAAAAATGACATGACCCACAAACAGGATAAAGTTAGAGTATCGCCAAAGACAAAATAAAAGACAAAATGATACAACAAACATCTAACTTTAATCAGTGTGATCAAATACTGACATACATTTCCTCTGAAACATTATTAAATTGAAGTCATCACTTCGAAAGTTTTACAGTCGCCACAATGACTTGGTGAACCGTTGCGGAATATGTGTGTCACAAATGACCACGGATATAATCTGTTTTTGTAATCGAATTCGTAGCAAGAGTAACACGACGGATGTCATTAGAGGAGCAGAAACTGTTTACCCTTTCCGATGCACGTGAGTTCACCTCCGCTTTTAGTGGGGTTTGTGTTCCTCGATCTTTAATTTTCTGTGCAGTAGTGTTTTGCAGATCATTGTTTGTTCGCTTGGCCTTTTTATTTTGACCAATGTATTGTCTGTCCTTCTTCAAATTTACGGCTTCTGATAACCTCTTTAGCTATATTCAAACTTTCCTTAAAGTTACGCTTTGCATCTATCAACTAATCAACACATTGGAAGCAAACAAATCAAATCTAATAAAAAGAACATACACAAACATGTGTTTCCATGGTAACCATCAATACACGTGCAACTATATCCATCCTCTTCGTTTCTACATAACCCTCCATTCTTACAAGGAATGTTATCACAGAATGTTGCTGAAAAGGATAATAAACAATAACGAATGTAAAAAAACAATTATTTCAAGGAATTTACCATGTCCACAATCATTTATTATAAATATATAGGAGAAAAAAGCAAAAAATCGTCAGTTAGTAAAACACTAATAGTATCCGTGTATAATGTCCCTTCTAACCGAAACGTAGCCGAGTAACCGTACAAAAAGAACTTCCGACAAATCGACCATCAAAAGAAAAACATACAACGATTGAAATGACCACACATATATATGCACACTTGAAGCATTGGGTGTAGATCACGGTCACACTTGAGTGTTAGCAAAATTGGCAACTGTTACCTATGCCTGAGTGAGAATGACCTTAGTTTTAATCAGTTACATTATATCGGAACTGCAAATATACATACATTCATTATTAATAAACATCGGAGCTATCTATGTTCACTGGGGTAAAGCTGATGAACGTAACTGTAAATTACGGTCATCCCAAGATGGCGGACATGAAATTAGGTAAGAATCTTTTTTGTCGATTAAATTGTTTCTATAATGTATTTTAAATGACACATGCATGAAAGAGAAAATCCGATTTTGAAAAATCGCTAAGATGACCGTAACTGAAAACTGCAATTACGGTCATCTCGGTTTTCATTTACGGCCATCTTAGCGATTTTTTAAAATCGGATTTTCTCTTCCATATACATTTTTCAGTTGTAATTTGTGATTTCCTTGTGATAAGTTCATAGATTACTATCGTACCAATGCATGTGCCATTTAAAATACATTACAGAAACAATTTAATCGACAAAAAAGATTCTTACCTGATTCCACATCCGCCATCTTGGGATGACCGTAATTGCAGTTACGGTCATCAGCTTTACCCCAGTGTATGTTTATTCAAATTAGCAGATGCGATTTTATCATTTGTGATGCTGTACATCAAAATAGTTGGAAAGCCATATAAATATCAAGAATAGAGGAGCAGAATAAATCAAAAATAGCTAAATATAGAGACAAATGTAACCTCTCAAGTCAGGGTTACTGTATCCATGGGCGTCCACGAGTACAGCCTCTGTCTTGTGAGGGTTACCAAACGGAGATAAGCCTTGATTTTACACTTTAATATCTGTATATTTCTACAGCATCTTACAATAGTGTATGTTAGTTATTGTGCATGTTAATACCTACCATAGTTAACGCAAACTGGATAGTGGTGTTTTACAACAACACATTTCTTCTGTCCAGTACAGGGGTTCGGCCAACACGGACTTCCTTTCTGTAATAATTAATATTACAGTTTCATTAGAATACGAAGGAAATAAAAAATTATCATATTGTATAATATATCGTTTAATTCATGTATATGAGAACACATGTAAATACTAGATACCATAGATGATGGAAGTCTACTCAATATTTAAGGGGAAGTAATGCATTAAAACTTATTCCAATATGAGAACGCATGTAAATACTAGATACCATAGATGACGACTTATTCCAATATGGGAATATCGTGTATACATGCAATTCAAGCACTTTCTATCTCAGTTCGAATTCGAGTATCCAGGTGGCCAGGTTTAGTGGTCATTACGCATTCGAGTATGAGTTACTTACTCATATTCCGAAATTATTGAATAAAAGCTATGTATATACCGGTATGTTAAACTCGGATTTCTTATTGAATGATTCTGGAGTACGCTTAGGGAACTCATGTTCGACAGTTTTATGACCGTAAGGCAGGACCAAATAATAGCAACGGAAAATCGACGGAGGCAATTTAAAATAGACTATCCACAGACTTAGTCATCATTGGACACACAAGACAGAGGACGATGACAAACATAGCATCGAAAACTATCTCAAAAACTCGAAGGTAAGCAAATTTAGCCTACCAATATTAAAACTTCGAGTTATCAAAAATAAAACAACTTATAAGAGTTCGTTGCAACGATTGTATACTTTATTTGTAAAACGTTTTAGAATTCATTTGAAAAAAATAATATCATTATTGTCCTTACCAAAGTCCATTTGTCTATTTCTGTGAACATGGATTCCGATTGGTCTTTGCTATGGTCATCAGGATATGACATCTTCAACAGCTGACAGGTCATATTTTGTTTATGATAATTAACTGCGTGACATCCTGTATATACCAGACAGTTACGGACACACATTTTAGGTCCAGTGTTCTTTATCCACAATAAAACGTAGGAATTCATCATTTGATTATTCTGGAAAGTTCCTCCTTGCAAAGAGTCTGACTTCACTTTGTAATAAATACTCACGAAAGAGAAGAGTAAAACTATATTATATATCCCCATCTTTAACAGTTCTATTCACTCCTCTATTCACTCCTCTGATGTTGTTCCTATTGCATACGTACCCATTATCTATGCGATTACATTTTAATAATTAAAAGGGTTTCGGTTGGGTGATGTATTTTTCCCGGATTAAAGCAAATAATGTGATAGGCATAACATTTCCTCTGGTATTACTCAACATTTAGTAACCATTCGTTTAATTACTTTCAACTGATTTGAATGATAGGAAGAACTAAAAAATCCATAATCAAAGCCATAAACACTACTAGGCATATCAATCTCAACAGTAAACAATAATGTGATGAACATGTAGGTTTTTAACGTCCTTTTACTAGTGCCACTAGTGGAACAGGACCCGCCTACCATTCTGGAGCACACCGTTTTATCCCTAGCTTTTAGCTGGGTTCCTATGGCTCAATCGTTAATTTTCTCAGTTATGGTTATGTTGTATAACTCTACTTTCAACAATATTTCAGTTATATCGCGACGGTCAGAGTTACTGGAGGAGGAAACTGGAGTACCCGGAGAAATGAACAGACCTGTTGCAAGTCACTGACAAACTTTATCACATAATGTTGTATCGAGCACACCTCACCATGAGCGCGATTCGAACTCATAATATAGTGCTTACAGGCACCGATTGCATTAGTAATTGTAATTCCAACTACTATATGATCACGACCACGTCGGTCTCCTTCTACTAATATCCCTTGCTATGATTAATAAACATTTTTTAAGCTTTCAAAAATATATCTGAAACGAACATTCGGAAAAAGACACTTATTGTTTTCGATTTCCGTAATAGCATATCTATGTGAGTTAAATATCATTGTCGCGTTTCATAAAATAGTATGAAGATACCAAAGGGGTAATCAGAAGACGTAAAACGAAGGACAGACGACACAATGACCAAAACTAAGAGGATACCAGTGTTAATCAGAAGACGTAAAACGAAGGACAGCCAACACAATGACCAAAACTAAGAGGATACCAGTGTTAATCAGAAGACGTAAAACGAAGGACAGACAACACAATGACCAAAACTAAGAGGATACCAGTGTTAATCAGAAGACGTAAAACGAAGGACAGACAACACAATGACCAAAACTAAGAGGATACCAGTGTTAATCAGAAGACGTAAATCGAAGGACACACAACACAAGGACCAAAACTAAGAGGATACCAGTGTTAATCAGAAGACGTAAAACGAAGGACAGACAACACAATGACCAAAACTAAGAGGATACCAGTGTTAATCAGAAGACGTAAAACG
>MJUT01002904.1:20210-40433 GCA_002080005.1 Gigantidas platifrons
TCCGATTTGTAGGAAGCGACAAACTAAATAATAAAATACTTTAAACCACATATTTGATAACAGAATAAAATAGTAATTAAGATAAATAAACAAAATCTCCTCCGGTTATCTAATATGTATTTTGCAATCTTCTATTGTTTAATATCATTTACTGTAGTAAATAATTCAAACTATATAATTAAGCAAATGAATGATTCCAACTTTGATTGTATTGATTTAATCTATAATTTACATATGATTGCAAACACTATAGGCTGCAGTTTGTGTTGCATAAAACGAAAAACAAAACAACGTCAGATCAGTTCTAAAATCTAATCGGAAGATTGTAGAAACAGACATTATAAGAAGAAAGTTTGAACGGTGATGGTCGTCAATTCCACCAATATCAACAAAACAAACAATCACCTCTGATCTTAACTGAACTCACTGAACACAAAAAAGACCATGACATATGACGTTGGAAATCCAGGTCCTGGTTTTCAATAGTGCAAAAATACACGACGGTTCATTTTCCTATAGCTTGGTGGGGTATTTTTGTGTTTAACTTTATCACATTACTTAAGAAGTTGGTAATGATGTATATCACCTGATGTTCTATCAAAGAGACATTTGACCACGCTTGTACGAACGGTCTTTATATTTCATAAATAAACTACACATAGACATATATCTATGAATTCAAGAAGAATTGGCTTATTAATTGGCAGGCGTGCTCAACAGGAGTGGAGTAGATCGTATGTTCGAACATCGGTCTGGTCAAGTTAAAGACTATGACACTGATTTTTGCTGCTTGTCAGCTAAACACGCCACATTAAGGACTAAAAGCTTTAAAGATTAGTTAACTTTGCTCGGAATCAGAATATTTCTTTCCGAATGGGGCGACATGTCTACAAGCGCACTTTTGTTTCAGCATCATAAAACAAACGAAGCGTGTTGTTCCAGTACTAAACGGACATCATCATTTCATTGAAATGTACAAATAAAATGTACTTTGTTCGCACCATGACAGCGCTGATAATTGTTTAGTTGGTGTTAAACACCAATCACTCACTCACTGTTCTAAAAGGGCTGGTAATATAGCTTTTTATTAATTAACTTTGATTTATTAGGCTTTATATGATCAAATCTTTCAATACAACATAAAAACTTTCATTGGGCCAATACTGCAAAAACCAGTCTAATACGGATATTTTCCGTATTGTCCCGATTCCAGTCAGTCCAATAACAGCTAGATCGGAATCCGCTGAACATTTCGACAATGGCAACGAAAAATCCCGAGAGATATTGGACTGGTTAATTAATAAAGGTATCATTACGAGATGTTGTTCATATTGGCCTAGTTATAGGTCCTCGGTCTGCTGTATTGGCATTCGGCTGCGCCTCAAGCCAATACAGCAGGCCTTGGCCAGTATGAGGCAGAATTATTTTAAAAATATATGCCATGATTCATTATGAACATTTTTTGTATGCATACCCACGCTAAGACCCTTTAATGTATGCATTACTATTTGAGAGAAAACAATTAATTCACTAATTTATTAATCAATCACACACTCTGTGAAGTATACCTTTATTGTAATGTATGTGGTTGTTGAGTGCATGATTACTTATCATCAATTACATTACTGCACTTATGTTTTTTTCAACGCACAGTCAAACCTGCATACAAAGGCCACCCAAGTGAAGCTGAAAATGTGGTATTTATGAACAGTTGCCCTTTATATACACGTTAAGATTATATACATTATTCATCATTAGGGGAAAATGAGACTGCCCTTTATAGACAGTGATTTGCTATATGGGAAGGTTAGGATCTACTAGTAAATTTTAAATGTCATTAAATATAGTATAATATTGTAAATAATTATAAATATTATTCACGTTCATTTTACATTGAGAATAAAACGGATAAAATTAGAAATGAAATTAAAATTTTGACCTGACAACTGATTTTCGATGTAGTAAATTCGATCGGACAGATCACGTGCTTTCAAACGAACCGTTATTTTATTAGTTACCATAAGGCAATAGGTTTTATTATTTTTGGCAAGGTTTAAGGGCGCATTTTAACATGTGTAAATATAGAAAGGTATCATTAATCTTTTGTATCGATCCCGTTCTAATCTATAGATTTATTTTCCCTTTTTTGTTCTAAATGTCGTTTCATATTCGTTTACATTCCCGTATATCTGTACGTCACGTGATAAGGGCAAAACTACGATATTATTAAGTTTAATCAGCAGTCGTGTTCACCTGACAGATTACGCTTTTAAAACGTAAATACTGGTTTTATTCCTTGCTGTCTAAAGATTTAATTGCTGTTTTGGGGAGAATTTATTTTAAGTGTGTTTACCTTCATATTTTTTTCATTACTCTATTATTAATAGAGCTGTTAAAATGGAGACTAATATATTACTAACACTCATAGTATTCATAATTACGGCATTTATACACGGAGGTAAGTAAACTTAAGCTTTGCATAAAATTTATTTAATCTTAGGGTCAGGGTTATGGTGTTTAACGCTACTTTCAACAATATTTCAGTTATATCGTGGCGGTTAGTTTTATTGGTGGAAGAAACCGGAGTTTCCAGAGAAAACCACCGACCTGCCGCAAGTCACAGACAAACATTATCACATAATGTTGCATCGAGTACAACTCGCCTGATTTAAGTTCAGAACAACTTTATTATAATGAAGAAATTAGATATATTTGATAGCAAACTATTTGAGTTTTCGGCATTAAAACAAGTAATACGGTGAGTGTTGTAAAGAAGTAGAACCTTTGTATTATTCGTGTGTACATGGGTTCAGTCATAAGTACCACTGAGTGTATTATTAGAAACAGAATATATTGATCCTTTGTGAGCACCTTGCTTGAGCCCCAGATATTTTGTTGGGGACCGAGTTGCTCATCGTTTGAGATTTCTGTGTTGTTTGTCTTCATTCTGTGTATTCTGTCCAAAGCTGCACGTGTCTCTGGATTGTTAATTTATTTCTATTTTTAATTTTTTGCATTCATTACTCGATCCTTAGTTTTCTGTGTAGTGCTTTGTAGATCGTTGTTTGTACTTTTGTCCTGTTTCTTTTTGGCCATTGTGTTGTCTGTCCGTCTTCGATTTACAGATTCTGATTACCCCTTTGGTATTCTTTTGGCCATTGTGTTGTCTGTCCGTCTTCGATTTACAGATTCTGATTATCCCTTTGGTATCCATTTGGCTATTGTGTTGTCTGTCCGTCTTCGATTTACAGATTCTGATTACCCCTTTGGTATTATTTTGGCCATTGTGTTGTCTGTCCGTCTTCCATATACGGATTCTGATTATCCCTATGGTATCCTTTTGGCCATTGTGTTGTCTGTCCGTCTTCGATTTACAGATTCTGATTACCCTTTGGTATCCTTTTGGCCATTGTGTTGTCTGTCCGTCTTCGATTTACCTATTATGATTCTTCAAACTCTTCTTATGGCGAGAGCAAATTAACCATTTCCGCTTCTTACAAGACCAACAGGCTTAGTTGGATTGCAATAGTGCTAACTCACCGAAACGACAATCAGTGGGTAGACATATTGATCCACTTCTACACATAATCCTTACTCTGAACCAACCAGTCCTTGACCTTTCTCCTTAATGCTGTGTGCTCATCGCAGAAACCATAAATACCATGTATATTCTTTCATTTTACCTAACCGTGGTTCAAATTAACCAACGATCTACTGCACACCGAGGAGAGAAGTATAATCATTATACCATCGATGTAGTTTCGTGTGTATGTTGTTTTTATAACAAATTAATGTAAGATTAAAAATAGTCTTATATACTTTTGCACTGTAGTTTACTTTTAAATTTAAGGTGAAATTTTCACCTGCTAAAGATTATTTCAAATTCATATCTTGACAAGTAAACACCTTTCAAGATACGGATAAATCCGGGCTTTTAGGAGCATTTCCAATAAAGAATATATTTCTTATGGCAGAAATTACTTTGCAATATTAGTAATTCAAACGTAGGTGTTAAGATTAGTACGCACGGCGCGCTTCTGGAATAACCTTCATCAGATGCTCTCAAAATCGAAAGATACAAAGATAGGATATATCAATGTATATGAACATGAGATACTATCGAACATTACATTTAGACACACATTAAATACAGGAACAGCGATTTCATTGCTGTTCTCCGTTTATGTTTTTTTTTATCACGATTAAGTATTGGAGTTACTAAATGTATTTAATTTTTATAATTGTTTTTTTTTTTCTTTTTATTGTTTTTTCCCCACCTTTTTGAATGGTGCAATAGTAATGCTAAAATAAAACAAAATCTTTACAATGCGATATGTGAGGTTCACGAAAATGCCTATAGCACTCCACTGTCGAAAATACTTCAGATATACAATTTATCATGGCTGTCAGTTTTATATTGGTAGAGGAAACAGTATTAATAGGAGAAGTCCCTGACAAAATGTATCTGATAAAATTGTATCGAGTACATCTATGTACGTACGGGAATAGAAGTCACAACTTAAGTGGCGATAGGCACTGGTTGCATAGATGGGTACACTTGGTGGGTGATGGATGGGTTATGGTGTTTAACGTCACATTTAACCATATTTCAGTCATATCGTGGCGGTCCGTTTTATTAGTGGAGGAAACCATAGTACCGGAAAAAAAAACCACCGACCTGCCGCACGTCACTAGCAAACTTTATCACATAATGTTGAACACCTTGCCTGAACGGGATTCTAACCCACAACGTTAATGGTAAAATTGGTGTAAAAAGCGAATCAATCAATATAGCAATTCCTGCCATGAAGACCTGCCCATCAAAAGGAGAAATATAAACAGTAATTGTTGGTGCTTATAAATGATACCACATTTTATCGGTATAAGCATATTGTGTTGTGTTTTTGTTTTGTTTTTCTTCGTCTTGTGTATCCAATGGTGACTATTTCTCTGGATTGTCCATTTTTGATTGCCCCTTAGTTGTTCTCTAACGTCTATTTCCTAAGCTTTCCCACTAATGTTAAAAGTACTAAATAATCAAATATATTGACATATTAGACACAGATCAATTTTATTTGTAATAATGATATATTAAAGAATATTGAAATAATGTAAATAATATAAAGAATTTAATAAAACCAAGGGAATCTATCATATAGATTCCTATCAAGACTTAAATATATATACATTTTAAAAATGGTCGACAATGTAGCCGATCACGACAATGATAAAAATACGTTCTGCAAAGTACCACAAGATGCAATGTCACGAGGAAAATTACGTGTGTCGTGTATGGAGACACACACTTATTTTTTTCATTCACGTTTTTCGCGCATTATCATGTTCGGTTCGCCACCCCATTTGTTGAATGGAAAAGACCAATAAAATTAGTTTATATCCACCACTTTCTATTTTATTTGAAGTGACTCTGTCAAGCCAGGAAAGGGAGCGATCATGTACCTTTGTGTGTTAGGTTTCTTTTTTTTGTTTTCTTCTTTTTTTTTGTTAAGTCTACTTTCCTGTTTTCATAATTACATCAGAAGTCCAGGATATTCTGAGACTTACATACATTTAATACAAGCAAAATAAATACTACATATTATACAATACGGTTTTTATATTGGGGTATTGATATTTGGGTGTATTTCTAATACTTTTCGATGATATTTTGGAACTGATCTGATAGTGCCGTATATTTTTGTCTTTTCATTTTATTTTCACAGAATATTGTCTAGATAATATCTAGATAATGGCATGATTCTAATATAAGATTAATACATAGTACAATGGCAGCTCCATAAAATTGTCTTGTCATAAATTTCATTAACCTATTTCAGCTATTATATTTATGACCACTGGTTTAAATGCCCCAAAAGACATTTGAAATATTTAGCTCTCCCATATTTTTACTATCAGATACACCATATGATGAAGGTTATTCCAGAAACACGAGGTGGGCACTAAATATAATGTCTACATTCTAATTCCTAAGGAATACTTAATCATTCATGAGTGTGATTCACACAATCCAGTAGTTACAATAGTTAACATCAAACACGAATATTTATTGTAAAAAATCATTCAAAACAATAGTTAAATACCACTCAAAGGGAACAGACAAATTTATACAGACGAAACATAAAACAAATAATATATATATAAATCAATTTCTTGTGATATTCACTGATACATGTCTTCCTTGTACCTAAATTAAAGTGAAGTTGTCTCAATTCAGTAAAGGAATTTTAGAGTATGGACAGATCAAAAAGATTAAAAGTGTTTGATCTGTTCTATCTGTATTTACTCATGTTGTACTGGTCGGTGTCACTTTGACCTCATTCAGTCTTTGGGTGCACTCGTATTGATCCTGGAAATGACATTTTTGTGTAGTCATGTATGATGGCATCTTTAATACATGATCAATTGAGACTTCCAGGAAAGACACATGTATCATACAACTTCATTAGCGTTTGTTATCGTCCTGAATAAACATCTGTAATGCCGATGAGGCGATATAAAAGGCAATATGATGCAGCTGATACAATAGAGGTAACAACAGGAAATTTCGTAGGAAAAGTTTGAAGACACCAAAGGGGTAATCAGAAGACGAACATCGAAGAAAGACAGAAAACACAATTTAGGCAAAAGAAATAAGACTTAAGAACAAACAATGATCTACACAACATTATTCTGAACTCTAAAGACTGAACAAGACCAAACCCACAAAAACAGTTGGGAACTACGTTTATCGTAAGTGGTGCTGTCTACTTTCACTTTGACCTCTGTAGATTGGGTAAATGGGGATATATTTTGTTATGCCCCCCTCACTTTCCAATCCAATACCAATTATTCCCCCCACTCCCATTTTCCAACTTACTAGTCCACTTCAAAAGCTTGTCCCTTCCCCACTTTCATGCTCCTCATATAACCCCTCTCCCATACACACACTTTCCGATCCGCCTCCTACGCCTCCATACGTTATTAGAAACTAATGAATAAATAGTATTAACGATCGTCCTTATTTAATTAATGTGTGTATATGCTTTTGCACATAACCAAATTAAGTCATTCATTTGTCCTTTACATATTTTTTCTTAATTGACATGTGCATATGCGTATCTGTTTCGTTACTATGTTATCATTGCATAATATTGTTTATGCACCTTCTCTTCTTAGTTGTTCAGATGAGCATTGAGGCAGCAAACCAATTTATCATATTTGTTCATATCAAACATGCTTTTTGCATACCTATTTTAAAGAAAAACCGCAACTTAGAATTAGATTTTGTACAACCAGACAATCATTTTTTTTTCTTCTTCTTTTTCTTTGTGTGGAGAGAAGGGTTCCTGTTGCTCAGTTTTTAGTTTACTGAGTAGAGTTTTGTAGACCAGTGTTTGTCCTTTTGTCTTTTTTTCTTTTGGCAATTATATTACATCTGTCCATCGAATTACAGCTTCTGACTACCTCTTTGGTATCTTGAAACTTTTCTTTTAAAAAACAAGGTTATATAAAATAATTGCTGCGGTAATACAACCCCTTTGTAACTGAAAATCACTTATACAACAGATAAAGATTTTCTATAGTTCAGTTATTCGGTATTTACTTAGATCTTAGGATATCGATATTAAGATAAAACAGTTCCTCGTTATATTAGACATACTTGGACTTTGTTTAATATCTCGTATATTAACATTTTATTTCTTTATTGAAATTCAATAATCAATAGATCAATACTAACATGACTAAGTATCAATACTATAGAGTGTATATAGGGTTTGTATTATACAATAAATAAATTTGCAGCAAATGTTTGAATATGATTGGTTAGAATTTTTTATCCATCATGTCATGAAAAATAAATTTCAGGAGACACGCCCTCGCCCCCTCACCCCCTTCCCCCAACGCCGTTAATGTTGTTTAGAATTAAATTGTTGTATTAATTACATGATTTTTAATTTATTTATAAGGATTGTCTATGAAGAATATTTTTATAGACAATCCTTGAATACAAAATGTAATGCCTGACAATACATGTAATTTTTAATAAATCGTGTCGGGATCGGTTTTTACTCACCCAATAAGACAAAAAAGTCAAAGTTAAATGTCATCATGATCCTTCACCGTATACTGTAATTTGATTGGCATCTACTTGCCCAACCAGTATCTCTGATTTATTAGCATAGCTTCAGCCTATTCGGATTTTGTTTTCTGTATAGAGAAACCTGTCTAAACCGAACCATGAATAAACCGAAATCCTGTATAAACCAAACTTTACGTCAAGTCTAAATGTAAGAAATATTTGTTAATTTAACCTGTATAAACCAAACAAACACCTGTCTATTCCGAACACACAAGTTGGTACCAAGGAAGTTCAGACAGGTTTTACTGTATTTCGTGTAAGCGTATTTATTTGCTAAAACTGAATACATTTTTGATTCGGGTCTTTAGCCATAACGTATAAGATGACACACCGTGTACCATTGATCATCGTACGAGAAGAATGGTAAATCAAGGTCAAGTATGTTTTTATTCCTAAGAAAAAAAAGCTTCAACATCTGGAAATCAAACTCCATTTGAGAAAAAAAAAGACAGTTGTGGGGACCGTGTCTTTCTCGTCGTTTAAGATTTTTGTGTTATTGTTGTTGTTGTTGTTGTTGTTGTTTGGTCTTCGCTCTGTGTCTTGTGTTCACAATGTTAACCCCTTCTCTACTTTGTCTATTTATGATTGCACCTTTGTCTTTCTCTAACGTTTATATATAAAAGTACAAAAGTATGCAATTATCTAATTCTTTAAGACAAGTAATTAGTTGTCATGAAAACCATGAGATTTTGTATCCAATGAATAATAACGAGTCCATATATGTTTTATAGGTAGATCTGAATGTATATCAGCAAACTTCCCATCATCATATGCAATAACGGAGGATGATCCGATTGGTTTGTATGAACTTTTAATGTTGACCTGCTGATCTGGTTTGCTAGTAGCGTAAACACTACGCATCTAAATATAGCATAACATTAACGTGTTTAACTATTTTCACATTTTTGAATCTTTGTATACCAAAGACTTCAAGATGTGTCCATCTCAAAGGACATGATATAGTAACAAATCCGGTACACATAGTCTTTTTAGGTGGCGGATAAATAGAACTACTTTCTAAATTTTAGGTCATGTGACAAAAAAGAATTAACCATAATTTGTGATAAAAGCGACACAGCTATAATGTTTATCTACATGTAGCAATTAATTTCACTAATTAACTGGTGCTATGATATTAATTTTGTCTTCCATATTGGATTTTCGTGGACTATATTTTTGTGCGGCTTATCTTCCGGCAAACAATTTAAGAAGAATTTCTACTACATACTTACGAGGTTATTTGTAGGGTAGCGAGAATGGGCGAGTAGTTACGATTGAGTTCATATTGTCATCGCTGTCTTTGCCTACCTTTTTATATATTTTCTTCTTCCGTTCTAAGCTGAATTAGAAAAGTTTGAAGATACAACGATCTACCAAACACAGAAAACTAAAGATGGAGCAACACGAACCAACAAAAAAGATGCTAAGGAACGCATTGCTTATTGCAACATATATTATATTTTTCCTTTGACGTTTTTTTATGAATTATTTGTCTAAAAATGTGATTGTAGAAAACTATGATCTATTATCTTGAATTGATAGTGTACCATCAACCATTAAACCTTTTATAAATCAAATGCAAACGAGCTGATCTAATAACATACCGGTCTGATTGGTGTATCATAGCTAAAATGTCAACAATTTTATATCGGTTGCAAAACATATATCTATACCATGTGTATAACTCATAAACTTGTTTAAACAATCTCATCCTTCGGATTGGTTTGTTTGAATAGGTTAATTGGTAAGAACCCTGGTATTTATAATACATTTGTATGTATTAAAGGGAACATCCAATCAATCAAACTTTTGAAGAGTAACGAAACAATTATAAATCCTTTGCAAAAGCAAATACTATTAATAATTAGATAACAACATTTATTATTACAGGAAAGACTATTATCATTTGGCAAAATGACGGTGACCAACCATGGCAGGTGTCACAACCAGACAACTCATTTTTGACAGGCTATTTCGAAAAAAACTTATTCTGGTTGAATATAACTGGAAACACTGACCTAGATGTAAGTTCGTATTGTGCTGTTCAAAACAGCGACAGACATCGACAGTACTATCAAAACAAAATAGCACAGCCTCTAAACATTTCCAGAAACAAATAGAAAATCGTATAAAAGGGGCGAGATGGCTAGCTCATGACCGTTCACTCTCCTGGCTTGATACAGGCACTCCAATAAAGAGTGGCGGGATTGAACTATTTGCATGTCTTTTTCGTCTTACTGACATAAAAAAATTAATAATTTACTAAAACGACGTTTAATACTCGTTAATAGTTATTGGTATACACAGTTTATGATCTCGTTTTTATCGCTATGTGAGTGGGTAGTGTTATGGTATTTAATGCCACTTTTTCAGTTATATCGTGGCGGTCAGTTTTATTGTTGGAAGAAACTGGAATACTCCGAGAAAATCATGCACCTACCTACATCAAGTCACTGACGAACTTTATTACATAATGCTGTATCGAGTACACCTCATCATGAGAGGGATTCAAACTCACAACGTTAGTGGTGATAGGCATTGATTTAGCATAGGTAGTTGTAAATCCAACTGCCATACGATCACGATCACGACGGTCCCTTGTCGATATTTGGAGCAATGTCATGGATAACTACGGATCTTAAAAATAAATCTTTTAAAGATTTATTGATATAATTGTTTTACAAAACAAACACTATTAAGAACCAGATTTAAAGAGAAACAGAATTATACAAAATGAGAAGATACCAGAAAACGTAAATCGAGGAAGAGCATATAACATGGTGATCAAAAAAGGACGAAAGGACAAAGAATTAACAACAAAATACTACAAAAATTATAAGCATTGAGATATACGAACTTCGGGCGGGGGAGGGGTGGCGTTGAGATCCGGTGCTTCGAAAAGGTAAGAAAGCTGCTTCTGCTTCACTACCGGCACCAGTCCTATTTCACATTTTTATCATGAATTGTTTCTTTTAAATTAATGCTGTATATCTTTTTTCCAGTCGGACACAAATTGTAATGTTCAGTCTGAAATTATTCTGACTTTGTTATGTGGAAATCTGTCAATGGTAGGTAGTTGTAGAACCACATGTTGATATATCATTGTCAAATATAACTCTAAAGATGTAGAATAAACTTGGAACACAGTGTGTTTGGAGTAAATGGAAGAACTGGATACAAAAACAACAACACCAACACAAAAGGAAATAAAAGAAAAAGTGAAGCAAGGCGCGAGGTAGTAAAACTTTCCAGTACGAGTATTCTACTAATACTCAAAGAAAACATCCAATCAGAATATCACATTAATAAATGCAGCTTTCTGATTGGACGATTTTCAATTATTTTAAAGTTTATGATCGTAAGGTCAGGTGCTCCGGAAGCTAAAGATATAAGGTCAATCATAGAAGGACAACGCGAACATTGATTTTATGTTTTTTAAGGAGATTTTCTCCATATTGTGAAGCAACGCATTGATATTGAGATTCCACGAACAATAATATGGTGTCCATAATACAAACAGGCACCAATAAATGATATGTTTTGATTTGTATTTTTACTGATTAACGCACAGTCATATAATAAAAAAAAGTTAGTTCTAATCCTGCTCATGGCGAGGTGTACTTGATACAACATTATGTGATAATGTTTGTCAGTGACTTGCGACAGGTCGAAGTAATCCGGTTTCTTCCACCAATAAAACTGACCGCCACAATATAACTGAAATATTGTTGGAAGTGGCGTTAAACACCATTACCACAACCATAACCCTATAACAAAAAACAAACAAACAAAAACGAAAAACGTTTATAATAATTTAGTTCCCACGACGAGTTTCTGGAATAATCTTCATCAGGCACGCTTAAAGTGATTGATTGATTGATTGATTTTTGGTGTTTAACGCCACTTTCAACAATATTTCAGCTACAAATGTATATCATGGCGACCAGTTTTAGTGGTGGAGGAAGCCGGAGTACCCGGAAAGAACCACCGACCATGGGCAAGCAACTGGTAAACTTTATCACTTGCGGCTGCGAGTCGAGTGCACCCTTTTTTGTAATTTACAAAGCCGGACGCGAACCCACGCCGTATTGGTGATAGGCTTGTATGAGTTGTTAGATCCAGCGACCTAACTCATTGAGCCATCCGGGCCCCTCGCTTAAAGTGAAAAGATGTGATTTGAAAGCTAAATAATTTTAATTCCTTTGATACCAATGCAACCAAAAGACTTACAGTTTCTACTTAAGATATTATAACTGTTATTGTTATTTTTCTTCTGTATTTAGACTTTGAATGTTTCGTTAACACCAAAGAATGATAAAATACCACGGATAATTAACACTCATGGTATACCAACATCGTTACCAGAGGTAAGTCAAAATTAAATAAGGTCCGTTGTGGTAGTTGGATTTACAACTACCTGTTTAATCAGTACCTATCGTCATTAATGTTGCGAGTTCGAACCCCGTGGCGAGGTGTACTCGATAAAACATTATATGATACAGTTTGTCAGTGACTTACGACAGGTCAGAGGTTTTCGCGGGTACTCAAGGTTTCCTCACCAATAATTTCTGCAATTACACACATGCAGTACACTTATATGATTTCAAGCTTATAAAAATCAACCGCATCGGTGGTGTAATGATTAGCGTACTCATCTCGAGTGTGGTAGATCGTGGGTTCGAGCCCCGATTGGGTCAGACCAAAGTCTATAAAATTGGTATTTGTGGCTTTTCCGCGAAGTATACAGCATTATAGAGTAAGAGCAAAAACTAGTTGGCATGGAATCAACATAATGTGTCCGACTGGAGCGACATGTATATCCGCAGACAGTTGTTTTAGTGAGTTCAAACTATCACAATCCAACTAAGCGTGTTGGGCTAGAACTAAGCGGGCATCGCCATCATTGTTATATCATCAAAATGTAACTTGTTCGCACGATGATATAGCTGAAAAATCCGTAAATCGAATCAGAACAGACAGCACAATACGGTTGTTTCGAATCATTTTCGTCCGCCAGATCACGTGATTTCGATCGGCATTGAACTTCCGGTGCCAATGTACACAACAAAAACTCCAATCGATTTGTACCGTTTTAACGTTCGATCCTCAACTTAAAAAAATCTTAACATTTTCTGTAAAAGACAGATATCAATTAAATTATTTTATTTGTGTCAAAGACTTCAATGCAGAGACAATTACTTCTTTAAAATTAAATTTGTTTTTTTTTTCTTTATTTGCGGCTGTCAGCATCATCAAAGGAAAACGATCTGCCTTTATGTATATATTTCTGATATCAGACAGATACTGGGGTACCGAACAAAAGTATTTATTCAGCGGTTTCCTTGGCGTCTCCATATTACAATTACTTATAATCTACCGCATTTACGACTATGATATGCTGACGTTGTCACAGTAATAGCGTAAACACCGGAAGTCGCCTGCCGATTTGTTCAGACGTGAAGACAAGAAAAAGACGGAACGTGGTCGGAATTGACAAGATTCGAAACAACCGTATTGTCAAAAGAAAAAGGACTAAAGGGCAATCAACGATCTAGAAAACAGACACATAGCTAATTTAGTACGCTCTATGTGTCTCTGGAATAACCTTCATACATTGTATGGTACGCCCATACTCAAAAGATTGGAAACCAAGTCTTTGAGAGTAAGCCAAAGGAATAAACGGAATATCTATTTTTTTTAACGTTACATGTGTCTGTGGGAGATTGACCTTAGTTTTAATTAGATAATACCCTGCTGCTAAACCGTATTACAGCGGAGTCAAATCGTCATAATTCAGTGATAAAAAAAATCACTTCAAACGTTAATTATTATCCAAACAGATTACAATAGCTCAATGGTGCATTATTAAATACGAAATTCATAATATAAAAGAATATTAGGGTTAATGCTAACTTGTGATGCGTATGTGGCTAAGGTTAGAGTTATGGTGTTTAACGCCACTATCAACACTATCTCAGTTATATCGTGGGGTTCAGTTTTATTAGTTGAGGTAACCGAAGAAAACAACCGACCTGTCTCAAGTCACTGACAAACGTTATCTTATAATGTTGTAGCGAGTACACCTCACCATGAACAGGGTTTACCTCGCAACGTTATAAATCCCCCTACCATACAACCACGGCGGTCTCTGATGTGTTAGGTTGTTTCGTAGAATAATCAATCTAATTAGAATTTGTATAGATATTTGATGGATCTTTTTGTCTTCTTTTTGTCGTTTGACGATACTCCTAACATCTAAAAACTTCCAGTTGGGGTCATGCCTTTTAACCAGGTACATATTAAGATCTAGTGGGACCCCTGGTGCAATAAGTTTTGGAGCCCATGCGAGTTCGTCTATGCAATTTTCACCTGTTTAATGTCAATCGTATCATTGTGCATGTCAAAATTAATAAACAAATATAGCTTTCGCCGCCAAATAGCAAAGACTGAATCACACTATTAAGTTGCAATGATTTTACCTATTTTGTTCCAGTATTGTTATAAATACTGTTATAGTGACAGCTGGAACCTTTGAACCGTAATGAAAGCGGGAGGTTTGGCGCCGTAAAATCTGATTCAACCCACCATTTCTTTGGAAATGCCTGTACCATGTCAGGGTCATTGCGGTTTTCACAGTTTTCCGGTTGTTGACTGATTTTTGTCTGTTTATATACTTATGAGTTTTGACTTTCCCTTTGGAAGATTGTTCGAAATTCGGTAATTTTGTTATTACCCTTATTTATGATATATACATTGGGGTCCCAAGATTGGGTGTTCCTGGTTCATGGTCCATTCATCAATCCGGCCCTGTAACATTTTGATAAGGTTATCTTTATGGTAATGGACTACATGAACTGATGATAAAACAAGTAGAATATAGTCGGTAGAATAATATATATAATTTGTTAACAGGATTACCCCATATTGGAACCAGTTATTGAATTTGGAGGTAGAGTTCAAGATGAAGATTGTCCAAAGCAGAATTTAGCATTTTCTATTGCAACATCTTCTATTGCAAATCGGGTAAGGTTAAGGGTTATTGATGCTAGGTGTATCTTTCAACAATATTGAATCTACAGTCGAACTTCAATATCTGAAACTCTGATAACTTGAATTGTTGGATAACTCAAATTAAGAATACGATTCGTTCATAGTAATAAACATGTTTGCACTTTCCGGATTTGATTCTAAAACTCTGCATTTTAAATGCTTTCCTACATGAGTTATTTCCCTTTTGTCATTGCAAAATGGTACCCGTTCTTGCAACAACAACAACGGAAAGGACATATACTTTGAGAATAACTTTCATACAATTTGTTATATTTTCAATAGATACTTGAGCCTTGTAAAAATATTAGAGGATAATTTATATAGCAAATAAAAAAATCTCATATTGTTATATCATGAAAATTATGTACAGATTATTTGGAAATATATGTTATTTTTGATTGAACTTTGGGTGAAATAAGACCCTTTTGACCTCCTAACGTGTAAAACATTTTTGAAATCAAGTCCGAAATGTGCTAAGTAATTTTGCACTGATATCTCGAACATTCGGCTAATTTGAACTAGAATAATAGGTTCATGCGACTTTGACACAACGAAATTTGATGTATATCACGATGGGAAGTTTTGTTGGTGGATGAATATGGAGTACACGGAGAAAACAATCTTCCAAGAGAAGGTCACTTGCAAACTTATATCACATAAAGATACACAGAGTGCATTTCACCACTTGCTTGATCAAGGTCCCAACTTAACATTAGTAATCTGACCAGACACGTATAAGTAATCTAATAGGGTCGGTAAACTACATTAGTTTGTGTCTAAGGGAAATGTTTACATTAGTTTGTGTCTAAAGGACGGAAGTGCTTTCAATTTTTCAATTTTCCAAGGGACGCAACTTTTAGGCGTGTTATGTGTCTTACACGATTAATTATAATCCATAAAATGCTTGAATAATATTATTCAGGATAAGTACCTTGATGGGACAGACTATTTTGGAATCAACCAAAATGGAACATTATTTCTCAAGAGAAATTTGGATTATGAAACTTCTATTTGTGGAGTTAGATCAGATGCAAGGTTATATTTAGATGTGGTAATAAAGGTAATATATAGTAATAAAAATATGCTTATTGTTGTCATAAAGAAATACGAAAGGCTACAAATGGTATAATAGAAAGCGTACTCTCGAACGGCTACGTTCGGATGGGTTCTATGTAAGCTACATGAGAAAAAGTACGCTGAAAAAGTATAAGAAGAGTATGCTAGAAAGGGTACATTGGAAAAGGTGTGCTGGCAGGTTAGACCGGAAATAGTAAGCTAAAAGAGTATGGTTGATAGTGTACGAGTGTATACTTTAATGGTACGCTAGCACCATAAAAAATCATTTAAGTACCATCAACTTCTTTCCATGGATTTGTTGCTATTTGACAATTTAAGTGCACAGTATTTCAGAGGTATATCTGCGAAGACAACAAACTGACAAACAATAAAATCAGTAAGTAAAAATGTCATGTTCCAAGTAAAAGGGGAGATAATGTATATGTTGGGGAAATTCTTGGTTTACAACGTGTCACCAAAGATCAGTCATAGATAAATGAACAAAGGGGTCCATATTTTGAAAAATTCAATGAATACTAGATATATTTTCTTTTATAATCTGTGCACAACTTTAAAGTTAAAACGCTTGCTTAACTTGTAAATTTTCTGTTTGATAAAAAAAAACGTTACTCTAATGTTTACCAGCATCATATATCTACAAATTAGAAGACAATTCAAATTGCTTGTCCATTTTCTTATTCCTCCATGAAACGGATACAATTTTACCCGTCCTAAGGGAGATAACTGCAATAGAAAAACGTATAATTTTAGAATCAAATCCGGAATATTACATGATTTGAATTTGTATATTGTGATAAAGGATGATGGGTCACCAAGGCAACAGACTGCCACGACGTTGTACTTTGTTGTGATAGATGTAGACGATGCACCACCGAAATTTGTGGATTGGTCATGTGATCAGAAATGTGTTACCTGTGAGCGGACATCTTATGAAGGGAACGTAACTTACCAAAATAAGGTAAAATAAGATTATATGATTAGTACATTCAAACATTGAATTATTTTCAAGTCGTCAGAGGTTCCCAGTGGGTACTACAGTTTCCTCCAAAAATGAAAATGACCGCTAAGATAGAATTGAAATAATGTTGCAAGTGGTCTTAATTTGTGTTGATTAAAAATGTATAATCACCCAGTTATCTTTCAATCTCATAGTATATTAATTTCCAATAAACAATGTACGCGTATTAGTACTTGTACTCGAAAGACTGTTAGGACTCATGTCTATTTCATACCGGTATGTCACATCAATATATTTTCAATTGTAGGGGGACATTACTGTTCAACCACCATTGACTGCCGTAGACATAGACAACTCGAATATGTCGGAAATCCTGTATTATATAAGAAGCGGTTAGTACATAATTATACAGTTTTAAAAAATAATAATAACAATTAATATACAATGTATTAATATTTGAAGATACCAAAGGAGTATTTGGAAGCCGTAAATCGATAGCCACAAGATAAAAGGACAAAAGGACAAAAGGACAAATAATGGTCGACAAAACATTACACCGACAACGCGAAACCCTACATAAAAACCAGTGTGAATTCAGATACATGTACTCAGGAAGGGTAAACCATTCATGCTGAACTATAGCTAGTGACATCCGCCGTGTTACTCTTATTAAACACACATCCGGTGATAAGCCATGATCCACAAAGCGACACCATTGAAAATGAGCTTAGGGTGAGTGCTTGTTGTTAAAAACCAAAATGAGCAATACATATCTATGTCATTGCGAGAGCAGGTTATATTTCTATGGTATGATGAAGTCTGATTTGTACTAGACCAACACAATTAATTAGATTTTATAGTGTTACAATACGGAAACAACATTTCGTGGGTAGACATGTCGCTCCATACAGACGCATTATTATGATTCCGAGTCAGCCTGCCTTCATTTTACTCCATTAATGAGTGCTTCCGAGAAGAAGGAACAAATACAACAACCTTTAAACCACATACGTGGTTCGAACATACATATTAAATGCCATTTAGAATGAACAGAACACAAATCTAGTGAAGCATGAAACATCAGTTCCATTATACAGTAGATAATATTTACACTCCTGAGAGAAAAGACAACATTACTGAAACATAGAATTGTGTAATTAAGGTGGTACCTAACACTACAGGGAAGTAACTCTTTAAAATCAGTTGAACATTTTGATCATATGATGTTTGTATGCAGATTTCAAGCATCTCGGTGATCAAAACCACAGAGAGAAAAGCTGCTATGTGGCTAGTGAATCTATAGCTCTGAGTCTGTTGGTTGGAATTTGTTAAAATTTTAATATTTATTACAGTGGATATATTCAAACACACTGCCAAAAAAAATAAGAAAATTAAACGAGCAGATCAAATTTTACCTTAATATATATGTACTGGGTGTTGGTGGAGGTTTGCAGGTCTCGACCCAAATAGCTCACCAGCACACCCCGCAGTGGTAGATAGGAGATATCCTCTCGATGAGGGTTGTCATGGTAAAAGAGTAGAAACCTGACCCTGGACCATAGTGGGTAATGTGTTTGGAGAGGACAACTCTCAATACGCGTTAAAGACTTCTTTGTAGATTTCGAAAACTTGTAGATGTATCGTAGAAGTTGCAAAATATTGAATTATTTGTCCATGCCCAACTCTCCATATTTTTCCGGCAGCAGTCAAAAGTCATTGCTTCCGTTCTTCTATTCCTTTCTCATTTCAAGTTTTAATGTATTGTTTGAGGTGTTCTCATTCTGAAAATATACATGGAATATTTACCGCTAAATATTAAGCAACAAACAAATAAATATACATGTTTATATTTCTTTTTCAGTGGAACCAAATATATACGAGAACATGTTTTTTATCAGTCAAAATGATGGAAAAATAAGTTTATTAGAATCCTTCCAAAATGTAACAAATGATACTATGCAGGATGATTTTATTGTAAAACTTTATATTCAGGTAAATGTTTTTATTTATTTTAAAGCAAACATGATACAATACAGGCTAGAATATTGGGCGATTTCAAAGCTGACTTGAATGTGTAGTGTGTGGCATACGATTTTGATATTGCAAGATATATTGTTTAGGCTGAATACGCTGTACAAAGTGGACATTGACAGATACAATGTTACGCCATTTAAACTTTAAGTGTACGACAGCATCACTTTTTTCAGGATATGTAACTTTCTGCAACAACGTATTTGTGTTGTGGTTTTACTTTTCTTTTTTTTTTTTTTGTCTTCGTCCTGTGTCATGTGTGACCAATCTTTCCAGTGTCTCTGGATTATCCATTCATGATTGCCCGTTTGCTTTTCTCTAACGTTTATTTACAGATAAGATCCTCACAATTAGCTTGATGTGATATAATGGTCGTGGCATACTTGTTGTGTCGCAAAACACATATTGTTATCTTCGTAGACATGTTGACGACATCGCTAAAATGCGAAGTGTGCACACATGTGTGAACATTAAACTGCTACCTAGAACAAATAATTGAATCACTCTTTGACGATTAGTAACCCAGTTTTTGGTTTTGCCCAAACCGTTTATTGGCTATGATATTGTAGTCAATAATGCAACATTTTATGCAATAAAACAACTGTTCCTTAACATTTTCAGATTAATTGTGTTGCTAATAACATACAATGATCAATATGTGAAAACAAAAAGTTTAAGCAGTGATGGTCATCAATTTCATTAATATCAACAGAATGAACAATCATCTCTCTTCTTAACTGAACTCAGTGAACACAACAAAGACCACGACGTATAACGTTGGAAATCCAGGCCTCAAATCTGTGTTCTCAGCCAATCAAATTTGAGTATTTCCTTACTTGAGAATATTCTCAGACTTAAGTAAATTCTCAAGTTTTGTGGCGCCGGGGCCTGGTCATGGCTTGGGACAGGCAACAAATTTAGGGGGATTTAATTTGTGCATTATTTTGTTGGTAATTTTTTAATGTAA
>MJUT01002904.1:40600-54111 GCA_002080005.1 Gigantidas platifrons
CATCCAATTATATAGATACGAAAATATTTCTAGTAATTAAAATTATATGTATTGTTTTAAATCATACAATGACCCGAATTAATATATATTTTTAGAGCAATGCTTAGTGTTACCAGAATGTAATGCAATGCAAAATTGAAATATATCATGTTTAAACATGGTCTGTGATATATACATTTGTCTGTTTTAAAGTGTAAATTAAAGAAATTCATGTCATGGATAATATTAATTTATATTTTCAAAATTCCTATCTTTTATAATAGCCCAGTCCATGTATAATGAGATCGGTTATAATATTTAAAAAAATTCGGTTATAATGAAGATATTAATCATCCCCATCGACTCCCTTGGATAAATTACTCAGGCAAAGTGTACTCGATACAACATTATGTGATAAAGTTTGTCAGTGACTTGTGACAGGTCCGTGGTTTTCTCTGGGTACTCCGGTTTCATCCACCAATAAAACTGACCGCCACACTATAACTGAAATATTGTTGAAAGTGGCGCTAAACACCATAAACCATAAATCCTAAAAAAAGTTTTAATATACCAAAGGGGTAATCAAAAGTAGTATATATCAGGCCTGGTTATGTTGAAATTTGGCTATGATGAAAATATTTTATGTTCCACAAAAATATCATTATAGGTGGTCTAGAATGTATGCTGTTTTTAAGTGTGCATTATGAAAGCTAGTATAGAGCTAACAAATCATGATGTTTTCAGGCCGTTAGTAATCGAACATCATTGGCGACTAAAAATGTAACAATACATTTGACAGTTATAGTACCTCCAGAAACAACAACAATGGCGGATGCCACAACAGAGGAAGAAACAACAACTGTATTAGAAGCAACAACCGTAGATACGACCACAGAACAAGAAACAACAGACGAATCAGAGACAACCGAAGATACGACCACAGAGTTTATAACAAAAGCCATGACAACATCCGATGTAATTCGAACTACACATGGACCAACTACTCCCGCGCAAAAAGAAAGTAGTTCCGACAAAGATAAAGATGAAGATTACACTGTAGTAATTGTTGTACCAGTAGTAATAGGAGTAATATTAATTACTTTTATAGCAGTTGCCTACTTCAGGAACAAATCAAGTATTTTTTGGAAAAATCAATATAAGCTGGACAAGAACAAAGAGAACATACAGTCTAATGGTGTACATCTGAACAAAGAAGAACCTTAGCTGTCATGCTTTCAACATGTTGACAACTAGGGGACTTTTCATATTTGTCAACGTGTGAACAAGAAGGCGGCTTACTTTTCGTTATTGTAAATCTGATTTTACTTGAGAAGTTATTGGTTTTTGGTCGGATTATGATGTAATGCATAATATAATTAATTTAAGATTTAATCTTATTTATCTTTAAGTAGTTGTACATTTTGTCAGTGTTATTGTCAGCCTCATTGTCATTTATCCTTTGTCATTTAATAAACAAAAAGTAGATATCTAGTTTAATAGTTTTAAATAGGAGCAATACTAAAGAAGTAATGTTGGTTATCATTCAAAACCAGATAAGTCGTTTGCTCGGATAATTCGAAGAAAAGACTTCCGATCATTCGTGGTAGGTTTTATACTAGCTTTAATTCTTATTAACCTCATCTTTCATTTCTTCGACTTCCATTTCAACACAAGGGCCCGGGTGGCTCAATGAGTTAGGTAGTTGGATTACCTAACAACTCATACAAGCCTATCATCAATACGGCATGGGTTCTCAGAATTACAAAAAAAGGTGCACGCGAAGTTTACTAGTTGCTTGCCCACCATCACTTCGAAAGTTTAACAGTTGCCTCCACGACTTGGTTGACCGTTATGGAATATCTTTGTCATGGATATGTTCCACTTGTCGTAAACACTTCCCGGTCCTTTCCTCGTTCATGACTTATCACAGGATTTCTAACTAGATTAACACGAAGGGTGTCACTAGTGGAGCAGGAACTGATTACCCTTCCGGAGCACCTGAGCTTATCCCATGTTTGTTGTGGGGTTCGAGTTACTCAATATTTAGTTTTATATGTATGTTTTGTTGATCGTTGTTTGTCCTTTTGTACTTTGTCTTTGGCCATTGTGTTGTCTGTTCGTCTTCGCTATACTGATTCTGATTGCACCTTTGGTATCTTCAAACTCTTCTTAGAGATGATCAAATTATTTTGTACTCGTATTATATCTGTACTATAGCATATTTCTGGAAAAATATATACATAAATTCATACGGGTATCATACATCTACGTATATTCTATTAAGTCAGTCAGGCTCGGGGTTAAGTTACTATTTTTTTCGTATTTAATTCAATGGTGTAATATGCCAGATAACGCGAGTTCGGCTCAAATATCACTTGAACTATTGCATTCATATCAGTTTTCGTCGTGCTTTATGTGGGTTGGATTATTAGAACACGATTTTCTGCATACAATTTGATATCACATTCATAATGACGTATTAACATTATATAGGTCATACACACATCTGACAAAGCATCAGCAATAATATTAAGCGAACATTACTCTTAATTCTAACATCTATCAGTAGTACTTTAGACAGTGAGGTCCCGATGAAGGTTATTCTAGAAACGCGTCGTGCATACATAATTAGATATCTTCATTTTTAAAAGCATCATGTTTCTATATAAAAATGAAATACGTTTTTATGTTTATGATCATTCATTTGAATTTGAATTTTGGTGTTTAACGCCACTTTCAGCAATATTTCAGCTATATCATGGCGACCAGTTTTAGTGGTGGAGGAAGCCGCAGTACCCGGAGAGAACCACCGGCCATGGGCAAGCAACTGGTAAACTTTATCACTTGCGGTTGCGAGTCGAGTGTACCCTTTTTGTAATTTACAAAGCTGGGCGCGAACCCATTCCGTATTGGTGATAGGCTTGTATGAGTTGTTAGATCCAACGACCTAACTCATTGAGCCACCCCGGCTCATTTATTCATCCGGGATACAGAAACAGGTGTCAATTGGTGATGCGTGATGAAGTAAATACACAACTGGACGTACATACACTAAGCACGTAAAAGTCAATGTGTAAGAACTCCTATAGGTTTCTAGAAGTTGATAATTGACAACCCGTAGGAAGACAAAATTACTCATCCCAATCTATAACCCTCCTTATGGCCATCGAAGAATTTATATTTATTTATTATACTTACACTTGCGTAAGATACAACACATAGTGTTTGTCATATGAACACTTACATATAAGCACAATGTCACGCATGTTCTTCATATATAAATCCCGTACATACACAAAATGTCACGCTTATTCTTCATATAAATCACGTACATCCACACAATGTCACACACGTTCTTCATATATAAATCACGTACATACACAAAATGTCACGCGTGTTCTACATATAAATCACGTACAGGTTTTTAATGCGTTACACTTTAGATAGTGTGTATTGACATTTTTATTGCATAGTTGGCTAATCTAGACTTGTAGGATGTTTGCTACAGGCAGGTTAATGAAAAGAGCAGCTAAGATATAGTTTTAATCTTATTTTTTTATTTTGTGTTTGTTCCAGTTGAGTCCGTTTTTTAATTTTTTTTTATTTGCTATTAATGCTTAATCATTTTAATATTTTTTAGGAATTAAATTATAATGATTGATTTAGATATTTAAATTTTAAAGCTATTAAATTTGCATCTTAACATTTATTTATATTTTTCCATCACTTGCATAAAAACAAGTTTAACCCTGCCACATTTTATTGAAGTGCTTGTACCAAGGCAAGAAAGCGATTGGTCATATATTTGCGTGCTGTAAGTATATATTTTGTCTCTTTTAACGATTTTTATTTAACTGAAATATTGTTGAAAGTGGCGTTAAACATCATAAATCAACCGATCTTTATATTGGATTGTGGACCTGTTCGGACAGTGTTGTATTTTTTTTTCATTTCTTACATTATCAGATTAATGTAGATTATTGATTCCTTCATTAATTATTTATAAAATATGTTTATAGATAATATTAGCAATACATTAATGAATTAAATATGTGATATCTGATTTTCTTTCTATAAATAGGCAGAGACAACAAATACACATCGCTATTCCAGAAATGTTACTCTGTTTGTACATGTGAATAATTTTTTAAAACGCACGAAGGACGTAGATAAATCTGAATCGAACAAGCCCTCAATCATTGTTATCGTACTTCCGGTTGTAGGAGCAATACTCATTGTCATAATCCTGATCATCTTTGTGTTTTCTTGGAACCGGAAACAGCTATGTTTTTCTAAGTTCAAATATAAGGTAGATGAAGCAACAGAAAATGTGAAAGAAACACCAGATGACGTTCTATTTACCCAGTACGCAGAGGTCAATCGTCATCATATAAAGTCAGATGATCATAGTGATGATGACCATATGGACGAAAATGGCGACGATGATGAGGAGTGTTCTGATATATCAGAGAATGAAATTCATAATAATTAGAATGTGTTTCTCTATGAATATCCATGTATCTTAATTCATGTAATATTTAGACGAAAAAATGAAATGTTGTGTTTTCTGTATTCTGTATTTAAGCTAGATATCATCATCAAATGAATGCCACGATATTAAATATCGTCATCAAATGAATGTCACGATATGGCTGAAATACTGCTAAAGTTGGCGTTAAACACCAATCAATCAACCAATCAATCAATCAAATGGACGAATTGTAAAATATTAAACAGAGACTGTGTGGGGTTTGGTTTCTTATTGATATATAACTTGAAGCCTTATATCGAAGAAAAACAGATAATACAATGGCCAAATGAAGAAAAGGATAAGCAACAACACGAGGTCCACCAACAAAGGGAGGATCAGGTGCCCCGGAGTGTAAGCAGAACTTACTCCACCAGTGGACCCTATCGTGTTGCTTTGTTGAAAAAGTCCATATCATTCAATTAAGCGATACTCTTTACCTTTGGTGATAAAGGCTAGAGTTGGCCATCTTTGATATTTGATATTATTGGTTGTGCATAATTTTATTTCCCAAAAGGAAACAAAATACTGGTGAAGTTATCTAACAAATAGGTTTTGTGTCCTTTAAATCTATTTTTCATCACTTTTGTTTTCCCAATAATACTTACTTTAGGGAAAAGGTATCATTCCGGTAAACCTGTGATCTCGATATAGTGTTGAAGTAAGCTAAATGGATCCGAATTATAATGGTATTATACTTATGAAATTATCAAACTGCGTTTCGCGAGCACCTGAGTTCATCCACGGTTTTGTTTTGGGTTTTTATGGGGTGTGGTCTTTTTTGTGTGACCCGTTGTTGATCATCTTTTTAGTTTTTTGTGTTGTCTTATCACGTGTCTTTACGTTCTTAGTTCCATCTTGTGATGTCCGGTACGATTTCCTCGTAAATACGATGTCGGGCAACTTAGGATACACAAGACACAGGACGAAGACAAGCAAAACAAAAAACATAACACAATATGCGTTGGACACCACTATGCGTGAACTAACACAAATAATTAGATAAAACATGATCCTTCCTACAAAGAACTGGTGCGGAAGTCACAACACGGAACTCAGAACGTAATGACATTTGTTAGAGCAAAATGATGAACATTTGACACTATGGGCAAGCATACAAAAAGAACACACAAAAAAAAAAATCAAAAAGAAAACAAAAATACAAAGAAAAACAAAAATAAAACATAAGCTCACCTACAAACAAATGTAGATAAAGACGAACCAAACATCGCTTGTATGCTGAAATTGTAACTGACATCACAATACGCAACACAGAATGTAAAGACACAACAAACTTAGCAGCTGAGCAACACAGACCCCACCTAAAAACAACCGGGACGAACTCGGCTCTTGCGTCTTATAAGACAACCGCCGTGTTACTCATATATACAGTCAAGTTCGATCAATGTCTTATCGGTGACAGTGGAAAGAAAACGTATACAAAATGGACGCCATATACTGAATAAGAGAACTTGTTCACTTTTTATCATGTTTTACCGATATTTGTTCACAAAATAAAAATAAAAATACTGTGGTCTCTATCTACAAAATGAGCGCCTTATACTGAATAGGAAAACTTTGTCAATGTTTTCCAATATTTGTTGTGGTCCCTTCTTTAAAAAATGTTATTTTAGTACTGTCGATTTGCTTTGTTATGTATATTATCTATATGGTGTATACTAATGGATTGCTAATGTAACGCTCACCAAACATTACGAATTCGTAGAAAATTGGTTAACTTGTGGGTTAGCTCTTAGAAAATATCCGTTAAAGAATTGAAAGGTTCTTAAAGAAATTGCGGAAATTCATCGTAAAGCAACACGGTTGATTCATATATCTGGAAGTTTGCGTCAGCCTAGTTGCTGTGTACGAGATGCAATGATCAGCTGTTGTGTGGAAGGTTGATAAAATGCCAGTATTATGAGCATTTCAGTTCATCATACCTATTGTAAAGTAAAATTATCATGTTTTCAGAGAGGAATGTCTGGATTTGCTGATCCATATATGTATTTTAATGAGCTACAGTTACTATGAGAAGATCAAATCCACATAGTGATTATTTACAAATCATGTCGTCTGTTTACATTTTTTGGAATGTCAAAGGGGAATTCCCCGTTTGTTTATTGATTGCTAATTGGACAATTTTTGCAAAGCGATCGAAGCACCATCTAAATAACCTATAAGTATTTGACGCGGCTAGTTTGAAGGATCTAGACTTACCTAGCGGATACATCTCTACAGTGAATAGAAATCAACAAACAACTCAACTCAACAATGGACTTACCTGTCGAATTGGTTGGACTTCTAAAGCACGCAGGGGTAGATGGAAAAAAATTAACTTGGCACCTACAGGTTAATTCCAGCGCTAGATCAGTCAAGCTAATGTGGATCAAGGCTGAGAAACCCTTTGAAAAAACAAGACAAGTTACCAGCCAGGCCCAGAAAAAGAAGCACCTCTCTCCTTCCACCAGGAAAAGAAACGCTCAAAGCGTCAACCAGTGGAAGGCGAAAAGGAATCAAGCCGTTGGTGACAGTAAACTATGTGCTCAAACACAGACAGACCACAGTAACTCCATAACATACGAAGCTGCACAAACCGAGCAGCTACACAACGACGACCAAGCCCTCCACAAAGCAACAACATTGACACAAATAAGGGAGCGATCGACCTAGACAAGAAGTAGTTTTATTGGCAGGAAATTAACGCCTACAAAATATCTCGATACGGAAGTATCCCGGACAGCATGGAATAAATGTACAGCTGTACGAAGTCCGTACATCAGAGGTAAACTAACCTATAAGACAGAATTTAATGACGGATCGGTGTCCTTCTCGGAGTCATTCGACCCGGACGACCCAGCATTACTAGATCGCTACACAGACTACAACGCAGAAACAGACCTTGGTGATAGACTGCCGACACCCACACAACAACTGGATGTAAACAGCAAGCGAAAGGCTAACAAAAAGAAGACAAATCTGTCCGCAATACCTGATTAGGTGAGTCGGACGTAAAACACACAATAATCTTGAAGGGGGTTTCGCCTAGTAGTTGCACAGCAGACAAGTTAAGAGCGTAGAAATCGAAGAAGTAATATATTGAAAGATGTCAGATTACAAGACAATGGAGGAGATGCGACACTTATAAAAGTTTACGTTAAAAGTTGTTAGTACAGCTATGTAGTGTAGTTGTTCTGGTTGTCGGTTATTTCAAGGTGCGGGTTGTTTTGGGTGAAGGTTGCTTCTTGGAGCAGGTGGCAGGTTGTAAAAGGTGTGGGTGTCAGGTTGTAAAAGGCGCAGGTTGCCACCTCCTTGAAAAAGTCTTATATTTCTTGTAATATAAATTGAAAGTGCTTGCAAGTCCGCTTTTGCAGATGGTTCATATAAATTTTGATTTAGATTGTACGCAGTCACCATTATATCTTATCGCAACCGAGATTGGAGCGGCTTGCGTAAGTGAGGTTACGTTTTACTTTCAATAATTTGTACCCTAGGTACTTTGTAACATAAGGATAATAATTTGATTTTATTTAGCAAAATTGTGGTAAATATTTCATGTAAGCAACTTCGGTTTCGTTTATTGTAGATAATTATGTCCCCCAGACGAAGTTTGGGAGACATCTTGTGTTTGCTCCGTTTCTTATTATTCTTCTTCTTATTATTATTCTTCTTCCTCTTTCTTTCTTCCGTCAAAAGTTCGTACGACACATTTCTCGGCGACTACTGAACGGAAATCAATGAAACTTCACAGGAATGTTAAGCACTACGAGTAGATATGCAGTATACTTTCGGAATTTTCAAAATAGCCGCTGTTGCCATGGAAACGGCCAAAATGCTAAAAAAAATTAAAAACACAAAAATGATCATAGCAGGTTACTCGCCGAACAGAAATTGATGAAACTTGTTAGGAACAACATCCACATCTAGTGGAACGAGATAAGCCAAAAAAATTCGGAATTGATTGGACAAACTTTTCCGCAGTTTTCATAGAAACTGAAAAGGGGGGATTAAAAACTTTTTTGGATTCCTTTCATCAAACGTCATGAAAAGGGGGGATTCAAAACTTTTTTGGATTCCTTTCATCAAACGTCATGAAACTTTGTAGGAATATCCACCGTAGTGTGTGGCAGCTTTTGGGGGGTTGAAAAAAATCAAAATGGTGGCCGTTGCCATGGTAACCAAGGTGCAAAAATGTTAAATTCAAACCGTACAGCGGATTTTCAAAATGGCCACCATTTCAAAATGGCCGCCAATATAAAAATTAAAAAAAATCGTTAAAATTTCAAAAATGAACAGATTTCAATGGAAATGGATATTTACAGGGAGTAAGACATGCTGCACCATATGGCGACCATTTTGGTTTGCTATGGTGGCCAGTTTGAACCAAAAATGGCCGCCAAAATACAAAAATCCTCCGATTTGGACGATATTTGGTTTCCAACATGATAGTCAAAAACTGGGCTCTAATTATTTCTTGCTATGTTCTTACACCATTCTTCATTCATACCACTAGTACTTGTATTGTTCATTTGGGGAACATTTGTAACGCTCTGCGTTACAGTAAACCAATATTTATTATTATTATTTGTACATAGGCTCTGTGTCTGGTGCAGGTGTCAATTGCTGGTGGCAGGAAACACGTTAACCATATTGATATATTTTGTGGCCGCTCGGTAATCATATTGTTGTCCAATATTGTAGTTGTTGTGGTTAATAGAAGATTAAATAGTTGTAATGTAGTTAATGCCCTTTAAAGTGCATATTTGGTTAATTAATTAATTATTCTTGGGTAGTTAATTAATTGTTTGTTGTGTGTTCCTGTCCAATCACGAGGGTCAAATACACAGACGATCGCGCAACGTTATTATTATTATTTAATAAAGTATCTGATTTTTTTTGTAATTTGTTGAATCCATTTAAATTTATTTTCATCTAAACTCCGACATCCAAGGGACCCTTACTTTTGTAACGCTGTATGGCTTGTGGCCCGCAGGTCAACTTTACACGAGGTCCGCAGCATCACACTATATATAAACAAAGAAAATATAATATGAACATATTGGGTTCCATTTTGCTCTTAAATCGATTATATACTAGAACATATAATGAATTTTTAATTTTTGATTGATTTCCTGCCATTGTAAAGATTGTATTTGTAGTGTAGAAATCTACGACAAATATGATTTCGTGGGAAAATTTACGATATTAGCATATATTTCTAATATAAAGAACTGTAAGTACCTAAATGTTTTATAGATGGTAATTAACATATGGAGACAGAAGATGAACTTGGATATAAACGTTATAGAAAACCAAAGGGGCAATCTAGAATGTACAACCCAGAGACACTGGCAACATTGGACACAAGACACAGGACGAAGACAAATAACATAAACGTTAGAGAAAATCGAAGGGGCAATCCAGATATGTGCAATCCAGAGACACTGGCAACATTGGACACAGGACGAAGACAAATAACATAAACGTTAGAGAAAATCGAAGGGGCAATCCAGATATGTGCAATCCAGAGACACTGGCAACATTGGACACAGGACGAAGACAAATAACATAGAAAAACACAACACAACTCAGAAAACTAAAAAGATGAGCAATACGGACCCCACCAGAAAAGCGGAAGTGGATCCAGGTGTTCGCGGGTGATGAGCAGTTCCTGCTCCTTATAAGACATCCGCCGTGTTATTCATATATACAGTCAAGTCCAGTCAAAGTCTTGTTGGTAATAGAAGAAAGGAACAAATCTACCTAATAAGGAAAGGGTCCATTGCCATTTGAGATATGGATATTTCGTAACGGTTAATTAGATCGTCATGATGACGGTAGAAATAATTGTAATGTTTATAAGTACTTATTATAATTATTATTGCAAATGTTTGTCTATTCGGATTGACACTTTCATATCCTCCACTCTAATGGGTATTTTCTACTTCATGTGTTACTCGATCTTTAGTTTTATGTCTAATGTTTTGTAGATCGTTGTTTGTCCTTTTTTCTTTTGGCCATTGTGTTGTCTGTTCTTCTTCGATATATGGATACTGGTTGCCTTTTTGGTATCTTCAAATTCTTCTTATATTGTCTATCCAGGTTGACATTTTGTTTTGTGCTTATCATATATTATCATGTATCTCATTTAGTAATGCACTGAGGAGACAGGGGGGCAGCATAGTCAAAACGGAACAATTAGGTCTCATCTGAACTCACTGAACGCAAAAAAGACCACGACATAAAACATGCCAAATCCAGGTCATGTGACTTGGGACAGGAACAAAAACTGTAGCGGTGTTAAACCTGTTAAATTATATCTATGAATTTCAGTTGGTTGTACCAAAAAAAAAAGATTCTTGATTTGATTTTTTGTGTTTTAACACCACTTTCAACAATATTTCAGCTATATCATGGCGACCAGTTTTAGTGGTGGAGGAAGCCGGAGTACCCGGAGAGACTCACCGACCATGGGCAAGCAGCTGGTAAACTTTATCACTTGCGGCTGCGAGTCGAGTGCACTTTTTTTGTAATTTACAAAGCCGGGTGCGAACCCACGCCGTATTGGTGATTGTCTTGTATGAGTTGTTAGATCCAACGACCTAACTCATTGACCCACCCGGGCCCCTTCCAAAAAAATGAATAGTTTGTCAAGACAATTGTAAACCCGTGACAACAATCACATTTAGGGTTTTTGCATAAATTGGAAGACAGATAAAGACCAATAACAAAATAATTTTTGTTTTCGTATTTACAAAAAAAAAGTGTTAATTCAGTTAATTTCAACATCATGCAAATTAGGCAGCTAAACAGTCCCAAATGTTCTTTCGCTGAACCCTGTTAGACGTTGCTAGTAATCAGTATTTGTGACTGTCAAATTAACGACTAATGTAGACAAATGTCTCAATGCAATGAAGGAAATATTGGTATTATCATTCCAGTCTGATCTGTAATTTACTACAGAAATTCAATTTCAGAGACAAAGCTGCACATCTTGGTAGCAAAGTATTAGTATAATGCTATGGACTATTATGTTTGTGTATTTATGTGTACACGTCATTATATTCTGTGTTGCATCAGTGGTAGATCATTCACAATCATCTCTGACATCAATACCAACATCTATACCAATTGATTGTACCTCACTGTAAGTATAATAACATTAGTCGTCGGGGTTAGGGTTAGGGTTATGGTGTTTAATGCCACTTTCAACAATAATTCGGTTATATCGTGGCGGTCAAATTTATTGGTGGAGGAAACCGGAGAACCCAGAGAAAATCACCGATTTTCCGCAAGTCACTGACAAACTTTATCACATAATATTGCATCGAATACACCTCGCCATGAACGGGGTTCGAACTCACAACTTAACTGGTGATATGCACTGATTACATAAGTAGTTGTAAATCTAACTACCATAGGATCACGACTACGACGGCCCTAATTATGCATATGCATTCTTGTCAAAATAGAATATGCTATCATTGGACGTATTGGGATTGATTATTGACATGTTTTCAAAAAGGGGAATGCCTCGTTTAATCGTCGAAATATACAATTCTCAAGTATATATTAGAACATTTTGAAAATAAAATACAGGATCCATTACTGATGTATTCGCATGGTCAAGATGATTTTTGCTATGTCGATGAATGTCAGTCAAATTCATAAATTATCTCGACCAGTCAGTAATTTGATATAAATATAAAAGCGCCTGGTTTGTTGATTTAGTTTGGGAATATCCCAATTATTTATCTGGTTTTTTTTATTCATTAATTCAGAAAATACAACAAGCTAAGCATTATACAGTGCTTGGCAGTTGATTACAGAAGAGGGCAGCTGCTTGCTTTTAGTGACAAAAGAGATGATTTCAATTTTCCCATTGTGAATTTTCCATTTATATGTAGCAAGATTATGTACAGCAGCATCTGTGTATGGAGTATGTATCTCTCAGTTGATACGATATTCCAGGGCTTGTGGTTCCTATTATGATTGCCTTGATAGATGGTTGCTTCTAACAAGGAAGCTACTAAACCAGGGTCTCCTAGTGGTTAAGTTGAAGTTAACCGTTACGGAATATCTCTGTCACAAATGACCACGGATATGTCCCGTTTATCGTAATACCAATACGTCCTGTCCTCATTCACGACTTATCATCGTGTTTTAAGAGTAAAACGAAACACGAAGGGTGTCACTAGTAGAACAGGAAGCATCTACCCTTCCGGAGCACATGCGTCCCCCCGGGTATTTAGTAGGGTTTGTGTTGCTCTATCTATTGTTTTCCGTGTAGTGTTTTGTAGATCGTTGTTTGTCCTTTTGGCCTTTTTCTTTTGACCATTGTATTGTCTGACTTTGTTCGAGTTACACATTCTGATTAACTCTGTGGTGTCTTCAAATTGTTCATGTTAGATTAAGGTTTAGGTTTGCATTAAAGGTGAAGGCTATTTTCAGCATATTCTGGTATCCTGACATGACATTTTATTCAGACTTTATCGTGGCCTGTTAATTTCTGTCGAAATTCATTGATTTACACCTCCCGCCATCAAAATCATATTATTGCTCTTAAGAAAGGATCTAGAAATGATGTGAGTCAGAACAATGTGTTTATATGTTGTAGCATGTCTACATCGATCTCTTACTTTAATGAGTTAGTACTATGGAAATCCATGTCAGCGTATTAATCTTGTGCCTGCACATATTTAGACACACAATTCCAATTTGTACTGACTCGTGTTTTATTTAGCTGTAACACCTGAATCTAAGTTGGTAATCGTTACTATTTTGCTTAGACAAACGTGAGAGAAAACAAACAGGACAGGCAAGCATTGATAATTCCGAGACACGGACAACATTGGGCATAAAGCACAGAACGAAGACAAACAAAACCGACAAAAATGACAGAAAACTATTAGGATGGGCAACACGGACAACATTAGGCAGAACGAAGACAAACAAAACCGACAAAAATGACAGAAAACTATTAGGATGGGCAACACGGACAACA
>MJUT01002904.1:79778-103070 GCA_002080005.1 Gigantidas platifrons
TTTAAGAATATCTAAACGGTTTTTGACCGGGGTCTTTGAATTTTGAGAAATTTGAGATCAAAGTTGAAAATTAGCCGATGACTAACTCTGAAAATGTACGTTTCCGGTCAAGATTTTGCTTTTATCTAATATTTTAACAAAAAGATTTTTATATCGTCTGATAGAGTATAAAATTGTCTTTAAGAATATTTAAACGGTTTTTGACCGGGTTCGTTGAATTTTGATAAATTTGCGATCAAAGTTGAAAATTAGCCGATGGCCAACTCTGAAAACGTACGTTTCCGGTCAAGATTGTGCTTTTATCTAATATTTTATCAAAAAGACTTTTATATCGTCTGATAGAGTTTAAAATTGTCTTTAAGAATATCTAAACGGTTTTTGACCGGGATCTTTGCATTTTGAGAAATTTGAGATCAAAGTGGAAATTTTGTTCATTGCCCGTTCTCATTTTTTACATTTCCGGTCAACTTTTAAGTACCTAAATAATAAAATATTTTATTATTCATTCCTTTAAAAGATAGATCTTAACAATATCTTTAAGAATCCGTTTAGATTTTCATCCTAGGTTGAGTACTTTACAAGATATGACCTTTCAAGTCCCCATTTTGGACTTCCGTGTTTTCCCACTTCCGCGTTTTAGACCTTGCCATTTCAGTTTGCTTGCTATACTTTCGATTTTCATTTTATCATAATGCAGTATTATATTTTCAAACTAGTAATATGTTTCTTTTGATTCCTTTGTATACTGTAACTATATATATTAAGTCAACACAATAAAATCAGATCCTGCTAGAATATTTAATTTATGTGTTTTTATTTAAAATATAGATTCCGGTACGTTCCCTAAGTGACAGGAGTGTTTCAATCACACCAGAACAATACCATCACACTAGCCATTGACACATCTGGTTTCACATCCATTGTCACATCTAGTGGAGAAATTGTCACATTGTAGTTGTCCTCTTTACATAAATATATTTGTTCTACATACCACGCCATTAGAACAGTATAGTTGTTCCAAAATCTAAGCGAAAATTGTTGAAACATAGACAAAATCGATACCCCTAACACAGATATACATGACAACCCCACTTTCCTCGAATAGTACAGGAACTTAAATAAAGGGTGACGGGGTTAAGCTAGTTTTATGAGGTAACACATTTGTTCTTATGAGTTCACTAGGGCAATCATGAAGCACTCCACGTGTACAAGAAACAGATAGGAAAACAAACAAAGATATACTAGAATGATTAATTGTTTGTTGTTTAACCTCAATCGGAAAAAGTATTGTATATATAAGGCGAACACAAGTTCTACCACATCTACAAACAAACATGAATGAGGACGAAAACGAGGTCAATGACTTTTTCCTGCTACTGGAGAAGTACGTATGTATGGATGGGTATGGACCAAAAATAGTAGCCTGTTGGTCTAAGATTCGTGTATTCTTTTCTTCCCCTTCCAAATCTACCAAAATTACCAAGTTACTTAATGTACTAACTGTACCTACGTGGGGCTATCCACATAGTAATCAGAAAACACCACCCATTCGATGGTGCATCAGTATTCTCCGCCAGCGGACGTATTATGTAGCTCTCTTGGTTGTGCTCTAGAACCCATCATCAGTGTCCAGAACGTAGGTTTTGTTTTGTAATTTGTTTTATTTTTAAACATTCATTTCATTTCAGATGATCACACCCAGTATTTTATCGAAATAACCGTGTAAGATTTATCGAAATAACAGTGTAAGATCAAGTCTGGATTAACGCTTAAGCAAAATAAGCACTTGCTTAGGGCATAAAGGGGCAAGGGGGCACCACGAAAATCCAGCCATAGGGTAATATATTTTATCAGCCAGATATTAAGCTCAATGTTTGTTTGTTTGTTTGTTTGTTTGTTTGTTTGTTTGTTTGTTTGATGGTGTTTAACGCTACTTTCAACAATATTTCAGTTATATCGTGGCGGTCAGTTTTATTAGTGGAGGAAACCGGAGGACGAGGAGAAAACCACCGACCTGCCGCAAGTCACTGACAAACAAGGCGAGCACACTAATCATTACAGCACCAATGTATTATTTAAGACAAAATTGAAGATAAAATTTTCAAAGAAAAGGGTAATCAGAAGCCATCAATCAAAGAAGAACAGACAATACCATGGCGAAAAGAATAAGAACTAAAGAATAAACATTGATCTACAAAACACTATATAGAAAACTAATGATTAAGCAAGGTGAACCCCACTAAAACACCAGTAAATAAATACAAAAATAAAACATGAATCCCTATATAGAACGAATCGAACATCGATCGCTTTTACGTTGAAAGCTTGTCCATACTGTCTTTTACCTGCTAAAGGAGGAGTATATTAAGGCAGATGTAAACAAAGACGAGAAAATTATTTTTAGTTTTTATGGAAATTTCCCATTCATTATAAAAAGTGTTGTATATAGAATAACTCCAGTTTTGAAGGTCAAGACAGACATTATCGCTACTATTACAATGAGTCCGATAGTCATAATGTATGTTGATACCTCTAAAACTGACATTCTTGTATTTATCGGTAACGCCATAATGTGCTTGGAGTCACAATGACCGTATTTATCAGTATCACTCAGTTCCTTGTTGTTGACTATATCACTCGCCGAGATCAGAGGAAAAAAGGCATTGGTCAGGATGTTTTGTATTACTTATTTTAAATATCAAGATAAAGAATAAGTTGCTGCAATTTTAATTATTAGATAAATATAAGATAAAAAGTTGAACAGTATATGCCAAAAATATAACCATCCAAAAGCCACTCTGTTGTCAAGCCTAACACATCCAATAACAGAAATTACAATGAAAGCAGCTGATGAAAATCTTGGTCTTTTTATATCCTGCTGTAGGCAACATTAGTATATACCTGTTCAGAGGTCCTTGGCAAGTGGAAATCTATCTTTTGCATATTGTATCTTCTGAAAGTTGAAGGAGTAATATTGTTTGTTTGTTTGTTTGTTTGTTTGTTTGTTTGTTTGATGTTGTTTAGCGCAACTTTCAACAATATTTCAGTTATATCGTGGTGGTCAATTTTATTGGTGAAGGAAAGCGGAGGACACAGAGAAAACCACTTCGCCTTAGTAGAATTGTTATGATCAGATACACCTCACTAAGGCAAAATGGGAAGTTATGTAAACACTAATTAATTGGGTGTCATTTGTTTGTTTTGCAATTTAGTTGTAAATATGGTTTAAGGTAAATAGATAAAATAAAAAGATGCAAATGATATTTACAATAATTTATTAAATAAGGATATGATAAAGAATTACAATATATATATGATGATGAGAATAAAGATATAGATGTGTTTATTATATTTTTAGCTAGAGAAAGAAAGGAATTTATCTAAACTATATCTTAGCACTATAAACAAGACATATAATATTAATATTTTATTAAAAAGAATTAGTTTTGAAAGTTCGTGATTTAAATAAACATTCAAATTAAAAAAGTTGAAATTTTAAATTAAATGTTGTTAAATATGATAAAAAGAAAATATTATCTGATTAAGGGCGTAGGCCTGGGGTATGGGAGATAACTCTATTTTCAGTGTCTTCTCAAATATATGATCATCTGTGCGTTTGAAAATTCCCCCTCAATTCTAAGCTTCTTGGTGACAAAGATTGTTTACATTGGATATGGCCAATTAAAAAATGACTCCTTTTCCATTTAACTATCCATAGCTGTGCTCCTTGTATTTGTTATATCTTATTGCTGCTTATGCCAGTGTCAGGCAGTGTATTATTATTACATTGTATATGCCGGTGCCCACAAAATATCATTGAAATATCTCTTTCCAGAAAAAAAATTCATCGAAATATGTTGTCAAAAATGCCAGAAATGTAACACAATATGTATGACAACCTTTTTTCAAGGGTTTGTCAAGAAAAAAAGTTAAATATGTATACCAGAATCTTAGATATGAAACTATGGAGCAAATTCATGTTACGGTAGTAAAAAAATAGAAAGCTTTGTTTGGGAAAACATTGTAATATTTGATCCTCTCTTATACCGCCACACCCTTCTACTAAGACAACTAAAGAATGATCAGAATCAAACGAATACAACTGGAGCACAGAATGTGAAGGAATTTAACAATACAGCTGGGTGGCTGTTTGTGTTTGTGTTTGTGTTTTTGTTTTTGTTTTTTGTTTGGTAATGAATTAATCAAGTAGAGTCACCCTCAAACCACCCTCCCCCTCCCCAGCCGACCTGATAATAAAAAAGACAAATGCAGTCATTTGGTAATTTGGACATCCACTGTGTCAATTATAAGAATTCAAAAGCTTTTTGTTATTGGTAACTAGTTATTTTTTTTATCTCACAAACAAAGAAACTAGCAACGGATGGGTGTGTGATAACTTTCCTCGACAATTTCATTTTTTTCTGGGTGCCATCCATGAAAAACATAAATTTAAATATTTTAAAAATCTGACGGTAAAAGTTTGTAAAATTTGTTGCAATGATGTCTATATGTCTATTCTTCCGTGTGACATTTTTTGGTGGAAATTAAATGACAGAATTTTTTTTTCAATCAGATTTTTAATACCAAGATGGTCCTCAGGGCATCCCCCCTTTTTTGCAGTTTCCATTGTTTTGCACGTGATTATCTCCAAACAGAATATTCAGATATGCTAGATATTTCATATTTATTCAACAACAACACTCTCAAGTGTATTAAAGCCAAAATATTCCCTTTCAATCAAAAATAAATGTGCATATCTATTAGAATCTTCCGAAACTAGTATTACCATCTGGCGTCAAGAATACCCCCAAAATTGCTATATTTAGGATGTGCTATGGAGAAAACGGCACGGTGAATTTTTTGAAACTTTGGCAGATAATGTATTTAGACATAATTATTCCATGAACCAAATTTAAAAAAAATTGAATAATGGGAAAATTTTACGGTAACCCAGGTCTACACCCTTAAATTGATAATTATTTGTTATACAAACCAAGGATTTATATAATAGTCTGCAATTAATTTCTATTTGTTGATTTAAATAAAATCTACAAATTCCCACTTTGCCTTACTACAATTCCCAATTCGCCTTAGTATTTTTTCTACTCTTTTTTACCTGTATTTTCAGCTAAGGCGAAATGGGAACACACCGTTTTTAGTGGGGTTCTTGTTACTGGATCTTTAGTTTTATGTGTATGTTTTGTAGATCGTTGTTTGTCCTTTTATCCTTTTCTTTGGCTATTGTGTTGTTTGTCCTTCTTCGATTTACGGATTCTGAGTTACCTCCCTTTGGTATCTCCAAGCTCTTCGTACAGCCATCTTGGATTTCCAATCAACACAACAAAAAATACTCATTTTTCGAGGGTCATATAATGAACGTCCGTACAAAATAACATTTCTACCACACATGTAGTCTTAAAAAAGAAAAAAAAAAGAAAAGTGTCATTCAATTTAAGAAAGCGTAATTGACTTACATGTAGCAGCCACGTTGAATTAAACGAAAATCATACATAAATCTAAAACGTTGAGGGCCACTTGTGTAACATCGCCATGTTTAGTTAGAATTTATTATTATTATTATAATTATTATTATTATTATACATGTAGTTCCACATTGGACCTGTAGTGTTTTGTTAGAAATGGATTGAAATTAATGTTTGGATGCTAACGGACGCATCGAAAGATGGCGGACAAAAATTGTAGACGCATGATGACAACATGTACACATCACGTGGACCGCGTTTATCAACATAAAAAATAAATAAACACTGTTATATGAATTAGAATTATTAATTCAACGTGAGGCTTAATATATTGATTTTGGCGACGTGTATTCGATACAACATTATATGAAAAAGTTTGTCAGTGACTTGCGACAGGTCGACGATTTTCTCCTGGTACTCTGGTTTCATCCACCAATAAAACTGACCGCCACGATATAACTGAAATATTGTTGAAAATTAACCAACCTAAGCAGAAAGAAAAGCAAAAAGTAGTAATTTTAAAAATAAATTTTAGAATCCCGTTTACCACCCTCGTTAAAGTTAACTTAAAATATGCATCTCAATAATTTCTTAGTTCTCAGTTTTGCTTTTATATATGAATAAAAATTGTAGCTTGACACTGATTATTAAAAAAAACAAATTGATTTTTTTTCATCTTCATCTTCATAATTGATTTTTTTATCGACAACAAGACCTTTAATTAATCAATTACAGAGTTAAATCGAAACTAAGTTTGAAACATGAATGAAAGAAATTCCCAGCATATTTATTGGGCCCCTTTTAAAGAGATGAGTCTGCTTTAATGCTTTCATTTTGCATTTATATATGAAGAAACTTTTCACTGCAAATTAATTTCACTTACTCAGTCTCTCAGGATGCCCTTGCTGCATCTGCTGGCGGAACCCCCTGGACTGCAGCACATAAATCCCATCATTTAAAAAAAAACATAAGAGCTATGCAGTTCTGAACCTACAAAAGAATGAGTTTTAATCAACTGTATCATATACATTTTTGGTTGTAGAAGATTTTAAGAGCCATAAAAGAAAATAACCCGGTTCCAATATTGACTGAAAAAATACTGTACGGGGGAAAAAAATCTGGATTTTGAAAAAGTTATAAAAAATATCTGCCGTAAGTGTCCCCCCTTACGAATTAAATGGTTTCTCTCTTAACACTAAAGAGGAACTTATACCCAAACACTTGTACAGTGTTCTACTAGAAATTCTAACATTACGTCCTTCATTGGCTATATAAATAATACAGTGATAAAACTCACGATATATTTTAATTCGCTCATGCGTATTGACGAACAAATTACAAACATAATTCCCTAGTGAATTTATGTATTCATACAGCACTGTGGTGCATAACAAACATAAAAATGCCCGTATTGTTTTTACCTATATTTTTCCGGAATAAATACTTAAGACAACCATCAATGGACTTTGACTTTTGAAATTTAACTTCTTCCGGGAGTCGTTTACAAAGAACGCTGATGACATTGCATCGAAAGACATGGTTACGGATTTATTTTAAGATTTTGTGAGCATTTTACTTGTTTAAGTTGCTAAATTCAAAATGCCATTAAATTGGAAAATATCAGTAACTTCAGAGCATCACAGTCTATTTATACATAAAAGAAAAGCAACTGTAAACTGTAAAACATGAAGGTCAGTGAATTTTGTTATGAAATACATTTCCATTACCGACTTCCACGTAAAAAAATAAGTTAGATTTTTCCTACTAGAATCGAAATAATTCATGGAAGCCAGAGTTTGTATCACGTTTTAAGATGGGTAACATTATTTTCGTTGCACTTTATCACTCGCTAACCAGAATGGATGGGTAATTTGCTCATTTGCATATCTACGATGGCGACGCCGGGACGTCTGCAATTTTCATATGATCTATATAGACGATATTATTCCTAATAGCATCACTGTGTAGCATCACCACCGGATATAGGTACCCTCGAAGCGGATGAAAAAGCATACATAACGTCAGGTATGGTCAAATTCTTCTTATTTTAATTATATTCTACGTTTTGTTGACAAGTAAAGTTTTGTGATATTAATTCCTAATAATGTAGCTACTATTTAAGGCTGAATATGATCCGTTATTCGCTTTCTCTCTCTTCAAATCGTCAGAATCGAATCAAAGAAGCATTCGACGAGTTCAAAGTTGTAAAAAACACGTTTATCCTTCAACTATTCATTTGACGTTTTTGTAGAACAAAGTTATATCATATATAAGCTTGAACAACACTTTATTTCGAAATAAATTATTGTTTTTACAGAGAAATTCATGTAAATAAAACGTCATCGCTGTACGGCGAATAGATGTTGTTTTTAAAAACAATGTACGGCGAATAGCGAGTCAAATGTACGGCAAATAAATAAAACTGACAGTCATATAAAAGGGACCGAACATTTAACTTGATGAGGGCATGTTTTTGTCCTAAAAAAAATCTTTGATTCCGAATTTTGAGGTTAATTTTAAATGAGTCCGATGTTCTGGTATTTCTGGTGTCATTGTCTAGACTGTTCCAAAGATTTATGACAGACGGGATGAACGAAGACTGGTATAACGATAAGCGACATCTTGGGACAGTGTAGTCATTTCTGTTTCGAACAGGGTAGTTGGTAACATCACGAACCATAGGGGGTAATAAGTCATACAGATAAGATGGGGCGTGTCCATGGTACATATTATACATTAAACATAATTTTTTGCGTTCCCGTCTACTTGATAATTTTTCCCATCCCGTTTCTTGATATAAAGAATCCCTACTTGAATACGCAGTTAACCCAGTAACAATACGTGCTGCTTCTAGTTGTAATTTTTCTAGTCTGTCGTTGTCCGTCTGTGAACAATTGTCCCACACTTCGCAAGAATATTCTAACAAAGGTCTAATAAAAGTAAAGTAGATTTTTTTTCAAGAATTTCCCGTTTTAGAATGAATTTCAATTTTCTTAGAACACATAATTGCTTGGATGCCTTAGATAGTATGTAGTCAATATGTCGTGTCCATTTACCGTCAGAACTGAACACGATACCCAGGTGTTTATGGAAGTCAACGGATAGTATGGCGGTTTGTCCAAACTTGAAGCTAAGATTTCCTTGTCGTCTATTATCAAATAGCATGATGTCAGTTTTATCTGGATTGAACGTTATTAACCAGTTTTCACTCCACTTTTTAATGTTTGAGAGGTCAGAATTAACCATGTCCTGCAAGTTTTTTAAATCGTTACTAGTATGTCCAAGAGATGTATCGTCTGCAAAAAGTCTACATATACCGTCTGTGTGGTTAGCTATGTCGTTAATATAAATTAGAAATAGTATTGGGTCTAACACTGATCCCTGAGGGACACCAGCGTATAAACAACCAACCTCTGATTCTGTGTTATTCAGTACAACTTTCTGTTTTCTGTCAGTAAGATAAGTTTTAAACCATTCCAAGATGTCGCCTCTCACGCCATATTTCTCTAGTTTGTAAATTAAGCCCTTAATCCAGACACGATCAAATGCCTTACTTACATCGCAAAACGTCAATGTCAAAGGAGTCTGATTTTCAAATGCAGTCATAATACAATGGTATATTTCAACTAGTTGATGTGTAGTGGAATATCCAGGGAGAAAGCCAGAGTGAAGTTTATGTATATACTTATGGCGACTAATATGGTTAAAAACATATTTAAAGACAGTTCTCTCAAAAATTTTACTAACACAACTAAGAAGCGATATTGGTCTATAGTTCGAAGCGATCGATTTGCCAGATTTCTTAAAAACTGCAATAACGTTAGCGAGTTTCCAAAACGACGGAAAACATTTCTTCTTTAGAAACAAATTAAACAATTTACAGAGTGGACGACAAATTGTGTTTTTAGTGGCAATTAACATACGGTGACTAATATCATCTGGTCCACTTCGTATAAAGACTCCGATATTTTTTCCACCTTAGAGCAAGGACTGTCTTTTGGGATAGTATTTGATCTAGACACGTGGATTTTTTCATATTTGTCATTGACTGTTACTGTCCTTCCTTGCTGTCTACAAATTTCAGGAATAATTTTGAAGTTGAAAATTTTTGAGCATTTTGTATCTTTGCGTGTGAATTTTATTTCGACATCGCTGTGTGCTTCAACGAAGTGATCAACTGTACTGGAGAATGAAGAGAAAGTTGTTCTACGATAGGCGCAGTGGTAAGAAGTCATCACCTCTGAAAGAAAGAAACAAACTCCTTTTATTATAAATTGAAATAAAGGGAACCCAATAGAACAGCGATCAAAACACAAATATCAAGGTACACAAGAACACAGATAAATACAACAATTAGCATAAAGCAACCCGAAAGGAAACACAGAAAAAAAACATATGGGAAACTCGGATTCCACTATTAACAAATCTGTGTAACTTTGACAAGCTCTGCAATTATTTACGAGTTGACAATGGTTGAAATATGCACTCTATGCATTCAATGAACATGCTATATAAGCTATACGCCGTACACATGGAAAATCAATAAGTATCTATTCCCCGTACAGTAAACAACTATTCGCCGTACAGCGATGACGTTTTATTTACATGAATTTCTCTGTAAAAACAATAATTTATTTCGAAATAAAGTGTTGTTCAAGCTTATAAGTTATATATGATATAACTTTGTTCTACAAAAACGTCAAATGAATAGTTGAAGGATAAACAGACTGCCTTGGAAATGTCTAACAATCATGATGGTCGAATCACAGTCGTCTGAATTTTAGTCATAAATAGAGAAAAATAGTGAAAAGGACAAGGTGCAGTAAGGGCCGTTTTTAGCCCCCTTACGACGATTCCGTGATAAGACGTTCTCCTGACTTGGAGGAAGAATTCGTACCATCGATCACGTGACTTCATAAAAAATCTAGGCATTTTTAACAATAGACACTGCAGGTAGAAATGGATAGAGGAAAACGATCTCAAAAGTCATCCAACAAATATTGGTGCGTGGTTCCGGGGTGTACATCTGACAGCAGGAAGAAACCCAATCTGGAAAAATATGTAACATTTATCCCATTTCCGACAAAGTTGAAAGACCACAGGCCATTTTGAACTACAGATGCCTAGATTTTAGTCACGTGGTGATGGAAGTCACATGACAGTATTATCTGAATACCAGTATCCCGGAACCGACGTAAAATAAATCATCTTCTGGGTTACGTCTGAGTTTGAATAAATAATCTTCAGTTATTCATATTTGATCATATGCACTAATTTCTTATTGAAAATAAGGATAATCGTACTTTTTATAACGTTAAAATCGTTAAAATCGTTCAATCTAAAAAAAACTTCGCGATTTTGACGACATTTTCACTAGATGACCGGGAAGTTTACATTGAGCGCAGTTGAGAACCAACTTTATACTTTGCATACTTCTTCTAATTTTACTTAATAATGTTTCAGTGAAATATGAACTTGGTTCTCCATTGCGCTCGTATTTAAAAATGAAAAAGTTGCACATTTTTTCATCGCATTTTTGTAAACAACGTCACTAAAACAATTCACGTAACGGTACGGATGCGACATATTTGCGAACTCGGATGGATACAGAAAATGAATGCTGACAAGTTCATAATTTTGTTGGGAAAATCAAAACAATAGGAATGGAAAATATTGCTTCTCACCTAAAGGACATGACAAAGAAACAAAACATATATTTAAATTATAAGGTCGTTTTTCATTATCTAAAATCGAAGTATCGTATAATCCATGGATTTCCAAGTTCATTTTTTGGCAATCATTCATTAGTTCAAAGAATAAAAAACACATTGAAATAATGAAAACTGAATGACGAAAAATGTTAACAGATACAGCCAGTCGTGAACATCTTCAAATGTATATATTTGATCATATTTATACATGTATGTATTTTGTACTGTCTCTCAGGTTCTCGTTACCATAGTTACAGTTACCATTTTGGAAAGAAAAAGAAAATTAAAACTCATGTGATATACACCACTTGAAGTTTAGTAAATATTGATTCAGTAGTCACTATCACTAGAAGCAGATATATAATAAAAGGGAACACAATCGGGCTATACGCGAAAAATAAAAATTCCCAAAATAGGCAAATTATCTCCCTTTTTGGCGCCCCGTTTGCTGCCACGTGCATCAATGGATCATTCCAATTGTTGTGTTAAGACAAAATAAGATTATAAGGATACAATATACATACAAATTATAAAGATCTGATAGGGGGCCAAAATCGGCCTTTACTGCACCTTGTGATACGATCTGGTATTTTAGTTACTGATTTCGTGCCTTATTGATTCTATTTGTTCCGATTTAGTATGTTTTGGTCCGATTTGGTAATTAGGCACACCGGTATTTCCTGCACATGCGCGGTAGCGCTAAAAATAGTTTGCGAAATGAAAGTTGAAAAACAAAACAAATCCCCATACCTTTTTTTTAAGTCAACCAGAAATGATGGCAGTGTCTTCAGATGAGTCCGCATGGATGTTCTATGTAGGAATTGGAGTTTCTATGATTCTAGGATTGGGCATTGGAGCAAATAACACTGCTAATGTCTGTGGTGTTGTGTATGGGACGAAATCCATGTCTTTTAGGAAAATCAACGTTATTCTATTTATAACGAGAGTTATTGGAACATTTATCATGAGTACGTAATAACATTTATTATATAACTATAAATATTTCTTTTATCTGATTGGCTGTTAATTTTGATTGAAATGTGTGCGCCTTCGCCGGGTGCCGCACGAACTAAATTTGTCCTCAGAATATTTTTTTTCTGAAATACCTGTTTAAAGGCATCATTTTCATAACTTTTGGTTGGAAACATTTGATAACTAGCTATTGTCAACACTACAACACAAAAGAGTGAACTATTTTTCAAAATAAGAGTTATGAACAGTTGTATAAATTTTCACAGCTGATACTCCCTACAAATACCACTTCCGGTATAAACAAAACACATGGTTTTCAGACATTGATTACTACAAGGTGAAATTATTTAATACTAATATTACTTATTTACTTTTCTATTCATATATTAATTTGCTCATTTGTCTTGTCAATCATTTACCTCGTGGGAAGCACACGAGTCCAGTCATAACCTGCATATTGTGTCTAACATTTGTGTACTTGTCAATTGAATGTGTTGTCTTATCATTTCATTAGTAACTAACAAACCAATAAATATTTATCATTTGGAAACCATGAACATATTAGTCATAGTATTCATCATATTAGCTGTGTGTAAGAACTTAACACAGATTGAAAATGTATCACAAAATATTGTACATGCAGAGATCAAATGCCCACATGACCATTTAGCTTATTTGTTTTCCTACCAGTCATATCAGTATACTAACCATAATGTTTGTTTATACTATTGGTTTTATCATTCTTCCAAAGTAAAATGCCTAAGCAAAACTTTTAGACCCACAATGAAGAACCAACATCTTATTATCAAACTATTATTAAGTGGGCAAGTAGAACTCAACCCAGGACCGAGATCACCCTGGTGGCCTTGTGGTTCCTGTGGTAAAAATGTCAATTGGAGGTGTAAAGCCCTTGAATGTGATACATGTAAAACCTGGTATCATACTGACTGCCAAGGTGGTATGGATACCACAATGTACAATCTAATGGATATCAGTAATTCATACATGTGAACCTTCCGGCGGGAGCATTATTCTCCCGATTTTGAGGGTCCCTTCCGTCTCTCCCGTGAACTTTCAAAATCTTCCGCCCGTGAAAAAAATCAAGTACAAAAAAATATTGCCCTACAATGTACATTTTGCGATCAATATTTCTGGAAATTCCCCATTTGGAACCCCCGCGCTGATGAAAAACACAGAGAGATACGAATGATATCCGGTTATTGATCTGTTTGACACCTTTACAGGTAAACCGTGACATGATGGTGATTAATTAAGGTGTTGATGATTATACAACAATTATCCACTGATTGACAGTTAATTGGGTATAAGGAAGTGTGTTTGTGGCACACGCTTAGATGATTAGAAGTGGGATAGCGGCAATTAAAAATAGTTATAAAGTGACAAAATAAACGTGCAGACACGAGTTGATCAACCTTTGATGCCGAGAAAACTTCTTATTTTGATCAAACAAGCAATGAATTCATCTCGGATTGAGTTGTTATGGCTTGTTTGGGACCAAAGCTGATCAAAGTATTTTTGACTTTCACTTGCTGTGAGTGTGATTATATCTGTGACTTTTTAAGGGTAATTCTGTGACTATATGTGATGAATAGTGACTTTTTAATTTTAGTGATCTATGACTTTATTGTTCAGAACATTCTGCCTTCATTGTTATTGCTTTGTTATAACCTTATGATTATGAATAAATTATAAATAAAGTTTTTATCCTTCATTCATCATATGAAACACTACTTAAGACAGAAATGTAAACAATACATATTGAAGTGGGATGCAGTTGGTTCAATACTGAAACAAACAAAAGGAAAACATCAATAAACAATAAAAACACGCATCAAATACGTCGATAAAAANTCTCCAGTTATGAGACCAAATCTCCAGCCAAAAATTTGCAAATCTCCAGTTGTAGCATAGCAACTCTATCACATGTATGGTAATTTATCATGGAACTGTATAAAGTGTGGACTGCCAAATTTTGGTAGCTCATTCTTTTACCAAACTGAGTTGTCTTCTTTTTCAACAAACAACACGTACCATGCTCCGAGTGAAATTGATAGTCCAGGAATGCCACATGCTTGTTCCTCACCTATTGCAAACCAGGCAAATGAAGGTAGATCAGAAATCAAAGTAAAAAATAGAATACAGAGACCATTAAAAATTGTAAATATAAATTTTCAATCTATTAAAAACAAAAAACCAGAACTAGACATATTATTAGACACAACAAAACCTGATGTTATAATTGGTACAGAAACCTGGTTAGATCCAACAATATCCTCATATGAATACTTCCCACAAGATCAGTATACTGTTTACAGGACCGATAGACCACCAAACAAACAAGGTCAGAGTCATGGTGGTGTACTTATAGCTGTGACAAATGAATTCCTTTCAAATGAAGCCAAGGAACTGAAAACAAACTGTGAAATGGTCTGGGCTGAACTGACAATATCAAATGCAAGAAAATGTCAAATATGTGCGTATTATAGACCACATCCAGATGATGATATTTCTCTTGAACCTTTGAGTCAGTCACTCAGTAGAATCAACCCTAGCTCAAAATCAGTCATTATTCTTGGAGGAGAATTTAACCTTGGCCATATTGATTGGGAAACCTTAAGTGTATTCCCAGGAAAACCAAATCAAAAACAACACCAACAGTTTTTAGATATAATAAATGACAATTCGCTTACTCAAGTAGTTAATAAAACAACACGCCAAGACAAAACATTAGATCTAATTTTAACAAACTATCCAGCAACAGTAAATAAAGTAGAAACATTGCCTCCCATTGCTGACCATGACATTGTTTATATAGAATATATATAACTTCTTTAAGAAGATGCCAACCAAAACCAAGAAAAATATTTAAATACTCAAAAGCAAATTGGGAAAATATAAACAAAGACTTGGGTAACTTAGAAAAAGAAATAAAAGATAAATATTCAGACTCTGATGATATTAACATCACTGAAAATGGAATTAATAAGTTGTTACAAAATATAAATATCCACAAAGCATCTGGACCAGATAATATACATGGCAGAATACTTAAAGAGTGCAGTACACAAATAGCACCTATTTTAACTACATTATTTAGTTTGTCACTCAAAACCGGTAAAATTCCAGATGACTGGAGATATGCTAGTGTCTGTCCTGCATTTAAAAAAGGTGATAAAAACAACCCTATAAATTATAGACCAATCTCACTCACATGTATCAGCTGCAAACTTTTAGAACATGTTGTAGCAAGCAGTATCATGAAACATCTAGAATACAATAATATATTATACGATCTTCAGCACGGGTTCAGATCATCCCGTTCTTGCGAAACACAACTAGTATCATTCATTCAAGACCTGACCAAATCATCAGATAAAAACATCCAAACTGACCTCATAATAATGGACTTCGCTAAGGCTTTCGACAAAGTGTCACATAAACATCTCATGTACAAAATCAGCTATTATGGTATAAACTGCAATGCTTTTCACTGGATAAAAGACTTTCTTACAGACAGAACACAAACGGTTATCCTTGAGGGAGAAACATCTAACAAAATACCTGTAACATCTGGTGTCCCTCAAGGAACAGTACTTGGACCTATATTATTTCTCATATTCATCAACGATCTAGCAGAATACATCCAACACAGCACTCTCCGTTTATTTGCAGATGACAGCATCATATACAAACAAATAAAAAACAAAGAAGATGCAATAAAACTCCAACAAGATCTTGATGCTGCAGGTCAATGGGAACAAGACTGGCTCATGCACTTCCACCCAGACAAATGTACAGTATTAAGTGCAACACAAAAGCGGAAAACAATCTCGCATACATACCAACTGCATGGGCACACACTAGAGAAAGTTGACTCTGCAAAATATTTAGGCATTACCATTCAGAATAAGTGGGACAAACATATCAACACCATGACAGCTAAAGCTAATCAATCACTAGGATTCATTAAAAGAAATTTAAAAGTACATTCACCAGCCATCAAAGAACATGCATTCAAAGCTTTAGTCCGACCGAAATTGGAATATTGTAACACCATTTGGGACCCACACACACAACAGCAAAAACTTCAAATTGAAAAAATTCAACGGAGAGCGGCCCGCTATGTCAGTAACAGGTACCACAATACAAGTTCTGTAACAGATATGATGTCTGACTTGAATTGGGCCCCACTTGAGGTGCGCCGCATAAGGTACAGACTCATATTCTTTTACAAAGTCATACACCATTTAGTTGCCATACCATATTCAAATCTATTAATTCCAGTTGACACCAGAACCAGACACACAAATCCAAATTCATTCAGGCACATACAGACATCAAAAGACTGCTACAAATACTCATTCTTCCCCAGGTCTATCACACTTTGGAATCAACTGTCTACAACATTTACCACTGCAGACACAGTTGACTGTTTCAAGAGCATGATCCCAGTATCTGCCTTGATTCCAATTTTCACACCATAATCACTCATACTCATAGTAGTTATCAAATGTATATAGTTTTAACCTTTGCTTTATTGTATATATGTTAAACTTTATATATAACTAAATTTGATACGGCGCTCGGCCAATAATCTTCAGTAGTGAAGGATGGCTAGAAATGTAAAGAAAGAAGAAGGAGCATTTGGAACGTTATATTAACCTCACGATCACATGACTCTAAAATCGGATAACCCCCTACTTTTAATTTTAGCGGAACGTTCCAAAGGCTCCTCTGGAACGATTAATCTGTACAGTATGCATAAATCTTTCTCGTTACCATTAAAATTTACAAAAAAAGAAAAAAGAAAAAAAAAGACATGTACATTTTTTTTTGTAGATAGTGTTTAATGCCAAATTATACCACTGTTTCTCACAGGCACTTGTCTCTAAAAAAAATGTGTACTAATTATGCTCTGTCTTGTTCTGTCTATAGGCTTCCAACTGTACAAGTTAAAACCAGAATCTGCCATGGGAGGTACCTGTTTGGAGTTTAATGGTACAAAAATTGAGCTGATGGAAAAAGGCATTGTTATAATTGCAGGTACTTATAAAACCTTTCTTAAAATATTTGCTTTCTATAACTTGATTAACATTTTTTGTAGTTTCTATATAGTAGGTACATGTACAGTGTAGATAGGCAAATGAGGGCCGGTTAAGAACGAATCTTTACAATAAAAGAAATGATTTCAATTTTCATATTGTGGACTTTCCATTTTTATTTAGCAACATTCCAACAGCACTTGCATATGAAGTATATATCTCGCAGTTGATACGATATTCAGAGTTTATGGTTCCTATCTGTATCAGGATTTCATAGATAGTGGTTTGCTGCTACATGTAATAATGAAGCTACTGAACAAAGTATTCCTAGTGGTTAAGTTCACCACTTTTGTGGTCGACACCATGACCTGGTCGGTACCACTAAACAGAGTCCGGTAGAGTCCGGAGGCAAAATATTAGTTTATATGTATATTAAATGATGTATTCCTGTGGTATTGGTTGTTTTTGATATATTTCTTATAATTTCTAACAAAATAAATAATAAATAATAGGTTTTTATTGAAATATACAAGGTGATCGGCAATCGTTCATAGATTCAAAATGGCAGATATAGAGTCCGGTAGGAATATCGTGGATTTACAGCATGTATTATGTACATTTAATGATTGATTATTATTGTATATGTGTTTATCTATAGGTATTTTATCAAAGATGGAATAAAATAGTAAGTAACGTGGAAATATTCATATATACAAGATGATATGTAAATAGAGTCCGGTATTCAAAATGGTGGACAACAGAGTCCGGTACGATTTATGTTGATTTAATATGTGTATACTGTATATAAATCAATGGTTATAGTTATTCTGTTGGTGTACATTAGAGAAACCATAGATATGTAAAAAATTATGCTTTGTAAAGTGCAAAGTGTAGTCGTTCACGACTCGATGTTCGGACGAAGGAATGACAACAATGACTACACTAATTGATTTATTACAACGTATGACCTGGTTAGCCATTACGGAATGTCTAGTCACAATTGGCCTTTGATATGTTCTGTTTGTCGTAATCACAATCTGGTTTTTTCCTCATTCACAACTTATCACCATGTTTGTAACAAGAATAGCATGACGGGTGTCACGTGTGGAGCAGGAACTGCTTACCCCTCCTGAGCACCTGACTTCACCCCTGCTTTGTAGTGGGGTTCATGTTACTAGATATTTAGTGATCCATGTAGTGTTTTGTACTTGCCAATCATTATTGATTATGTTGACATTTTTTTCGTTTCTAGGATCAACAGTATGGTTAATGATGTGTACAGTAATAGGAATACCAGTGTCAGCCAGTTACAGTATTATAGGGGCAGAGCTTGGTTATCATGTACAGAAAAAAGGCATATCAAATACTAATTGGACATATTTTACAAAGCAGTGTAAGGTTTGGTTTGGTTTATGGTGTTTAATGCCACTTTCAATAATATTTTAGTTATATTGTGGCGGTCAGTTTTATTGATAGAGGAAACCCGAAACCCTGGAGAAAACCACAGGCCTGCCGCAAGTCACTGATAAACTTTATCACATAATGTTGTATCGAATACACCTCACCTGAGCGGGGTTCAAACTCACAATGTTAGTGATGATAGGCACTGATTGCATAGGTAGCTATAAATCCAACTACCATACGATCACGACCACGCCAATCTGTAGTTAATGTTATCCAATTACATGTTGGGTTGTCAGATTAGAATACGGAAAGCCTGACTGTAGACCATAGTGTGTAACATGTTTGGAGAGGGGCCACGCTCCCTCCATGTTATAAACCTCTGTTGTAGATTAAAAAAATAGTATGCACTTTGTTGTCGCTACAAAAGACAAAATTTTTCATCCCTACCAAAATCTCCATATATTTCCAGTAGCAGTCAAACGCGGTCACCCCAGTTTGCCCGTCCCTCCCTCTTTTCTATCTGGATTTATTGTTGTACTTGTTCTCATCCTGTATACAGCTAAAATACTGCTAGCTGGATGTTAGCCAATAATCAATCAACAGACTTCCATGTAAAAAAATTGTTGACTTGCTGCAGATATATGCTGTGCTTGCCATAGCCTCTTATTTATTTTATTACTGTAATGGCGGGTCCTGATTGGATTATTCAGTGGAGTTGACCTTATATATTGTTTTTTTTATTACAGTTATATTTCTTGGAACATTTGTACTGATATTTTTCACATTATTGACGACAGTCCTAGCTTATCAACTTTTCAACTGGATGGTGACGAGACTGAAGAAGATAACGTCAGAGAACCGAGGGTTTAGATGGTGGACTTCACATATGTTAGAGATTTGTGTATTGAGTACAATGTTTGTTTACATAACCTATACTCCAAGTGCATGTAAGTATATATCAATACAAAAACATTTGTGAAGAGTGGCTGATATAATGTGACATATGACATGTGAAAATTACCATGGGATCCCCCCCCCAAAGAAAAATAGAATAAAAATGAAATACGATCTCTGTACACTTTCAATCTTTGTTTGTGCACTCCCTCCTTTTTTACACATACAATGTATACACACACAAACATAATTTAAGTTTTTCCAGCTTGATGTAAAGCGTTGTCTTTATATGAAGCTAATTTGTTAATATTATTCTTGAGCATGTTATAATCTTACAATGTGATAAGGGCTGCCGTAGTCATGATCATATGGTTGTTAGATTTACAACTACCTGTGCAATCAGTGCCTATCACCACTAAATTTGTGAGTTCGAACCCCGTTCTTGGCGGGGTGTACTCGATACAACATTAATATGTGATTAAGTTTGTCAGTGACTTGCGACAGGTCTTTGGTTTTCTCCGGGTACTCTGGTTTTCTCCGCCAATAAAGCTGACCTCCACAATATAACTGAAATATTGTTGAAAATGGCGTTAAATACCATAAACCAACTAAGACCTACAATTCGATAATTATATAAGTATTCTTGGAGACATATAAACATAAGTTTGCATGATTGTTTCTAAATCCACATTCTGTATTGAATGTATCATTTATGTTTTACTTAAATAAATATTGTTTAAACCAAAAAAAACAACAACATAGAAGTATCGTTTATACTACGAGGAACATGTCATGTTCATGTGGTTTATTAATATTAAATTGTGATAATTAAATCCAAGGATTGTGACTAGACACATTTTCAAATACAGGGTTCACGAAATTGCATATGGAATAAACAGGATTTGGTGGTCCTAGTGAAGAAAATGTCAGTCCTCATTCTATTGCAAAATACCAATCTTGTGTCAGTCTTTAGCAAAATCTGCCTAAATTTTGCTGGTCATGTCTGATAGGACTGACGAATTTTGTGAACTCTACAAATTACCCTAATTCACTGAAGACAAAATTTATGCTTTATATATTTTTGGATGATAATACCGAACATTTACAACAGTTTTTACGTGACTTTATCTATCAACAAGTTCGTTATGAGGTCACAATCTTGCAGCACAGAAGATCAGTGGCTATTCTCGGTTATGGCAAGTAGGGCACATGCTCTTGGCACCACTGAGAGGTTTTAGCGCCTAATGTTCCCATATATGGGAACGTCCTAAAAAAGTTTTTTTAAATAATTTTCTTGAAGTAATTTTGCAAAAACCATGTAATACACATAGACATGAATATCTGGAGAAAGTATTAATAAATAATAAATGTAAAACGCAATTTTAGTGGTTGCCATAGGCACTATTTTCCGTAGATACTATTTTATTTTTTATGGCTATGTATATCCATATTTTATAAATATTTACATATTTATGATTAAAAATGACAAATGGTCACCGTAGTTTGTAGTACATGTATAATTTCATCATGCTGAAAATATTCACATTCACGAAATTTTAGCATATTATTATCTAATATGAAATAAATGAAGATCATCCCAAGATGAAAATTTCCACATTTATAATTACTGCTATAGTCTTTCTCATATACAGCATAATTCAATGTAGAAAATGACCCGTTTTCAGCTATAGAAATTTTCAAATTACTGCGAAATTAAAATACACACGAACTTTAAGGTATTATCATAATAGTGAAAATAAGTACACACAGAAATAAGTACAAATATATAGTATTGTTACAAATGTATTTATTGATGATAATTCATAGTTTTTGCATTTTTCTTGTCAAGAATTATGGAGTTTTAATCTCCTTAGCAATATAGCTTGTACAAAAGGTGAAAAGTATATATTTTGTACTTTTTAGGTCACCTTGCCAAAGACAATGTGAGCTTTTGCCAAAACTTGGCATCTGTTGTCCGTCATTCGTCGTCTTTCGTCCGTTAACTTTGCACATCAGGAGAGCGATGCAGGCTCAGGTGAGCCTCTAGTTCCTTTGGCCATTGTGTTGTCTGTTCTTCTTTAATTTACGGATTCTGATTACCCCTTTAGTATCTTCAAACTCTTCCTGTAAAACCAGAATCGGGGGAAATCTCAAGAAACACAAAAGTAAGATCAAGGGATATGAGATGGTTATAAGATTTTCCTATATTTGTGCTTTCATTGGTGTATGATTTTGTTTACCATTAAAATTACACCAGTTTGAAATTGATTTGTTTTCCATTTAAGTAAATCATATAAGAAGAGTCTCCACCAATAAAACTGACTGCCACGATATACGATATAAAGCTCTGAAAGTGGTGTTAAACACCATAACCCTTTTTATACCCTAAAAGAAGATAATTTTATTTATTGTTGATTATTAATGCTATATGTTGTACATGTAGTCATGACAACATATTTTGTTTCATTTTTCAGTGATAAATTTTGACAAGAAGCCTATGTACAGTATACTATCACCGGTGTTTAGGATTGCCCTGGGGTTGTTAATGTTTTATGTGTGGAAGAGGAGCAGGAAGTCACTGATGGGGACAGGTAAGACAATAGAGGGAGTCAGTCCTTGTTGTTTAATGCCAAATCAGCAATATTTCAGCCATATCATGGCGAGAACAAGTTAATTTTCAATGAGATGCTGATGAAGTCCGCTTTGTACTAGACCATCATGCTGAGTTGGATTTTTATAGTGCTAGTTCACTGAAACAACATTCAACAGAAGACATGTTGCTCCACTCGGACACGTTATTCTGATTCCGAGCCAACCAGACTTTGCTCTTCCTCCTTAATGCTGTGTGCTTAGTGGAGAAGCAACAAATATCAATTTTATAGTCTTTGGTTTGACCCGACTGGGGCTCAAACCTACGATCTACCGCACTCGTGGTGAGCACACCATTATGCCACCGATGCTGTTAAGACAATATCCATTCCTACCATCATTAAGTGCAGGGCTCATCAAACCAGACGAAGTGGGCGAAATTCTCGTTCTATATCGGCTTAAGTTGCTCCCTCCCCGCCCCCATTGACTCCAAAGTGACATTAAAGTAGCCTTGTTTCTTTTTCGAAGTTGCACCTTTCTTGCCAATAATCTGCATTTTATGGTAAAGCTGATTGACAAAGCATTTAGAATTAAGAGAAAAAGGTTTTATTCAAGCAAATAAAGAAGGTTTAATTTGTTGAGACAAAAGAATCATGACAAACTTCTAAATTTGTACTGACGAAATTCTAGGTGAAAATTAAATGTGAAATCTATAAATATACAAAATGTACCAAATTGGTTGTTGGATTGTGTTATATTTTAATTATTTTAACAAAGCTTGAGTTATTTGTAGTTTTTTCAATGCTAAACAGTCAACTTGTGAAATTTTAAACATGGCAGCTGTTTTATGGAAATAGGGGAAGGAAACAAACATTTTGATGTCAATTCCTATAGAAATGTATATCGTTCAGATTTCAAGGCGAAATTACCTCTAGTTGAGTATTATGTCAGATGTTAGGGGGGAGTGTGGGATATTTATTATAACAACTGATTTTAATCATATTATGAAATATTTGTATATAGATTCACATTTTTACAAATCCATCCCCCCACCCCAATTAAGTGATCTGTGGGGCCTGAGCTCTTGGAGGATATTCTAACAGGTTGAGAGTACACCCCACCTCAATTAAGTGATCTGTGGGGCCTGAGCTCTTGGAGGATATTCTAACAGGTTGA
>MJUT01002904.1:134850-147131 GCA_002080005.1 Gigantidas platifrons
TAATTATATTATTCTAATAGTGCAGCTGAACTTCTACTTAACTGAATAACATATATTATGCTAATAGGACATCACTGAGTTTAACACATTTCCCTGTCATTTATTTCAGAAACAAAGGGTAATGAATCCTATAAAATTTCTTAAGTATCTTCAAAATATGACTCGGATCAATATTTCAGAACCCCTAGAAAGTTCATGTCACTTTGCGATGCTCAACGGTGATACTACTGACAGAGGTCCAAAACTACTGATAAAACTGGCCAATACTACTGATAGCCTTCATTTGGGGTAAACACCTCTAAATATATCAACTATAAAATCATTTCTTTTAGTAGAAGCTGAGATAACTGTTACGAAAGTTTTCATTACAGCAAATATGAAAAATTCTAAGTCGCACTGTAAACAGGAAGTAGATGTGCGGTAAACCTGGAAAAGGGAGACACTGTACAAGTCACCATGCCAAAGCCATATATCAAATATAAAATCATTTCTTTTAGTAGAAGCTGAGATAACTGTTACGAAAGTTTTCATTACAGCAAACATGAAAAATTCTAAGTCGCACTGTAAACAGGAAGTAGATGTGCGGTAAACCTGGAATGGGGAGACACTGTACAAGTCACCATGCCAAAGCCATATATCAAATATAAAATCATTTCTACCAGTAGTAGCTGAGATATCTGTTACGAAAGTGTGAACGGACGGACAAGGTGATTGCAATAGAGCCCCCTCTCTACGAGTGGGGGTATATTATAATGGTGTATAGATTTAACAATGAATAATGGTGATTTCTACAAAGGGTCATAACTTCCCCCAAAAGGCCTATAATTGTGATTTCCACAAAAAGGCCCTTAATTCTCTTCCCCCTCTCCAAAAAAAAATAAACCAAACTCTAATGGTGATTTCTACAAAGGGCCAAAACTGCCCCTAAAGACTTTTATGGTGATTTCTACAAATTACCCCTAAAAAGCCTCTTAATGGTGATTTCTACAAAGAGTCCTAATTTCCCTCAAAAGACCTTTAATGGTGATTTCTACAAAAGGGCCCTAAATCACACACCCCCCCTCCAAAAAAAAACAACCTCTAATGAAGATTTCTACAAAGAGTCCAAATTTTCCCCAAAGAGACCATACATGGTGATCTCCACAAAAGGGCCTTAAATTACCCTTAAAAAACCTCAAGTGGGGGTTTCTACAAAGGGTCCTAACTACCCCTAAAAAAATCTCTAATGGCAATTTCCACAATAGGTCTCTAATTCCCTGACTTTAACAGTGCTTCTCCAAGCAATGTAATAAAAACTTCAGAGCCTGTACTAAAAATTATAGTCGGAAGGTTTATTTTCCTGCCCAATCAATACAGGGGTTAGGGTTATTGTTATGGTGTTTAACGCCACTTTCAACAATATTTCAGCTATATAGTGGCGGTCAGTATTATTGGTGGAGAAAAACGAAGTACTAGGAGAAAACAACCGACCTGTTCACAAGTCATTGAAAAACTTTATCACATAATGTTGTATAGAGTACACCTCACCATGAGCAGGATTCGAACTCACAACGTTCGTGGTGATTGGCACTAATTGCAAAGGTACACGTAGTTGTAAATCCAACTACCATATGATTACTACCATGACGGCCCTATGAATACAGATAATGATATGTATATAATAATGTGATCTTAAACCATTAAAATCTTTGAATAATAAAATGCATATAACTACAGCAAAATGTCTACTTTAGGAAACTGGAAGGAAGCACAGCTTATTTGATTCATATGTAAGAATATTTAAGGCATTTTATTTGAATTACATTGTATATTTAACTTGTTAGAAAATGTTGCATTGAAAATATCAACTTTATTTGCACTCGCTTCGAAAACAGGCCAGAAAAGTTCACCACTTTTCTACTGTTTCTAAAGATTCTAAAAATAAATTTTATATTTTCAGACAATAGACATATATATACTATAAACAGTTGTTTTGAAATCATATCTTTCTAATGTTCAATTATTGATTTCTTCAAAAGTATATCATATTTTTTTGATAAGAAACTAAGATAGTTAATTGTTTTCCTCAATAAAACTAGGTGAGCCTGACCCTGTATCGCTAACCTGATTATTCATATGCAATAAAGTCTAGATAAAAAATTCATTTTATTTATTTTCACATGATAGGTCCTATGTTAAAATATATTCGGCTGTGGTGGCCATCTTGAATTTGCGATCAATACAAACAAGATGTTGCACGCTACGTCGTGCTAAGAATACTCCCACTCGTTCATTTGTAAGTCACACGGTAAACAGGAAGTAGATGTGTGGTAAACCTGGAAAGGGGAGACACGGTACAAGTCACCATGCCAAAGCCATATATCAAATATAAAATCATTTCTTCCAGTAGAAACAGAGATATGCTACAAAAGTGTGAACGGACAGACGGACAGACAAGGTGATTGCAATATAGCTCCCTCTCTATGAGTGGGGGTATAAAAACATACATTTTGTCAAAGACTATCCATTAGTACCTTGGCATTTTGATATTTCTGGAAAAAAAATTGCTAAAAAAAAGGTCTACTACTTGATTACGTACAATGAAAATAATCGTTTTCTGAGAAGACTCCATTTTGAAAATGATAATATTAAAGTTCTCAGATCTAAATCTATTTCTAAACATTTATTTTAGTGAGGTCATTAAAAATTGGCATACAAGATGTTGTTACAATATTATATTGGTGAAAAAAGTTTTGATTGGTTAAACATTCAAATTTAAGTTGGTAATGAATATTCATGAATTAAAAGGAAATGTTCTGGTTAAAATGCATCATTTGTGTAACAGTATTTTATGCAGAAGAAAAAATGAGAAATGGTTTTTAAAAATTTAATTGAAATCAATAAAAGAACATTTTTATGTAAAAAAATCAAATAAAACCTAAATTCACATGAAATTCACAAAATATTGTACATGCGTTAATGATATGGCAGCCTACAGAAACACGACGATGTAAAATTTATCTCTAAATACAGTCAAACCTGTCCATGTGGTCACCTCTATTAAGCAGTCACCTGTATTAAAAGGTCAACATTTTCTTGTCCTGTCATAGAAAATTTCATATGAATTGAACCTCTTTTAAGAGGTCACCTGTCTTAATAGGCCACTTTTTCTTTGTACCAAAAGTGACCTCTTAATACAGGTTTGACTGTAGTGACCTCTTAATACAGGTTTGAGTGTAGTTCCCAATTTAAATATGTTTAATCAGCAGTCTGTATGAAGACATTTGGCAAGATTCGTTGTTTAAAACAGTAGTCCGTTAAAATTGTTACATGAGCTATCTATCCTCTTCATCGACTATCAGTTGTATTTTATAACATTTAAACACTGTATTTTCTTCACTAGTCCGTCTAACGTGTAACTCGATACTTAACGTATACAGTCCACTAACATGGAATAAATATGAAGTAGAAAATCTTACAGCACTTGAAACCTCAACCTGGAATAAAAATCAATATAGATTAGTTTCTGTTGTTTAACGCCACTTTCTACAATATTTCATTTATATCGTGGCGGGAAATCAACATAGATAATAATTGCACAGTGAAACCTGTCTAAACTGAACTTCCTATGGACCAACTTTTGTGTTTGTAATAGACAGGTGTTTTGTTTACACAAGTTAAATTAACAAAGATTTCTTTTATTGAGACTTCATTTAAAGAAGCAACAAGTATCAATGTTATAGTCTTGGATTGATCAGATCGGGTCTCAAACAATCTACACCAACTTAGCCAAGCACGATAACCATTACATCATTTATGTGCATTCAAGGAGTGAGAATAACTAATAAGAGTCAGGATAATCTGTCAGAGTGGAGCAACAATATGTCTAGACGTGGATGGGTGGATCAAGAATATATGACTAAAAAAAACTGCATACAACATAAAGAAAATACACTAATTTTTCATCATGGTTCAATACATAAGACCATATTTTTTCCTTAAATAACTACTGAAATAATGGCAAGACATGTAAACACAATCTATGGCATTGGCAAGGATTTTACTTGATCATATCATCAATTTTTCTGCCACAAGTCAACAGAAGATAGTACCATTATTGGCATTAAACCATATCCTAACTGGTTTAACCCTGCAACTTTTTTGTTCCTGACCCAAGCCCGTAACTGCATATGTCAGTCATTTTTGTTTGATTAATAATTTGAGGAGATAAGTGGTCTTTTGTTAATTGATATTGGTTGAATTGTTGACCAATATTGTTTATACTTTTCATAAGTTCTATCAGCTGTTTTATACAGAAACAGACTATACTTCTTATAAAAAAAATATAATGTACCGTCAATCCGGTACATAAAGGGCACTCGAGAGAACCAGAAAATGTGTCTGTTATCAGCAGTTGCCATCTATATACAGGTTAAAGTTATATGCTCTATTCGTGAATGGGGGAAATGAGACTGCCTTTTATATACAGTGATTTCATATATAGAGGTGCCTTTTGGAGTCATAACTTACATTTGGCACAAATAAAGAATCGGTCCCCAGCAAAGTAAAGATACTGTGATCTGGTTTACAACTGTTATCACTAGAGCAAGAAACAGTTAATTCTCCATCACTGGCTAACAGATCTGTAAATATATCAATCATACATGTAATTGGGATAGTTTTATGGTGTTTAACGTCACTTTCAACGATATTTTAGCTACATAGTGGTGGTCAGTTTTACTGGTGGAGGAAATCGGAGTACCCAGAGAAAACCAATGCATGTAATTGTTTTTTTTTTGTATACTTTGTAACCTCATAACGTGATGTTGGGCACAATGATGACGGTATTTGTAAGATTAATTCATCCATGTTTTATTTTATTGTTGATAATCCTGCATCTTGGAAATAAAATTCTATAATCTAATAATATCAAAATGATAAAGATGGCCAAATGTAGTGATTATCAACAGAAGTAAAGAGTATCTCTCAACTGTAGCCTAGGGACTGTTTCACACTTATCTTAGGGTAAGAGTAATGCCATTATTGAAGACCCTACTGTGACTGTGAAGAGTGAAACAGCAATAAAGGCACTGTTTATTAACTTTAATTTATGTCTATGTTGGGATAGTCTCTCATGTTTAATTACATCCATATCCTTTCTTCTTTACTTTAATATGTGGTATAAGTGTAATGATGGATAGTCTCTCGTGTTTATTTTCACCCATATCCTTCTTACTAACTAACTGAATCTTTGGGATATTTGTAAACTCAATTTGCGACCGTAAAACAGACGATTTACGTCCACAAAGCTTAAAATACAATACAGTTATCTCCTAATTTGGTTCTTACCTTCTTTAAAAGATAAAGACACATCTAACGACATCAGCTTGCCCACTAAAACTTCAGGATTACAGGTGTCTGTATATAACTCATCATTGATTCTAATATCTGAAAAATCATAATACCAGCATCAGATACTGATTTATCAATAATATTATATGGACCATGTAACATTCTCAGTCCAAGATTATAAAAATCCAATATTATTATAGCAGTGTTTCAGCTAGACTTTGAAATCTTCTGGACAATTGCCAGTTTTATCAAATTTTCTTCAGGATTTTCTTTAATAATTAAACTAATTTTTATAAAGTTCTTCAGGACAATATGAGAAATATGTGGGCAAATGTTATGTGACCAGTGCCTAGTTGAATCACTGTTTAGTCTTTTGTAGCAAATATAATGCACCTTCTTTCTATTCGAAAATTAGTAGGCAAGTTTTTTGGAATAAAAAAAATGCTGCTACAAACAGAATGTTTACTTCAAGCTATTCCAGGAAATGACTCTGAGTTTGATTTGCTTCTATCATTCTATAATGTTTAACGCCACTTTCAACAATATTTCTGTTATATCGTGGCGGTCATTTGCATTGGTGGAGGAAACCGGAGTGCCCAGAGGAATCCATCAACCTGTCGCAAGGCACTGACAAACTTGATCAAATAATGTATCGAGTACACCTCGACATCAGCGGGATTTGAACTCACAACGTTCATGGCGATAGGTACTGATTGCATATGTAGTTGTAAATCCAACAATCATATGATCACAACCACAACGGCTCCCCCTGAGTTTAAGATAACAAGGTTTGTTTGTACTACATGTATACAATCATGACGAAAGCTGCCTCTCCATTAAGCAATAGATTTAAACTTACCCCAGCACACATCAGAAACAGTAATCAAATCTAATTGTTCAGTTGTCCATACTAAATGGTCTATACCAACTTTACCAGTACACTTCTCTGATGGCTGTACAAGGTTAAGGAAATCAACAACATATACATTAGAAATTGACCTTTGTTGACATTTGTTATCTTAAAAACACAATAAGAGTGGGGGGGGGGGGTGGTTAATTACACCAAGTGAGCTATTTTTCAGTTATATCATAGCGGGAACAAGTTGCATGTCAATGAGATGATATCCGCTTTGTACTCGAACAATACATCTATGTTGGATTATAACAGTGCTAGCTCACTGAAACAAAATTCTACAAGTAGATATGTCGCTCCACTCGGACACATTATCTTGAGTCAAAGCCAAATAATCTTTGCTCTTACTCCTTAATGACGAGTTCATAGCAGAGAAGCAGAAAAATACCAATATCATCATTTTTGGTTTGACCCGACCAGGGTTCGAATCCATGATCTACTGCAGTTGAGGCGGGTATGCTAATCAACTCCGATTCTTAGTCGAATTATACAGTGAAACTGAAATAACAATCCACAGGTAGACCAACATGGTTATTTGGATTTTAAAGATGTTAGCTGACTGAAATAACAGTCCCTGTGTCAGAGGTGGCGAAATTCGTCGGACCGTCGACAATAAAACAATTGCAAGCACATTTTTATATATTTAGTATGTTGGGAAGATCTTTCTTTTCCTTCATGATGGATGGGTCGACAGATACCTCTGGGCTCTGGTGATGAGCAGGAAGCCATTTATATTCGTTTTTCACAGAGTAGAGATAATTGAAAGAACAGTATAACGTACTTGTTCAAAAGACCTAGAGGAATTTGTCCTTAAAATGTTTGAAAGTAATAAAATAAATAAAGGTCATTGGTTAAATTTTGATTTTTGGTACTTAATGCCACTTTCAGCAATATCATGGCGACCAGTTTTAGTGATGGAAGAAGCCGGAGTACCCGGAGAGGACCATGGGCAAGCAACTGGTAACCTTTATCACGTGTGACTGTGAGTCGAATGCACCCTTTTTGTAATTTATAAAGCTGGGCGAGAACACACGCTGCATTGATGATTGGCTTGTACGAGTTGTTAGGTAATCCAACTACCTAACTCATTGAGCCACCAGGGCCACATTGGTTAGAAATAGCCTTTACTCAATCAGTTTTGATCAAGTATTGATTTTTGCAGAAAAATTGTCCGGTCAGACAAACTTGTGTTCGGTCAAGATTTCAGCTTGTCTGACCAAATGTCAGACAAGAGTCTCAGGAATTTCGCCAGGTCTGCTGTGTAGACATGTCACACTACTCTGACACATTATCCCAATTCCAAGCCAGTCTGTCTTTGTTCTTATTCCTTAATGCTGCCTGCTTAGCAAAGAAGCAGCAAATATCAATGTTATAGCTCTTGGTTTGATCCCAGCCAGGGCTCGATTCCTTGATCTACCGTACTCAAGGCTAGCATACTAACCATTACACCACCTGTGTAAGTAACCAGGTTCAACAGAAACACAATCTTGTAAGAAAGGATACAATATTCCACCGTATATCTACAAAACTTGACAGGTACCGACTATAATGGTTGACATGTCCTATATGCTTCATCACAGTATTCTTAAGTTCTATTGTACAGTCTGGTTCTACTGGGAAAATACATCTTTCTATCTGTACTGCTATCCTACAAAAAACATTACATAATACAATAGTCCTTCTGCTATATGACCCCTCCATCCAAAGTTCACCCCTCTTACCAGGTCAGATTTCAAATGTAAATTACTACTAAATTGTCCCCCTCAAGAGAGGCTATTTCTCTTACATGCCTAAAGCCACCTTTTCATTGCAGAAGAGGTAGACTTAGAAGAAAGGGACTTGACAAGCAAAACGATACGTTTTAGAAATTAGAAAGTTGAAGAAAGATTTTGTTATTGTTTTTGTTTGTTCATATCTGTTCACCTGCTTCAGATCTAGATATCATGAATAGAGGGTTGTGATACCATTAAACAGTTTAACTCTGCCACATTTCTAAGCCTGTACCAAACAAAGACCTACAGTTACATCAGATTCTGTTGTCATGTTTTTGCTTAGAGGTCAACCAAACTGATTAATTTATTATTTTCAAGGAAGATAGACATATTTAACTCTGCCACATTTTTAAGCCTGTCCTGAACAAAGACCTTGAGTTCCATCAGTTTCTGTTGTTATGTCTTTGCTTAGTGGATCTTGTTTTATTGTCGACCAAACTGATTAACTTATTATTTTTCTAAGAATATAGACATATTTAACTCTGCCACATTTTTAAGCCTGTCCCAAATCAAGACCCAGAATTCCACAAGCTTCTGTTGTCGTCGTGTCTTTGCTTAGAGGTTCTTGTTTTATTGTCTAACATACTGAACAACTTATTATTTTTAAAAAAATATATAGACATAGTGTAATGGCAGTAAAAAATAGCCACACATGCTTTTGAGTTGACAATTATTACTAACTTCAAGTGGCCATCCTGGATGTGATCGTACAGCAGAATTTGCATTTACCTATGCAATCAGTACCTATCACAGCTATACTAACGAGTTTACATACCCAACATGATTACATAGGTACCATAGGTACGATCAAGGCCACAATGACCCCTCTTGCCTGTCCTAACTTCTGAGATAAAACTGTTATACTATTATTGTTGTTTCTAAAAGTATGAAGATCTGTGGTAATGTTTACCTTATAATTTGTTCTGGTTCTATAACAAGGTATTGATCTGATGTATCGTATTGTTTACCTTCTAATTTGTTCTGGTTCTATAACAAGGTTTTGATCTGATCTATCGTATTGTTTACCTTCTAATTTGTTCTGGTTCTATAACAAGGTATTGATCTGATCTATCGTATTGTTTACCTTCTAATTTGTTCTGGTTCTATAACAAGGTTTTGATCTGATCTATCGTAATGTTTACCTTCTAATTTGTTCTGGTTCTATAACAAGGTTTTGATCTGTAGCGTGTTGAACTTCTATCTGACGTCCACTAACATTTTTTAAATCAAATACCAGAACACAATGGTCAGTGCTGTAATATATATATCTTGTTTTAGTATAGTGAGTGATTGAGTCATTGTTGTTTAACGCCAACTCAGCTATTTTCAGCTATATCATGGCGAGAACAAATTAATTTTCAATTGGATGATGATGAGGTCCACTTTGTACTAAACCAACATGCTAAGTTGGATTTTTTACAGTGTTAGTTCACTGAAACAACAGTCTACAGATAGACATGTCGCCCCACTCTAACACATTATCCTGATTCTGACCCAACCAGTCTTTGCTCTTTTTCCTTAATGTTGTGTGCTTAGCGGAGAAGCAAATAAAATACAACTTTCATAGTCTTTGGTTTGACCCAATCGGGGCTCGAACTGCCCATCTATCGCACTCGAGGCAAGTATACTAACAATTGCACCACCGATGGGGTTCTAAACTTTAAATTAAGTCCCAATGTATTAAATCTTCGTTAATTTAACCTGTATAAACCTTACACTTGTATATTCTGATTTGATTGATTGATTTTTGGTGTTTAATGCCACTTTCAACAATATTTCAGCAATATCATGGCAACCAGTTTTAGTGGCTGCGAGTCGAGTGCACCCTTTTTTGTAATTTACAAAGCCGGGCATGAACCCACGCCATATTGGTGATACGCTTGCATGAGTTGTTAGATCCAACTTATTGAGCCACCCGGGCCCCTGTATATTCTGAACACAAAAGCCTAGTTCCAAGGAGGTTCGGTTTAGACAGGATTCATTGTACTAGACATTTGACTTAGAATTCCTCAACATAAAACCTACCTTTCAGCAGGTAAAACACCCCAGTTCACAAATATCACAGAGGGTAAAATATCTACAGTAAACGCTACAGAACATCTACGACAGAATCCAGCAGTCTGGCCTTCACATCCACTGTATTCTATCTGTAACATGGTCTCTATACACTGAAATATAAACACTCTCAATCTTAGAATACATCATACAGTAGTCTCCCCTTGATGAAGCTATCACTTCTATTATGATAAAGTGGCCTTTTAAAATGGTAACCATTGTATTATATCTGTAACACGGTTTCTCACTCAACCTTAAGATATAGAGGTTTGTGATGGAAGCTGATTGAATACAGAATTCTAAAATCTGTATAATCACAGACATAAAGGCTTCTGGTCTATCTGTATTTGATCTTGGTTCGTGTTGCTGGATTTTTAGTTTTCTGTGTAGTATTTTGTAGATCGTTGTTTGTTATTTTGTCTTTTGGCCATTGTGTTGTGTGTCCTTTGATTTACGACTTCTGATTACCTCCTTTGGTATCCTCACGGTATTATTACCATTTGTTTTTTCTGTCTCTATGGTTACCTGGACCTTCAGTGAATTGTTAATGTTAATATTACCTTAGGAACAATAACATCTTGTATCACAGCAGTATTGACATCAGTTACATCATTGCCTGTAAACAAATATGATATAAAGGTAAAGTAAATAAAAAACATATTATTACAGTAATCCCCCTTTTATTGAAGCCACCCCTTCCACAATAATAAAAAAATATGGCCTGATAATACTATAATAGGGTATATATAAGGGCAACCTTAACTCTCCCCGTGCATCTGATATCTGGCCTGATAAGAGAGGGACTAAGTGTATATAAATACCTGTTAAATACTGTAATATACAAGTGAAAGAAACACTGGTATTTCACTGCACGACATTATATCATTAACATAGTCACAATTGAAAATATCATTGTAGTTAAGATAAAGAAAAATAAGTTCTTTTTTTCCACGTTTCCAAGCAACGATGATAACTGATTCATTTGTGTTCTAATGTGCATAAAGTGAATTACTGCATTGTTCCGTTACTCGTGATTTATTTTGGTTATTTGGAATGATTTGATTGATTGATTTTTTGTGTTTAACGCCACTTTCAGCAATATTTCAGCTATATCATGGCGACCAGTTTTAGTGGTGGAAGAAGCCAGAGTACCCGGAGAGAACCACAGACCATGGGCAAGCAACTGGTAAACTTTATCACTTGCGGCTGCGAGTCGAGCGCAGCCTTTTTTGTAATTTACAAAGTCGGGTGCGAACGCACGCCGTATTGGTAATAGGCTTGTATGAGCTGTTAGGTAATCCAACTACCCGGAGAGAACCATCGACCATGGGGAAGCAACTGGTAAACTTTATCACTTGCGGCTGGTTATTTGGAATGCAATAGTATTTACACTAAAAGTTAAGCATTAAGTAATGTCTTTCCATCCACCACTTTTAATAATTTGAGTGATGGATTGTTGTTTAAAGCCAACTCATCAATTTTTAAGCTATATCATGGCGAGAACAAGTTAATTTTCAATGAAATGATGATGAGGTCCACTTTGTACTAGACCAACAGAACAGGCTTAGTTGGATTTTTATAGTGCTAGCTCACTGAAACAACAGTCCGCGGATTGACATGTCGCCCCACTCTGACACATTATTCTAATTCCGAGCCAACCAGTCTTTGATCTTTCTCCTTAATGATGCGTACTTAGCAGAGCAGCAACAAATACCAATGTTAATGTCTTTGGTTTGACCCAATCGGAGCTCGAACCAACGATCTACCTCTAAAATCTAAGTACACAGCTTACAGGTGCAATTTACATGTATAAAGTTTTAAATACTAGGTCTCCCTCTCCCTTCTTATGAAAGCAGGTGACAAATAGAAATTTATAAACAATTTTCTTACCTGAATTAGAACGTTTACAAAAAGATGACTGTAGAAAATCTGAATGTCCAGCAACACAAACATTAAAACACATTTTCTTTGTAGGCTGCAAAGGCAGCTGAGAATTTATGTTGTCTGAGCACCAGTTAAATATTTTGGAAAAATAATCTGTAAATAAACAACAATAAAACAATATTAACTAAATACATTTGTATTACATGATTTCTTTTACCATGTTACATTGTACAACACTCGTGTAGAGGTTGGTTTATGGTGTTACATTGTACAACACTCTTGTAGGGGTTGGTTTATGGTGTTACATTGTACAACACTCTTGTAGG
>MJUT01002904.1:150079-176034 GCA_002080005.1 Gigantidas platifrons
CATTGTACAACACTCTTGTAGGGGTTGGTTTATGGTGTTACATTGTACAACACTCTTGTAGGGGTTGGTTTATGGTGTTACATTGTACAACACTCTTGTAGAGGTTGGTTTATGGTGTTACATTGTACAACACCCTTGTAGGGGTTGGTTTATGGTGTTATATTGTACAACACTCTTGTAAGGGTTGGTTTATCATGTTACATTGTACAACACTCTTGTAGGGGTTGGTTTATGGTGTTACATTGTACAACACTCTTGTAGAGGTTGGTTTATGGTGTTACATTGTACAACACTCTTGTAGGGGTTGATTTATGGTGTTACATTGTACAACACTCTTGTTTTCAACAATATTTGAGTTATATCGTGGCTGTCAGTTGTATTGGTGAAGGAAAACGAAGTACCAGGAGAAAACCACCGACCTGCCACAATAAAGTTACTGGTGATTTTCAAGACTATGAAAAAATGCTCAAATGTGTCCATAGGAATTGGATGTCCCATTTCCAGCTAAAGAAAACAGTGGCTTAACTCCAGAATGAAAGACTGTTAATGCTTGATATAAAATTTAGACTTCTTTGACCTGGTGTATCAATTTCAAATGATTTGTTTAACAGGAGCTTCAAGTTATTGAGCTCAAACTAAGTGTTGGGTGGACGTATTAATATAGGCTAGACTTAGAAATGTCCTCCCCTTCCAACATGTATTAAACTTGGATCTCTAGGAATTAGATAAACAACAATATGCCTGCCATTTTTAGTACCAGGGTATACAAGTATATAAATTGGTTTCCTAACAAACAGTACATTATTTATTCTAATGCAATTGGCTATGAAACAAGCAATTCCATTGGTCAATTGCATTTACAAGTCAGAGTAAATTTCATATTTTACCATTTTGGAAAGTGTGTCAGAATAGTGATTTGAAGTGACACACATTAGATTTGTTATTTAAGCTAAATAAAAGTTTAGAGTTGATCTTTTCAGTTATGATAATAGATCATTGAATATTTTATACAGCATTTGATTTTTAATCGAAAAGGTTTGTAACTACGGAACTATTTTAATTTTTAATATATAAAGTACATGTACTTACTTTTTTCTTCAGATTTACATCCAAGTTTGACTTGTACCATGTCAACTGACAGAACACTTGAATTGTGTAGCGTTATTAAACATTCCTCACTGAAAATACATAACAAATCTATGATAAATGTCAAAATCATAGGGAGGCCTTTATAGCCATGATCAACTGACACTTGAATTATGTAGAGTTATTAAATACCCCTCACTGAAAATACATAACAAATCTATGGTAAATGTCAAAATCATAGGGAGGCCTTGATAGCCATCAGATGATAGACGCATGGTGCACCGATCATCAGAAACGTCGACTAATCAGCGTCCAATCCAATGATCCATTTTTAAACCTTGTGGTCGATTCTGATTCCTAGTGTTGAAACAAACTTGTTTAACATTATTCTTTGTTTTTGTCTTCATTTTGACAACCATCTTGCAGTTTTGTCTCATATGACCGATCATCAGTCTATGTTGGTATAACGATCATCGATCCTGAAAATGTGACCGATTCCCACCACTAGTAATTAGATTAACAAATACCTATACAATATGATTAATTGATTGGTGTTTAACAGAAACTTTAGCAATATTTCAGCTATATCATGACATGAACAAATTCTATTATTAATTTATTAGATATCTATGCTATATGTTTATCTATACTATCACATTAATTCTAATATGACGTCCCGTATTTGGTATACAAATAAAGGCATGTTTGAATAACAGACCTGTTTACCCCTGTTGACCTATAGGAGTAGTTTTCTTCCTTGACTGAGAGTAGTTTTCTACTTTTAAGAGTAGTTTTTGTCTAATACGCTAGGAGGTTTGAGAGCACCCCCTCACTAAGAAAAGTTTGAAAAATTAAGTATTGTTTCCTGCAATGTACATCATACAGCTTCTTGTTGAACATGATTGTTTGTTTATACCTGTGTGTATTGTCTAAGTGTAAGGATTTATTGGCTAGACTAAAAGCATATGGTACCTACTGAAAATTTGTCAAACAGCGCAACATGTTTATGCAACCCGTTTTAACATAAAATTATGTTAATGCATCAATAATTTAAATTTTACAGTCAAATCCAGTTTATCTATTAGATAGGGTAGTTTAACATGTACTCGATAGACATTGAAATGATTGCCCCGTTTGATTATCTCCCTTGCTTGTAGATGTAAACATCACATCTATTAATTCCTTTTATAATCATTATTCTGAACAAATTTATGTATAGTGTAATGACTTTAGAAATAATATAGATATATGTACAGTTCTCATTAAATAACAATATTAATTGTACACTACGATGCAAAAAAATTCCAAATAACCAATATTGGGTTTTTAGAGATGACTATTTGAAATTTATCAGTAGTAGGGCTATCACATAAAATATCTGAAAACAGCTTAATAGATCAATAATCGTACATATTATTAAATGTAAAGATAATTCATTGCTAAATAAGATTATACAATCTCTATATATTTGCAAACCTCAATTTACGATAAATCTGATTTTTTTCCCTTTACTCTCAACTTCATCGACAAATTTCAAATATGGCGGTTATCACTTCGTTAACCAGACACGAAAAGTCAGTCTGCCACAAGTAGAACACGATAAAAATGTATCCCCCTTTGTTGAGGGTTTGAGACAATTCCAAATTTCTGTACAATCATGTTTACATCTTTCTCTTATCAATGGCAGTGACTTCTTCAAGCTCAGTCCCCTGCTTGCGTTTGGCATTCCGCCATTAATTTTCAGACACATGTTACTAGATCATCAAAGTGTTTGTAAGGAGCATGAATATACAATAATTTTAAACCGCTCAAACGACAAAGATTCAGTGTTACGTTCGGATATCTACCATAAGAAACAAGAGTAATTTCTGGCGATTTTTTTTTCCAGTTTTGCAACTTGTTGGCATAGAAATAACTTATGAGGGCGTAGAGCATAATTTAGGGGTCAAAAGTGGTAGAAACTACGCTGAAATCGTAGTGGGAAACAGGTATGGAATAACAATCAAATATAGGCCACACATGCACGCTGAGCTAAAATAAAAAAGCACCTACATATCACTCGGTGTTAAATATTCATGAATATAATGCATATCCATATTTGAATAACAATAAAGTATGGCCGGCATGAATTATTTCTTAATTCCAATGCAATACTAAGCATAAAAATGTATTCTTGCATATCCCTGTGTCTAAAAAGCACAAAAATTACAATTCCGGGAAATATTGTTGAACATAAACAACGTGACGTCATATGAAGACTTCCAGTTTAAAATGTAAATATCAGACGTTATTTGGCTTCGTGTACGCTTCATAGTAGATAGAATTTAACTAAAATAACTTTTCAAGGTAGGCATTTTAGTTATTTTTGTGTATTGTTGTACATACGACATGTAGGATTTCACGTTTTCAAGATGATGGATCCTTAACATTGACTGCCTCGAATTTTAAAATTGCCGTATTTGTCCTATTAGAATCGAAATAATTCATGCCGGCCATACTTTATTGTTATTCACATATGGGTAGGCATTATATTCATATTCATGCCGGCCATACTTTATTGTTATTCACATATGGGTAGGCATTATATTCATGAGATTTAACCCCTCGCTATCGCTCGGGGTTAAATATTCATTAATATAATGCCTACCCATATGTGAATAACAATAAAGTATGGCCGGCATGAATTATTTCTTAAATAAATCATATAATAGAAACATGTGGTTTAAATGAATCAATAAAACGTCTACATGAAAATGATTAGAACAAAGGTAAATAAAACATTCCAGTGATACTGATTATTGGTATCAAAATAGAAAGTTTGGAATGTTTATTCAAGCAGTGGTTTTGAAGCTTCCATAGATACTATGTATAAAAAGTTCAGTGTTGACACTACATTGTAGTTCTAAGGTTTTCGTCTTGACAAATTGTGGATGTGGACACCGTCGCTCAATGATATTGATGGATCCATATCAGAGTCGCTGTCAGAGAGGGTTCAATCATTCCTGATCATATCTACTTCCCACGCCCCAGGGTATACTACAGTGGTGTAGTGTGGCAGGTCATATCGTTGTTGTTTATCGGATGACTGTTGTCAGTCTTTCGTGGGTTTTTAATGATCATAAATCTTGACTTTTTAGAATTCAATTGATGGATCTTGCTTCCATCTGTGGGGTCCATTTTTCTATACTGGTAATTAGTGTTTGACTTACCATTGCTTTATTCTTTAGGGTTTGACTTTTGGTGTTTAACGCCACTTTCAACAATATTTCAGTTACATCATGGTAATATTGTTAGAGAAACAACCGACCTGCTGCAAATCACTGACAAACTATATCAGATAAAGTTGTATCGAGTACACCTCGACATAAGCAGGATTTTAACTCACAACTTTAATGATTGCACAGGTAGTTGTAAATCCTACTACCATGCGATCATGACCACGACGGCTGCTCTTTATTTTTTAAATGACTACATTTTAAGACTAACAGATAGTTTAAAAATCCATCTATATGCATGAAAACCCCATTGAGTCAAAATCGTCATACGGAATACCCAGATTATATTGCTTTCTTTCCTTAATTAAAAACAATATCTTTGATCTTAATTAAGTCTTGCCTTTGACCAGCATATAAAGATGTGGAAGCAGTTGTTACAACATGGGCACCATCTGTCTCAGAAACAAATATGGCTGACTGTGGAAAGGATGATTTAACTTGAACACTTGGTAAAGGGGGGATAACTTCAACAATGGACTGGGTTTCTTGTAAATGCGGAATATCTTTTAATTTACAGTTACTGTGTACTCCATATAACAAAGTGCTATAACCTAAAAAAAAAAATATACATACATGTAATAAATACAGATTAATACATGGGCATTTCCATTTTGGCCTGGTTATCATCCCGAGACACCTATATTGGCCTGAGACGAAGATGAGGGCCAATATGGGTCGAGGGATGATAACCAGGTCAATATGGAAATGCTAATGTATTAAACTATTTATTATATACTTCCGACATCTGCAGACGTAAACACCAGAAGTTGTTTAGTTGGTCTGAAGTGCACGAGGGGCACCTAATAACCGGTTATTTTCCCGGGGTGTGAAAATATGGACAGTTTACTTCCAGTCATATTGATCAAACAAAAATGCCTTTATTTTAACTAAGTATGTAATAAATAAACATACAATTGGACCCCGCCTTTTCGTGAAAGTATAAGTTGAATTATCTCCCCTTTTTAAAGTTTGGACAGCAACCTTATTCCTTCATGCACATCTGCAGGTAGTATACTACAAGCGTGTAAAGTTTCATAAAAATCTAATAAGCCATTTAGGAGGAGTTGCACTTACAAGGATACATGGACGGACGGACAGTATAAGTTGAATTATCTCCCCTTTTAAATTTTGGACATCAACCATATTCCTTCATGCACATTTGCAGGTAGTGTACAAGTGTGTAAAGTTTCATAAAAATCCAATAAGCCATTTAGGAGGAGTTGCACTTACAAGGTACATGCCCCCCCCCTCCCCTCCTTTTCATATATGTTTAATTATCTCCCCTTTTAAATTTTGGACAGCAACCATATTCCTTCATGCACATTTGCTGGTAGTGTACTACAAGTGTGTAAAGTTCAATAAAATCCAATAAGCCGCTTAGGAGGAGTTGCGCTTACAAGGTACATGGACGGACGGACGGACAGGGTGATTCCTTTATACCCCTCAAACTTTGTTTGCGGGGGGTATAATAAAAGTAGGGGTTAGGGTTATATCATGGCGGTTAGTTTTATTGGTAGAGGAAACCGGAGTACCCCGAGATAACCACCGACCTGTTGCAAGTCACTGACAAACTTTATCACATAAAGCGGGATTCAAAGTCAAACCTATAGTGGTGATAGATACCGATTGCACAGTTAGTTGTAAATCCAACTACCATAAGCTCATGACGACAGCCCTTAAAAACAAAAGTAAGGGTCAGTTCTAAATAAAAAGAAATTGCAACAATGGTTGTGAACAATTTCAGCAACCCAAACAACCACAAATACATACAGTGAGTGATTGTTGTTTAACACCACATGGGCAATTATTCAGCTATATATCATGACGATAACACAGGCTACATTTCATGAGATGATGATGATGTCCACTTTGTACTAGTTTGGATTTTTACTGCTAGCTCACTGAAGCAGTAGTATGCATGCTCCACTCTGACACAGTATCCTGATTCTGAGCCAACCAGTCTAAGCACTTACTCTTTAATGCTGATCTGGTATGCAGGGTTTTCATTATGATTTTAAGTAGCCGATGGAAATTGACATGTTACTGATAAGATTTGGTATGGAAAGGCCTTTAGATCCTAACAATAGTGAAAAAAAAATCAATTTTCCATTTGTAATTAAAAAAATTACTGAAACCAAATTTAAAGTAACCGATGCAAAATGTGAAATTAACCGATGATTTTCACCGGCAATCGGTTAAAAATGACAACCCTGGGTATGTATAAGATTTAGTGGGTTATACTCTACCTATGATATGGCGATCTCCGTATGATTTAGGGCAACACATAATTTTGACTAGATAAGGCCCTGATCTGGCATGTATAAGATTTAGTAGGTTATACTATACCTATTATATGGAGATCTCCGTGTGACTTAGGTCGACACAGAATTTTGACTAGATGAGGTCCTGACTCAGCAGGTATCACAGGATTGGTAGGGTAAATTTCCATTTCAATGCCTTCTATCAGTAAACCCTGAAATGAAATATATATATTTGATACGATAAAATCCTGCTGGTAAATTTATCATGTTATATTATGTTTTTATCGGTACACGTATATTTGAATAGATCAACGGTCAACTTAAATTAAAAAGAAAGGAACACATTGTTCTTGTTTATAATGAGCACCCCTCTTACAAAATAAAGAATCTATATAAAATCTAGCGCATTATACAAAGGTCATTACGGTACTGGTCACCTGCTGTAAACAGCCAGTTTAAAAACCTACCGACATGATTTACATGCTATTTTAACTCATATAAATGGTCACCTCACTAACACAGTCAGCGGTCACACAAAGTTAACCCTCTAATACCAGCTTGTCAAGTCAGTTTTCATTCTAGACTTAAAAATTTATCATTAATAAACTAGTGCTGTGTTCTCATATGTGTACACTGCATCACTACTCGATGCTATGCCTTTTGTAGTGATTTGTTCATGCAACTGACTCGTGTACACTGCATCACTACTCGATGCTATGACTTTTGTAGTGATTTGTTCATGCAACTGACTCGTGTACACTGCATCACTACTCGATGCTATGCCTTTTGTAGTGATTTGTTCATGCAACTGACTCGTGTACACTGCATCACTACTCGATGCTATGCCTCTTGTAGAGATTTGTTCATGCAACTGACTCGACACGACACAAAGTGTTGTTCCAATAAAAAATGTGTTTTTATATCACCTGCAACATTCCTTCATTTTAACCCATACATACCATTTGAGCAATTTTGAGTTCTTTTGGCATCGGATTAAATACTTGTAAATGAATTTCACACAAATCTTTGGCAATCCATCTAAAATCTGTTAAAGACATGAATTTATTAATTCTGAGCAGAAAACAAGTTATTAGAACAATATCATGCTTTCTCTGTGCTTTTCTGTTTGTTTTTGCAATGTCATATACTGTGAAATCATTTTTAATCGTGGGGTTCTAATTTTCGCTGATTTCGTGCTTCACTTAAACCACGAAAATAAAAATCTAATGAAATATAATTTTCCCATTGATTGTTGCATGTAATGTTTGAAACCATGAATTCAAGAACTCATGGATCAATGCATTTTGTAGAAACCACGAACATTGGCACCAACGAATCAAAGTACTTTCACGGTAGCTTATAATCAATTATCATATTACTTTCACGGTAGTATATTTTTTATATATTTACTCTATATGATTTTCCATTTCTACACAACCGCATCGGTAATGTAATGGTTAGCAAGCTCTCGGATGTGGTAGATCTAACGTTAAGGAACCGTTCTGGTCAAATTAAACATTACAAAATTGGTATTTGTTTCATCTTCAGCTCTGCACACAGCAATAAGGAGTAAAATCTAGTGATAAGAATGGTTTTGTATTATTAGAGTTCACAATATTATTGACCATTTACTGTGTCAACTTTTAACTCAGATGAGACATACATGTAAATCAGATACAATATAATAAACCTACCAACTTTGTTAGATTTCTGAGATGAAGTTGAGCCTATAGATAAAGGTGTATATATGAACAAATTGTCACCAGATGAGACAGATTTAGAAGATATCTTGACTGGTTCCAGGTGTGGTGCCACTGGTATCAGTTTAAATGATCTAAAAATAGATAAAGGTGTAAATATGAGCAAATTGTCCCCAGATGAGACAGATTTAGAAGATATCTTGACTGGTTCCAGGTGTGGTGCCACTGGTATCAGTTTAAATGATCTAAAAATAGATAAAGGTGTAAATATGAACAAATTGTCACCAGATGAGACAGATTTAGAAGATATCTTGACTTGTTCCAGGTGTGGTGCCACTGGTATCAGTTTAAATGATCTAAAAATAGATAAAGGTGTAAATATGAACAAATTGTCACCAGATGAGACAGATTTAGAGGTTATCTTGACTGGTTCCAGATGTGGTGCCACTGGTATCAGTTTAAATGACCTAAAAATAGATAAAGGTGTATATCTAAACAAATTGTCACCAGATGAGACAGATTTAGAGGTTATCTTGACTGGTTCCAGGTGTGGTGCCACTGGTATCAGTTTAAACAAGATGAACTGTAAGCTCATGCTCACTTATGATACCCCCGCCACTTCCCACGATATGGGGTACCTATATGAAGCTTGTGACCAAATATCAGATTTCTGCCATCAATAGTTGCCGAGAAAAATGTGACGAAAAATATCTTGGAACGGACGGAAGGGCAGACAGACGGAAGGATGGACAACGGTAAAACAGTATACCCCCCTCCGGTGGAGCGGGGGTATAATGATTTAAAAAAAGAAAAAGAAAAACATTAATTAATAAATACAGAATAATCTTGTGTCTAAATCAAATGGGGTTGTCGTGGTCATGATTGTGATCACATTGTAATTGGATTTACAGCTACCCGTGCAGTCAGTTCCTATCACCACTAAAGTTGTGAGCTCGAATCCTGCTCATGGTGAGGTGTACTCGATACAACATTATGTGATAAAGTTTGTCAGTGACTTGTGACAGGTTGGTGGTTTTCTCCAGCTACACTGTCTTCCTCCACCAATACAACAGTTATTACATTTTCTTCATAAAAGTAAATTGATCAAGAATATAAATGAATCTTATTATTTTCCGTTAAAATCATATAACATCGCTGTCTGAGAAATACACTTTTTATTTATGAAGGCACAAATCAGTTAAGATGATCTATGTGCAGCAAATTTCAAGAAAATCTGCCATCTTGCTTAAAAAGATATGTCAAACTGTACGATGAATAACATTGTTGTGATTAACTATTAATAATGTAAGAGGAACACTACCCTACCTATGGTTATAAAAACCGTAGTTAGTTCATAACCACCTCTGCTAACTGTGTTAGTGGATATCTTCTTTGGCTCAGTTGGTAGCGCGGTGGTTTACGATGAGAGAGGTCTCGGGAGTGAATCAAATCTTGGACATTGCATTATTCGGAATTAAAATATGCTCTACTGTAGTGTTACAATAAGTTAACCTAACAGAAATATATGTTAATATATAATTGGTACAATTCAAGCATTAGGAACACCTCGAGAGTGAAGCACAAGTGATTTTTAAAAGTCTATGATGACAAGTAAGCATTAAATACTGGTAAATTGATTGCCCGTGTCAGTGAGGTGGCAGTTAATTTGAGGTAAAATAATATGCAAAGCCAGAGCATGTAATACTGAGCATTACAGCAAGTGACTGCTAATTTAAGGTGACAGATAAAGACAGTGAAAATGAGGTCAAGATCAGGTAATATATACCAGTTTTATTTGTACATTCTATTCAAAGATGTAAAAAAGGACAAATTTTAGCCAACTACAATGTATGGTTACACAAAAACAATTTAAAATTTAAAATTGTAAACACCATTGTCTTTGAAAGGCACCATCTGTGTCTCGTTTGAATTGACTTTTGTCGCTAAAACAAAAATGTACTAGAATGTTCACCTGACAAAAGGTATTTCTGTAAGGTGCAATGGTGGTAGTATGACACCGTTGTCTAAAGCTAAGGCCTGCGTCGTTCCTTCACATCGAGCTGTTAAAGCTTCTAATGATGAAACCATTTCTATTTTGTCTGGCGATGATAGATATTTGTGTAGTGTCTGTAGCTGGAATGTTGAATGTCTGAAATATAAACAACAGGATTCAGATGTGTCAGAAAAATAAACCATAAATACCTCTACAATAAAATATTGTTTATTGTTTACCTTGACAACAAAAAAGCACCTACCCAAATATTTTTATGTAGTTTCAACAATAAAAAATATTTTTTGGATATTGTATTTTAATGGACGCATTTTTAAAATTGATATTATATCACATATGTAGTAGGGGCCATTTTGGCCATGACCACATGGTAGTTGGATTTACAACAACTTGTGCAATCAGTGCCTATCACCACTGAAGTTTAAACCCCACTCATGGACAGGTGTACTCAATACAATATAATGTGATAAAGTTTGTCAGTGACTTACAGCAGGTTGGTGGATTTCTCCTGTTTCCTCCACCAAATAAATGTGTTTCAGGGATTTAATTCCTAGTTAATAAACTATGAATCTCTCATCTATTATGCTCAAAAGGAGGTTTTCTACACAAACAAACTAATATAACTTTCATGGACAAATAATATTTGTTTGGGTTTTTTTTGATGATTTATTTCACAATTTGTAAAATCTTTTGCTATGGTTGAAATATCAAGTTTTAAAGAAAAATTGTATAATTATTTCAGCTGTATAATAAACTGTTTATCATAGAGTATTATGTACAATATGGAAAAATATTGTACTCGTCCATCTTGTATTGAAAACTTGTATTAGAAGTGTTGTCTCGTCTGATACAGGTTTTCAATACAATACAGAATCACACAATATTCTTCCCTATTGTACAAAACATTACATAGTGTTGAGGAATTTATCATAGCAAATATGACTTACCTTACTGCTAAAGGGAGACTACCCATTCTTTTTGCTGAGTAGACCAGTTCATTTAGAACTCTATATTGCACTATTGGCCATCCATAGGTAGGCACTGAAATACAATTATTAGTTAAAATCTCTCTTATTTCTTAATAATTAGAGATCTTTTTTTTTTAGAAGAGTATAAATTATATTTTTTTATTTGGTTTAGTCCATCATATATTTCACTCTAAGGATTTTTTCCTCTGTTAACATTAAGTTCTTCAAGTAGAAGCTAAGATATCTGTTACGAAAGTTTTCATTACGGCAAACATGACAAATTCTAAGTCGTGCGGTAAACAGGAAGTAGATGTGCGATAAGCCTGGAAAGGGAAAACGCGGTACAAGTCACTGTGCCAAAGTCATGTATCAAAAATAAAGTCATTTCTTCCAATATAGCCCCCTCTTTACGAGTGGGAGTATAATTAAACAAATTAATTAGACAGTACCGGTTATATACATTAAAAGATAATACCATAATACAAAAGATTGTAGGGTTTAGGGTTAGCGTGTGTAACACCACTTTCAACAATATTTCAGTAATGGCACAGCAATCAGTTATATTGGTAGAGAAAACCCGAGTATCCGGAGAAAACCACTAGCCTGTCCCAAGTCACTGACAAACTTTATCACAAGTTGTATTGTAAACACCTCGCCATGAATGTGATTCGAACTCACGAATTTAGAAGATGATAGGCACAGATTGTGTAGGTAGCTGTAAATCCAACTATCATACAATCATGACTACGACTGCCCTGGTTTTAGCTACACAAGGCTAAAATAAAGTGCTTTTTTAGACTGTAATAAATTAAACTAGAAGATTATTGTATTACGGAACTGTCCTTAATTTTTCAAGAAACAAATCTTAACAAACCAGCCAAAATATTAGTAAAAACTCTTGACTTTAGTCATAATTTTGACTATCGTTTGTTTTGAGAAATTCAGACCTGGGATTACGGTCATTAAATTTTAGACAAGTTTTTGTCTCGTAGTTGAATAACGGCCAATAAGAACACTGTATCCAATAAATACGGTGTACTAAATCTGATTGGACGATTTAGGGGTAGGAGTAAAAAATCGTCCTCAAAAATGTTATGATCGTATTAACACGACAGGTGCCACTAGTGGAGCAGGAACTGCTTACCCTTACAGAGCACCTGAGTTCACCCCAAGTTTACCAGTGGTGTTTGTGTTACTCAACCTTTAGTTTTATTTCTATGTTTTGTAGATCATTGTTTGTCCTTTTGTCCTTTTTCTTTTGGTCATTGTGTTGTCTGTCCTTCTCTGATTTAAGGGCTCTGTTTACCCCTTTGGTATCTTCAAACTCTTCTTGTCATGTCATAGCTGTTATATTATTTACCATCTGGAATGTCTTTGGTATCAAACACCAGTTTATACCCCTCCAGCGATTGCATCATTAAGTGATAACACTGATGCCAGTTTGGACGAGGATTATGTGCGGTCACACACTGCATGGCTGCTATCCGTCGGAAAAATGCTGCTTTTCTCTGGAATCCTAACTGTGTATACAGTTGAGATAGTGTACAATACCTACTTATCTACAATGAACAGAAAGAAATAATAACAATATGTGTCTCCTCCAATATGGTAGACAGTTAATAAATAGAGATTATCATCCTTCCCTCCGGCTATATCTACCTGCTGGCTCCATAAACAAAACTCGTATCAAAGTCCGCGTGAGCTGAGCAGGACTTATCAACAGTCAGCAGGAGTTATCACCAAATTCTCCTAACATTTAAACGATAATTCCTGTGAAGATGGCAAAAATAAATAAAATTCATCTACACCATTAGCTAGTTAACATTATTTTTTAAAACATATATCAAATTAAGAACTGTCGCGTTAGAAATATCAACAAACATCGTCCTACAAAAATGTACTTTACACAATTATTGATAACCTCTCCTCAGACGTCATAATTTTTTACGTCATAAAGGAGGTTGTGACCGTCATGTTTTCTAAACCGGAACGGCATTGGTAAGCAAAACCTTTAATGAAAATGGGTGACTTTGATGTTTGTAATAAAAAAAAAATGAATATCCCCATTAAAGGGAAAATCCAACAATCTTAACATTTATATAAATCTGTAAAAATGTATATTTTGCAAACTACTTATGAACTACGGTTTTGGGGAGGCGTATTTTGAATATTTTGAATCATGTAATTTTTCCNGCGAAAAATACAAATATAGATGTATCCGTGTTTATGGTTGATTTAAGGATGATAACCATGTCATCTGAATGTGAATATAATTGATACTGAAAAATATCATCCTGCTCAACAGAATATGAAGTTTGTGACTCGTTCGCTTCGCTCACTCGCCAACAAACTTCATATTCTGGCTCGGCAGGCTGATATTTTCGGTATCAATCAATTCACATCCAGATAACATATACTTATCACATGGCCTTTTTCATATGAGATCCCCTATCAGCCCAGCATCGTGATATCATCATCCTGTGTGGGGTCATGTCAGCTAATTATTCATTCATCTGATCATAAATTAATTTTAGGGTCACATGTCATTCTATACGTGTTTTGATTGGTTGAAAAAGTTGAGGCTATTTGTCAATGAACGGAATCTAAAAATAGACATCGTTCTCAAAGTGTCACATGCCGTTGTCATCAAATGATTTTCTTTAAATGAGGCACCTTTGAGGTTATTTAAATTAATTTCCGATTATTTGCCTTATTTTGAAAAAATAAATAAATTTTTCAATATCATAACAAAAAAAGTTTGAATTAATTTATAAGACTTGATCGAAATTATTTGTTCGGTTCATTCAAAATAACCTCAATCAGGTTGTACACACCCTTGTGTAACCCGGTGTGAACCGAACAAAAATTGCGATCAATCCTTAAATATATATGCAAGACCAATTGGATAACAGCTATTGGCATGTACTCAGTTTTGATACCTAAAGATTTACAGGCTAGTCCCTGATTGGTTGGTAGGAAATATGAACCCTGATATGACCCCATATGGGATGTACCATATTTTACGGACTATAGGTCGATGGGGACGATAGGTCGAATTGCTGCTTTTCGGCTAAATTTTTTGTGGAATACTAAGATAGGTCGAAGCATTCCATAGGTCGAACGGGTTTTTTTTTTGGTTTTTTTTACATCGGTAAACATTTGTCCTATAACGTTCTTCGGTAAGTATATGCAAGTATTAATTCAAGAATACTATTCTTATGTGTCATAAAAGAAATAATTATGAAAGTTAAATTAAATAAAATTTTGTTTTTAAACTTATGTTTGTGGGGTTTTTTTATGACGAGTCCGGTTTATAAACCCAGACATCGATGACATTCAAATCAGGCCATCTGTGGGTGTCACAATAGATGGTAAATGGATGTTCATACAATAAAATAATTAAGCTGTATCACCTTGTGCAGTTTTATTGACACACCTTTAAACTGTGTTCAATTATTAGTACACAATTTATGTGATTGTCTCGGTCCAGTAAATTTTCAATCAGCTGATCAGGATAAGTGCTGACAGAGGTTCACCTGTGTTGATTACCTCATGGTGATTATTTTATTTGTTCTTAATTGACCAATTCAAGTGTAGAACATTATAGTTTAATGAAATCGATAATTATTTTCCAGTACATTTAGTATAAAAAGCTTGTTCACCACGTGTATTGTGAGATATAATATTGCAACCGCCATGTTTTACTACAACCTCGTGCGCATGCTCGTGTTCGGTACCCCTCGTGTTTAATGGAAAGCTATAGGCCTATAGCTATATTTAGATATTTTGTGATAATAATTTTAGAAACGATCCACCCTGTGATTTTTTTTTTCAACAACATACATTTTTTATAGTATATAATTTTTTATTATACAATACAATATTGAACTGATTTTCGTTAATACTTCATTTTTCGATCATTGAATATTGATTTTTTTTTCCGGATGTTGAACATTTTATTCCCGGAATTGCACCCCCTGTTAGTGTTAGTATATTTTTATTGCTTTAATTAAAAAAAAATAACACCAAGAACATCGATAATTTCAGTCTTCTTATTCAGGAAAAAACCTACAGCAAAATAAAGGTATACTGTCAACAAAATCATCATTTTTATCGAGATTTTTTTTTAGGGATTCCAGATTTTTCAACTTCATCCTTGTATAGGTCGATGTGGACGATAGGTCGAAGCCAGCGTGTTGAGGAAAAAAATATTGACCTATCGTCCGTAAAATACGGTAGTTAGATGTTAATGTATTATCAAAGAATTTTTGTTTTAAATACAACAAAAATCTAATTTTAATCAGATTGATTTTTAACATACCCTATCTTCATCTGTTGATGGTACATTAATATACACCACATTTTGTAGAAAGTCTGACGCCAGCAGTAGATTCTGTAAAATAAAATAAAAACGTTAAAAAATATATTAACAGGATACATTTAGTCCCATTTTTAGAAGACTATTCCCATCAAAGGTCACCCCTCTTATAAGGCCAGATTCAGATGCACTGAGAGAGTAAAATTTAAGTCTCTCTAAGATAATAAAATACTACAAAATAGTCTCCTTCAAGAGAGACCACCCATCTTATAAGGCATTTTTTCATTGTCAAAGAAGTGGCCTAATAAGAAATGACTTTATAAGAGGGGGACTATTAATATTTCACTACAAAGTATTCCTATAACATGTGTATGCATCACTTTAAAATCAAACTTGTCAAGAAAAAACATATTGTGATTGCAGTACAATGATTTGTAAAACTAATAGTACTACTTTCTGCAGAAAAACGATGTTCTGTTCATCTTTACCTCCAGTTGTTTATAGGAGGGTTCATGTCTTATTTATGTTATTAGTGTTTGCCTGAGTATAGTGGTGTCCAACACCTCTTGACTATATGAGTAACAGGTAGAAGTATCCCCAGTTGTTTGTATGAGGTCTCAAGTCTTATTTATGATATTTGTGTTTGCCTGTGTATAGTGGGGGTTCAACATGTCTTGACAATATGAGTAACATGACGGGCGTCTTATAAGAGGTAGAATCTTCATACCCTTCGTGAGGACCAGGGTTCACCCCAGGTTTTTGGTGGAGTCTGTATTAATCATCTTTTTCATTTTCTATGTTGTGTTGCATTTTTTTGTTTGTCTTCGTCTTGTGTTTTGTGTGCCCAATGTTGCCAGTGTTTCTAGATTGTCCATTCTAGATTGTATCTAGATCAAGTACATCCAATTTTTTTTTAATATGGATTTGGAATAGGATTATACTCCCTTCCTATGGTACCGCGGGTTCTATGATACCGTGTTATTTACATTTCACACGATTGCGCTATTGCAGTGCCACCTGGTAGCAGATCTATTTTGGTATAGTGGAGTCCCAACCTACACGTTTACAATCATCTGTCAAAATCTTATGATGTCTGCATAGTTTTTTTTCCACCGGCGGGAATCTATTTATAGGTGGAATGGAATTACATTTGGCCTCGTTTTGAACATAAACAAACAGAGACAAGTAGAGTGTGTTTACAGCTGGAACAAATCAATAACAAATGATTTTAAGAACGTTTTCTTATTTAATTATGTTGAACAATAATTTATCAGATTTCCGGGAATCATATTTCCGCTGTTAATGTTTGATACAGCACTCCATAGACTGATTTTCGGAACTACCTCGCTACCATAGGAATCACCTTTTCTTGACCTATAAAATGCATGCTGTTGTGATTGCCGATTATAGACTCGTAAACATACTTTGGTTAAAAATAATGCATTGGATATGAAGGAAGGGATCTGCTGAAGTAATAAAAATAATATTTTCACTCAGCTATGTAACCTTTTTTATTTATTTCTGGCAAAACATTAACTACCGCAGTACCATAGAACCCTGGGCTACATAATTATAGAAACCAACAGTCATTTAATAGTCAAACCTATCAGTATCCATGCAATCAACTGTACTAAAGGGTCATATTTTTATAGTCTTGTCATAGAAAATTTCATAAGACTTGAACCTCTTTTAAGAAGTCACATGACAACTTTTTCTTTGCTACAAAGGTCACCTCTAAAAACAGGGTTGACTGTAATATTATTTGACTGTTACTTGAGACTGTAATTTCAGAAGAACAATAAAATGACTGTTCCTTTACAGTTTATCTATTTCTGTATCTTCTCTCATGTTCATTTCTATGGTGTTTTAACGTCACTTAACAATATTTCAGTTATATAGCGGTGGTCAGTTTTATTGGTGAAGAAAATCAGAGTATCTGGAAAAAACCACAGACTTTTTGCAAGTCTCTGACAAACTTGATCACATGATGTTGTATCGAGTACACATCGTCATGAGTGGGATTCAAACTCACAACTTTAGTGTTGATAGGCACTGATTACACAGATAGTTGTAAATCTAACTACCATATGATCACGACCACAACATCCCCTATATTTGTCTTTATAATGCTTTCGAATATAATATATTCTGAAGGAAGTGATGTGTGTTGTTTTGTTTTATTAAATGTATTTTAAAGATATGTTTACCCATTGTTCAATACTTTCTTTTTCAGTTTTATTGGCATGTGAAAGTATTGACTGCAGTACATTTTGTATGAAGGCACATATTAAACTGATTAAAATCAAATCTCTCACTGTCTCAGTATCTATGACAAAGTATCACCACTTAAGTTGTCAGTTTGACTCCAGGGCCGTCTTGGTCTTGATCGTGTGGTAGTTGGATTTGCAACTATTTATGCAATCAGCAACTATCACCACAAAACTTGTGAGTTTGAATCCCACTCAGGGCGAGGTGTACTTGATACAGCATTATGTGATAAAGTTTTGTCAGTGAATTGCGACAGACCAGTGGTTTTCTCTAGGTACTCTGGTTCTCTGGGGTATCATAGGGGATATGTATTTTTGATTACCATGATATAATAGAAATATCATTGAAGTGGTGATAAACACTCATAACTCTTCCCACCTCCTCATTTTTAATGACATTTCAAACATAATTTAGGGCACCAATTCTACTATGATAGTCAGACGAAAACCAGTAATCTAATTACTCTCTCAGGGAGCCCGAGTGGCTCAATGAGTTAGGTCGTTGGATCTACCAGCTCATACAAGCCTATCACCAATATGGTGTGGGTTCGCGCCCAGCTTTGTAAATTACAAAAAAGGGTGCACTCGACTTGCAGCCGCAAGTGATAAAGTTTACCAGTTGCTTGCCCAGGATCGGTGGTTCTCTCCGGCTTCCTCCACCACTAAAACTGGTCGCCATGATATAGCTGAAATATTACTGAAAGTGGCATTAAACACCAAAATTCAAATTCTAAGTATTCTCCCTTTGATATATTAAATAACACAAGTTTAATATGGTATTTCCTCTCATATTATTTTGTACTTGTGCCATGGAGCTTGCCCCTTTTTATTCTAATTCATGCTGAACTGACTTTAATCATACACCAAACCAAACCAAACCATGTTGGTTGTATTAACAAACCTGGTTAACAATCTACCAATTGGCAAAAAGAGGCAAGACAAGAATTGTTCATGCATACCCAATACACATCAAAAAGACAAAACTGGAGGCTAGGGGCTATTTCACCCTCATTTTAGGATATGAGGTATTACTCATTATTGAAGACCTTATGTAACTGTGGACAGCAATAAAAGCACTACTTTACTTTAATTTTTATGATCATATTTTTTTTCTTCAAATTTAGCAGCGAGGTGTACTTGAAATAACATTATGTGATAAAGTTTGTCAGTGACTTACGACAGGTCTGTAGTTTTCTCCGAGTACTCTGGTGTCCTCCACCACTAAAACTGGCTGTCAGATACGATATGACTGAAATATTGTTGGAAGTGAAGTTAAACATCATAACCATAACCCAAATTTAGCAAAGAAAAAATAACGGAACAAAATGCACCCAATTTTCAGAGTTTTCGTTCAAATATCCTAAGATTTCTGAGAAGAAAAATAAAATGTTTAAAATTACTGAGTAACTGGCAACAGACAGATGCCAAAAAAGTGATGAAGAAAGAACACAAAAAAATGTTCAACGACGTTAAATTCTGAAATAATTTGAAGTTGTCGAGTGTGTGATTGATACTTAACGCCAATTCCGCTTTATTATGGTGAGAACAAGCTAATTTTCAATGAGATGATAATGACAAGTTGTCAAAGTCTCCTTATGCAAAAGCATATCCTTAATATCAACAAAAGATGAAGATACAAACATGATATGATAAAGGATACAAAATTTAATTATCAAAATAAAAATACTGCAAAAACATAACAAAAATTCATAATAAAATTTACAAAATTTGTAGATTGTAGCGTGAAATACATATATAATACACAGATGAAAGAGCTGACTAGTGGAAAAAAAAGAAGAAGAGGAAATCCTTTAAACAGTGCCCTAATACCCTTATATTTTAGCTGGTTGGACCAAATTTGACACATTTAATTTTCAAATATTTTGTTAAAACAAGAGGAAAGCCCCTTTATACAGTGCCCTAATACCATTATTTGACATTTTAAATTTTTAATATTTTGGTCAAAAAAGAGGAAATCAGCTCATCATCTCTGTATATAACAAATATAATTTTTATCTACATTAATTTGCAATCAAACTCTTAATTTTAAAATGTATTTACAATTTAGCACTAACAACAACGTCTAGATTCATTTGACTTTTTTTTTAAATTACATAAAATAGTTATTTTGATAGAAAAAATCCATGTGACTTTCATGTTTCTTAAATTTTCTCCGTGCTTGCTCCCTCTGTATGCTAACCATTTGCACATGTGGTGTATATTCAGGAAATTTCTCTATAAAATAATTAGGTACTTGTTTACGTGTGTTATTCGCACGACTCCGTTTATTGGCAAACCAAGACCTAATTTGACCAATAGAAATTTGACATTTTTCGGCTAATTCTTCTTTTTCCTCTTCCGTGGGATATGGATTATAACTATGATCCTCATACCATTGAGTCAAAATATCACGTGATTCGTTGGATAATTGCTGATAGTTAGCACGAGCAGTCTCATTCGTGTGTTTACGCTTTCCTTTATACTTCAATTTAATTGGATGTTGATTTCCAGAAATTGACAAAGTGTTGAAACAACGCACACGTTTATTAGCCATCCATTTTTTCACTTGTTTTTCACTTATTCCACAATCGTCAGATAAATGTTTAACTTCTAGATCTGATGGATACGGATAACGGATATGATCGTCGTACCAGTTTGATAAAATAACAGTAGCTTCTGGAGTTAGTAGCCGGTTTCTCTGCTCACATTCTGGTTTTGATAGGTGATCCCCTGACTTATGTATTACAGATTCTGATGCCAAGTTCTCTTCAGATGTCGAGTCTCCAGTGATCTCCCCTTGACTACACTCTGTTAAATATCCTTTTTTCTTTGGTGGGTAAATTTCACCATTCATTTCTAAATCCAAATTCTGAACTGAAACTTTTTGAGAATTTACTTGCAACTGATTGTTTGGTTCAGGGGAGATAACCAGTTTTAAATTATCGGTATCAATTTGCGAAAATTCAAGAGAATCAGGAAAAGACGATTTACTAAAGTTCAAATGTCTCACAGCAGATATAGTAAAATCTGTGTTAACATTGTTTAGTGATGATAACGGTTTCTCTACAGCAGATTGTTGCATCCCTGAGGTAGTTGGAAATTCCGGTAAACTGTCGTCCGATAAAATTCCTGAATCGTGACTCGGGATGTCCGGTGAACATCTATCTGATCCTGATCCATCCCTACTAGAACACTGACTAGCGGGGCTAGACACTGCACACATTCCAGAATCATTAGCATTCTGTCTCCGTAATAGTTTGTTAACATCAGCATGCACATGTTTAATTAGCTCGAATCGTTTCTCGTCGCACGTCAAGTTGACTTTCAGCCTCGCAGTCTCTGACATTCCTGCTGCACATAGTCCTTGATATCGAGACACTTCGATTTTACCGACATCACAACTGTAATTGGATTCTATTTCTAACGCTTTCGACGTGGTTGAATGATCCGTCCTTAAGGACAAAAGTCTTTCTTGTAATTTGATGTGTAAGGTATAAACAGTAGCACCATTGTCAACAACTCCCGGTACTTTCATAGGCGTTGTATTCCATGAAGTATTTATCAAGTTAGTCGGTACCTGCATGTGTAAACATTCCTGTACAAGTAAAGACTGAAGATCTTGAAACATGGGGTTGCTCTTCAATCTTTGGAGGTAAAAACTGTCATTTGGTGATGAAAATGCTGATAAACGATTTGGTTTCAACTTTTCTATACTGTTACTAAGGTCCAGTGGCTGTTGCTGATGAAGAGGTGAAATGTAACTAGGCGAATAACCCAGAGGTGACTGGAATCCTGGGAAGACAGGACTAGAATTTATGCACGGTTTTGTCACTGACTGCAGAAGGCTCGACGGTGATAGAAATACTGATCTTTCAGGCGTAGAAGACAATCCATCAAAGCAATAATATGGGGACGTTGATGAAAATCCTGCATTCTGTCTTAAAGGTGTGGCCACGGTACAGTGATAATCCATATTGATCAAAGTTAACACATAACACCACTATTACTAAAAATAGTTTCACTTTCTACTTTCACTTTATCAAGCAGAGTTCAGATTTCAGTTCACTTTGTACTTTCACTTTCAATATATTTATATATGTCCAATGTGATCTTCACTTGTTGAAGAAAGTTGCAACATTGATTTCAACTTGAGATATTCTCAAAATAAATACCTTAAATTTTAAACACACTTCAGAGAAAGAAGAGCAACTCAAGACAAAACAAACAGTGGCACCCAATAATTATCATTTTGCTAAAATTGTTTTTACAAAAATTAACAGATGGGACAGGGACTTGTATGTAGAGCTTTACAACAAACAGAATATTCAAACATATATAAGTAATGATGAGATACCTATCAAAACAGTTACCTGGTAAATGTTAATTAGTAATCCCTTTGATGTTTACCTATATCTTATACAGGTGTAATGGATAGGATTTATACACCAGATCAAGAAAGGATAAGACAATTGTTAAGAAAACATACTAATCATTATAAAAGAAATATTTTAATTGTTTGAACAATGGCCACAGAAGCTGAAGTCTTAAAAAACATGTGTTACAATCTGAGCAAAGTCTGTCTTTTTATTTACATTATAGAACCTAATCTTTACTCTTAGAAGAGATTAAGGATAAGATACACTTCCCTAAATCTTTATACACCAAGCTGCTGAAATTTAATAGATGTTGCCTTTTTTTTTTTGTAAAACAATTAATGTTTAATAAAAAGCCACTGAGTAAAATATTCCATTAACACTGTTAAGTCAAGAATAATCTTTTAAGTGGGAAAAACATTATTTTACTGAAAAAAATCTTTGCACAATTAACATCACATTAATCTTAATAAGAATAATATGTGCTTCTCTCAATCTTTATATACCAAGCTGCTGAATTTTAATAGATGTTGCCTTTGTTTTTTTTTTGTTAAAACAATAAATGTTTAAAAAGCCACCGAGTAAAATATTCCATTAGCATTGTTAAGTTATGTGTAATCTTTTAAGAGGCAAAAACATTATTTTATTCAGAAATCATTTCCTTTTGCAATTTACATTTATGTCAATCATAATTTTGCTTTGATACTTTCTGGAATATTCTAAATAAAACATAAATTTGGAGTTTCATGTATAATCTTTGCATAATTTTTAAAAAGAATTGACAGTGAAAATTTTATTTTCATAATAGAAGCCTATGATAAAACCAGAGGATTTCTTATCACTTTCACCTCATTGAACATTTTATTTTCATAATAGAAGTCTATGATAAAACCAGAGGATTTCTTATCACTTTCACTTCATTGAAAATTGTATTTTCATAATAGAAGTCTATGATAAAACCAGAGGATTTCTTATCACTTTCACCTCATTGAACATTTTATTTTCATTATAGAAGTCTATGATAAAACCAGAGGATTTCTTATCACTTTCTCTTCATTGAAAATTTTATTTTCATAATAGAAGTCTATGATAAAACCAGAGGATTTCTTATCACTTTCACATCATTGAAAATTTTATTTTCATAATAGAAGTTTATGATAAAATCATGGGATTTCTTATCACTTTCACCTCATTGAACATTTTATTTTCATAATAGAAGTCTATGATAAAACCAGAGGATTTTTTTTATCGTGTTCACCCCAGTGTACATCATTAAAATAATCCCCCCTGTGGTGACAAAAATCCTCCCATCATATTATAATCTTATTTGAAAGTAAATACTGTATCATGATATTTTATATATATATATACATTTTAAATTATTTGACTTTGGGCGTGGCTGGTGGACATGATTCCAGAAACATGTCCTCAATTAGATATCTATGTTTTTATTACAAAAAAAATAATGAAATGGACAAAAGATCTCATCCTCGATACATAAAAAATTGTCGTTTGCAGGGACGATACTGGTTAGAAAACAAAACAACAGAAAATCAATTATAAATAGCTAAAAACCATCTAACCTTCCATTTTTTCACCATAACCCTAACCCATATTAAGTTCTATTATTCACTTTGATTTAGTTATTCATTTATTACTATAATTTTTTCCTTAATTTATTATATATTGCTTTGGTTTAAATTTCAACTATTGCTTTTAGCAAATAAAAAGAATGATTTTTTTCTTGACCAGTCCAGATAGAATAACAGGCATGACAGATACCTAAAATCAGTAGATTAGTAAATTCTGAAAATCTCATGAAATTTCAGATTACACTGTGAAAGGTAAATAATCAATAAAAAAACATTTTGATTAAAACATTTTATTCTTTTTTTTTAATTGCATAAAAAAACTATTAATAAGGTAATATCTTGTTAAGAAAACAGTTCAACAAAAACAAAAAAACAATTACTGGTTAAAACAAAGCACAAAAAGTTTTTTTTTCTAACTTTGCATTATTTTTTAAGTATTATATATACCATGGAATTAACTTATTTAAACCAACGAATCCAAAGGATGAATTGGTTTAAATAAGTTCATGAGTAAGATCCATGGTATATATGGTTTGTAACAGAAATCAATATTGGGTGCTTTCGTCGAGGTCCGNGTTAACCATGGAATAACATGTAGATCTTTATATTAAACCATGACGTAAGCTCCTCCCACTTCCACAAAAACTTAACTAGTATTCTCATGGAATAATATCAAAATCTTCATGTCAGACCATGGTTTGTAAAAGTTCACTATTTTTAAGTTGATTACTGCATGAAAACATCAAAGGAAAAATGCGTATTTATGTTACAATTATTAGTTTCATGTCAAAATCCCTTTATATTTGTTTGTTTTTCTGTTATGTTTTTTGTTTAGTATTTTATTATTTTTAACATGTGTCATTCAAATATGTCGATATTGTCATATTTATATTTTTCTGTTTGCTTCTTATTTATACAGAGCAGTTAAATGCTAAACAAATCATGCTCCAATGCAAGTTAATGTAAAGTTTTGTAAAGATTAAACATGCAATGTTCAAGATATTTTTGTTTAAATATTTTGTAAAGATTAAACATGCAATGTTCAAGATATTTTTGTTTAAATATTTTGTAAAGATTAAACATGCAATGTTCAAGATATTTTTGTTTAAATAAAGTCTTCAGAAGTATGCCCAATCTTATAATGATTTGGTCAGTGTTTTGTTCAAGTGATAATTTCGCCTTTCATTTTATACACTTTTTTGTATGTATATTTTGTAAAAAAGAAGGTTTCATTTACATATAAATTCAACTTGAGTTTATTTTGTCTATATTTTAAACAATGATAAAGCTATAATGTTCAAATGTACATGAAAGTCACATCAAATTTTTAAGTTTCCGTAAGTGCATTTCATTTTTTAAATTCAAACTGCATGAAAATGTTTTTCACTTTGAAGGTTAAAAAATACAATGAAGATTATTTTTTAACTAATNCAAATTATTGTATTTGCATTAATTTTAAAAGTCATCACATCTATTTGCAATGAAACAATATTTCATTTAATCGTGAAATCGACCTTGGCAAAATTATGAGGGTCGGGATTGTACACTTAATTTTTCTGTAGACGGAAAGTGTCATGATCTCCAACGTTGGAGGTAAAGATAGATACAGATACATGACGGAATGTTTTCTTATCGAGCAACGATTAATAAAATGTTAAATAAATGACAGTTAACAGAAAATTTAACTGTTTGGGAGCTATGGTATTTTAAAGCTGTATATGTTATCGTGGCGAGCGTTTTCAAGTTCCTACTCGCCTTACAACTGTTACTCGCCAGACCGGCGAGTATAAAGTGGATTGTACTCGCCACCCGAAGTTTCCACTCGCCTTTGGCGAGTTGGCGAGCGGTCGTTTCCCACACTGGTATTTATATTACAATTATTAGTTTCATGTCAAAATCCCTTTATATTTGTTTGTTTTTTTGTTTGTCGTTTAGTATTTTATTATTTTTAACATGCATCATTCAAATATGTCGATATTGTCATATTTATATTTTTCTGTTTGTTTCTTATTCATACAGAGCAGTTAAATGCTAAACAAATCATGCTCCAATGCAAGTTAATGTAAAGTTTTGTAAAGATTAAACATGCAATGTTCAAGATATT
>MJUT01002912.1:20236-46730 GCA_002080005.1 Gigantidas platifrons
ATCGTGAGGGTAGTGTTATCCTTGGAGGTTGTGCTATTTTGAGAGATTGTGCAATCGTGAGGGTAGTGTTATCCTTGGAGGTTGTGCTATTCTGAGAGATTGTGCGATCGTGAGGGTAGTGTTATCCTGGGAGATTGTGCTATTCTGAGAGATTGTGCGATCGTGAGGGTAGTGTTATTCTGGGAGCTTGTGCTATTTTGAGAGATTGTGCGATCGTGAGGGTAGTATTATCCTTGGAGGTTGTGCTATTCGGAGAGATTGTGCGATCGTGAGGGTAGTGTTATCCTTGGAGGTTGTGCTATTCTGAGAGATTATACGATCGTGAGGGTAGTGTTATCCTGTGAGGTTGTGCTATTTTGAGAGATTGTGCGATCGTGAGGGTAGTGTTATCCTGGGAGGTTGTGCTATTTTGAGAGATTGTGTGATCGTGAGGGTAGTATTATCCTGGAAGGTGGGATATTCTGAGAGATTATGCGATCGTGAGGATAGTATTATCCTGTGAGGTTGTGCTATTCTGAGAGATTGTGAGATCGTGACGGTAGTGTTATCCTAGAAGGTTGTGCTATTTTGAAAGATTGTACAATCGTGAGGGTAGTGTTATCCTTGGAGGTTGTGCTATTCTGAGAGATTGTGAGATCGTGAGGGTAGTGTTATCCTTGGAGGTTGTGCTATTTTGAGAGATTGTGCGATCGTGAGGGTAGCATAATCCTTGGAGGTTGTGCTGTTCTGAGAGATTGTGAGATGGTGAGGGTAGTCTTATCCTTGGAGGTTGTGGTATTCTGAGAGATTGTGCGATCGTGAGGGTAGTGTTACCCTGGGAGGTTGTGCTATTTTGAGAGATTGTGCGATCGTGAGGGTAGTGTTATCCTTGGAGGTTATGCTATTCTGAGAGATTGTGCGATCGTGAGGGTAGTGTTATCCTTGGAGGTTATGCTATTCTGAGAGATTGTGCGATCGTGAGGGTAGTATTATCCTTGGAGGTTGTGCTATTCGGAGGGATTGTGCGATCGTGAGGGTAGTGTTATCCTTGGAGGTTATGCTATTCTGAGAGATTGTGCGATCGTGAGGGTGGTGTTATCCTGGGAGGTTGTGCTATTCTGAGAGATTGTACGATCTTGATGGTAGTGTTATCCTAGAAGGTTGTGCTATTTTGAAAGATTGTGCAATCGTGAGGGTAGTGTTATCATTTGAGGTTGTGCTATTCTGAGAGATTGTACAATCATGAGGGTAGTGTTATCCTTGGAAGTTGTGTCATCCTTGGGGACTTTGTTTTCATGAGAGTTTGTGTTATCCTGAGATGTTGTGCTATTCTGGAAGGTTATTTTATCAAATCTTTTGTTATTCAATTTTTGTTTTTTATTGATGTTTTCTCGTGTTGTTTTGTATATCAGTATTGAGATAATTTCTACTATATGTTTTTTTTTTGCTGTTTTTCACACATCTGTGTTATTTATTCCAGATAAAGCTATCAAGCTACAATGAAACTCAGAAAATAAATTTCCAAGATATAAAAAGACAACAAGGTATAAAATCACATTTATTAATAACAATAGGAGCTATAAAGCTTTTTAAGAAGATTTTGGTCTAACATAAAAAGCTTGGTACAAAAGCTGATTCAGACATAACATTTTCGCATTGTTTCAGGACACACAAAATTAGTATTCTTGTCATGATTACTGAATGGTATAAAAGTAGGTCTGTAATAATGACACATGAAGTCTTTTGTCAATAATAAGTCATAAATATGTTCAGCCAGGAGAGTTTATGTATTTAGTATGTCCAACTGTCCGAGATAGTCGTATAATATATCTTTGAGCCAATATACATGCTTCAATTAACAATATTGTACTATGAAATATAGATACAACATGTGAACCCATTGAAATGTTGGAAAATTCACATTATAATAGAGTTTTCGTCACTAACAATTTGTGCAATCTGGCGTCACTGATGAAGTTCACATTATAATTGAGTTTTCCTCAGTAATAAAATGTGAGGGTCAAGCGTCAATGACGAAGTTCAAAACAGAAAGACGAACCTGCTGCAAATAAATAAATACTGGGATTTTTTTTATGTTTACAGAACTGAGCCTGTAGTAAAATGCAAAAGAAAATTTTTATGAAATGCATGTAATTCTAAACGCTGCATGACATGGTTTTATATAATGTAACCCTTAACTATAAATAACTTCGTTTCATATAACGTAGGTAACCCTTAACTATAAATAGCTTAGTTTTATATAGCTTAAGTAATATCTAGCTGTAAATTACTTAGTTTATATAACGTAGGTAACCCTTAACTGTAAATAGCTTAGTTTTATATAGCTTAAGTAATCTCTAGCTGTAAATTACTTAGTTTATATAACTTATGTAATGATTTAGTTTGATAAAACTTACCTTATCCTTAAATGTAAATCACTTTGTTTTATATAACTTACATAACCCTCAACTGTAAATAACTTAGTTTTATACAACTAAATGACTTAGTTATATATAACTTGGGCAACCCTTGACTTAGTTGTATATAACTTGCGTATCCCTTAGCTGTTAATCACTTAACTCAAATGACAGAGCGTAATGGTATACAATTTACATATTCATAAACTGTACATAATATATAACAAATTGTGTGAATGTTTTGTCTAAAGTCAGAAATGTTTAAACGAGTTAGACTGATAATATATTTAATGAGATACATCTATACTTGTATGTAAATGAATGAAAACACAAACCGAATTGTTTTAAACTTTTAGTCATAAGCTTCAGTTTCTTTCACACTGACCATAATCTTTCTTCTAAGACAAGCAATGTATAATGAGCAGATGCATATATAAGGTTATTAAGTCTGGTTTAGTATTTTTCATCAATTTACAAATGATGATAAGTCCTCCATTATAATGGATACAATAACATAAACTTAGTTCAATAAATAATCCACGCCATTAATGATGTTGTTGTGATCCCCTTGTTCTGCATAAACACTTTACTACTGCATCATCCACTATAAAACACATGGACTATTGACACATACTGTAGTGAACTATTATAATATATTTGATCATATAAAGCTATCATTCATTCAATCAATATATAAATATTATGTTATAATGAACTATCACAGACTCTAGTGTCATTTCGAGGGTCACGATGGAACATATCCTTTGTAAACTATGTTCGTCATTCATAACATTATCATCATTTTAGTAAAATTGAACAGTATCATGACTTGAACCATCGTAACTCCTCTACAGTATAACCATTTGAGGTATGTTTCTATCGCCATGGTTACTATAATGATATGCATGTATTCCAGCAGTTAATTACAAAAGTGTTTAATAGCACCAATTATTGTTACTCAATTACTCCATTTGAAGAATATTTTTGGCACGATTTAATTATCATACTGACGTCACAGGAAGCTTATCTTTTGACAATGTTGTTCTGAGTACGTCATAAAGATATCGTTATCAGGAAAACGTTGAGAACGTATGTTGATTGTTCAAGTATTCAAATGCAATCTCGTGACAAAATTTATATTGTTCCTGAAAAAAAACAAAAAACATGTGTTTAAATTATTATACTAATGGTGACAACCTTTCATAATCATGTAACTACATGTATTGATAAGACAAAGGTCAAAGGTTATGTAAATAAAAATATAGCTTAATTTGCATTTGTTTAATCACCATCTCCTTGAAAAATACTGGAAGTCAAGATAAATAATATAATAATATTCCGTCTGGACATTGTTTTATTCATCAATCAAGTTAAAAATCAGATATTTTTGTTTTATATGTAAAACACTCATGTCATGTAGACTTTGCTTCCCAATGGAAACGGCATTTTAATGTTTAATAACATAGGAAGTCTAAATTTTGTATTCATTTTTCCGTATTTAAGTAACTTAGATTATAATTCTTGTTTTTATTATGTTCTCTAGTTTGATTTGTTCTTGTTTTTTTTTTTTTTCATTAATTTTTTTTTTTATTATGTTTATCTCAGTTATGTCCCATTTAGAGGATGCTACGTTGGCAACGTGACATTACGGTTGTTACCCGCGATAATTTTTTTCTGAAAAAACATTCGATTTTTTTATCCACGTGATCGTTTTCATCCAATGAAAGATTTTTTTTCAAATTATAAAAAAGCAAATTTGAGTAGCATTGGTCTAACTATTTTAATATTCTATTGTTGTTGTTGACGTGATATACCATGAAGGACGATAAGAAATAATTGTGTTATGTACACTACCGTAATATCATTATGGTGTTTAGCTTGGTATTTCCGTGACGCTCATTAGTGGTATCAGGAGAATATAGTGATATATAATTTACAATGCTATTATCTACCTACCAGATTGTCAATGAGCTGAGGTCTATTTAGCCTCATCTGTTTCACTGCTTGGAAGACATCCACTTCTTTGTCTGTTTTAATACGTTCTAATACATAATTAGCTGCTATAAATAACCCACTACGAAGTACACCATTCCTATAAAAATTCAATAAGGTTGAAGTATGTTCAAGGATACGTAGATCATTAACTCTAATATATTTACTATTACCTTTAACTACCGAGTCATGTCATTTTATATGAGTTATTTTGTTTGATCTACAAACCTTGAGATCAGGAAATAGTATGCTGGGGATTCACAGGAACGTATAACGGCTAACATGGTTTGGTAAATAGTATTTTTTACACACATAGTTGTAACATAATCGTACATATTTAGTTCAAAATGTATGCAATTCTGATTAAATATTTCGAATCCTGTCGCATAGATCCAATATTCTACACTACCTGTTTTAATAAATCTTTCAAGTCTAAATTAAACATATATATGTAAAATATGAATGGTCTTCATCCATTAAACACCCCATGTAGACATGTTGATATTTTGTTAACTTTGGTTTCTTTGCTTTATTGAAGAAAAGTTTGAATAAACCAAAGGGGTAGTTAAAATCCGTAAATCAAAGAAGAACATACAATACAATGACTGAAAGAAAGGGACAAACGAACAAACAATGATCTACAAAACACAACACAGAAAACTAATGATTGAGATACAAGAACCCTCTTAACAACGGGAGTTAAGTTGAGCTCTAACTATAACTGCACAGTGAGTAATCAGCAAAAGTGTCAGCATTGCAATTGTCACTCTAAATAGCAAAAGTATATGCTAAAAAATAGTATTATAAATGTAACATTTTCCATTACAGTAAACCATTCGTTTTTCTTTTTATTTAATTACATTTTGAAGTTAGCAATTTGAACAAGTAAAGTGCTAAAAGCAAATCGTAAAATTAAGTCGACATTATACACTATGCCATCTTGTGGAATCGGAATATCCATGGTACTCTATATATACTAGATTATGCACCAGTTGTGCTAACATCAAGTGATAATGCTATTTGTAGAACATATCCTGGACATTGTACTAGAATATATACAACAACTTTATATAATTCATTGTCTAATAATGCTTAAAATATCAAATCATTACTTTCTGATTCTTATCAGGATCTGAATACTATATATAAAATAATAATAATAATAATAATAATAAATTCTTTATTTATAGAGGGTTACACAGTTAGTTAATAACTAATCTTCCCTGAGGCCCTCATTGACATATTTCAACATACATTGTAAAATACACTATACAAAAGTTACACACAAGAAGCAATACATTGTAATAAGTATACACAAAAAGATTTAGTAAATATTTAATGGTAATTTAAGGTACATCATCATTTAAAATGAGACTTTTAACTTTTATTTTAAATGCATTATGAGAGGAAGCTTGCCATATCAAAAACGGAAGTTCATTCCATAGCTTTGGTCCAGAGTATGTAAAAGTTTTCTTAAAAAGTTCAGTTTTTGCCTTTGGGATTTGTAATTTTTCACTTACAACATTTCGGAGAGAGTAAGGATTTTTATCAGACAAGTATTGGATTTTATTTTTTAAATATTCAGGTGCTTCATTCTTTAGACATTTTGAAACAAGAAGATATTTATGGTATTTGATTCTTTGTTCAATACTCATCCATCCAAGTTGTTTAAACAGAGGTTCAGATGGTGCTATGGGATCTTGGTCTAATATCAATCTTGCTGTTCTTTTTTGCAATTTAAGAATGCGATTTAGTCCCTCATTTGAACAATTTCCCCAAACAACACAGCAATAATCAATGAAAGGCAAAATATAACCCGAATAAAAAAGTTGCCTTGATTCAAGATTTAAATATTTCTTAATTTTTGAAAGAAGGTAGATTTTTGATGATATTTTAGAACAGATTTGATCAATTTGATTTTTCCAATTTAAATTTGAGTCAATTTTGATTCCAAGTAATTTTTCACAAGAGGAATGTTGCAATTGTTCAGAATTAATAGTCAAAAATAGTTCTTCATTTTGAAATGCAAGTTTTTGCTTTGTTCCAACTGTCATACATTTAGTTTTATTACAATTTATAAGCATATTATTATCCTTGCACAAAAATAGAAATGATTAATGGATGAATCAGTGCATCCTCAAGGCATATCATTAAAAAGTTTTATTTCAGAATAACCGAGCTGGTATAATATAATATAATACACATGGTTGTATGATTCTATCTTCGATTATTGTCTTTGTTCAAACAATGATGATACTTTTTGTAATACTTACATGCAGTGAACTGTGACAGGTTTATTTCCACTCTGTTTTTGCCAGTTTTCTACCATGTCTATAAGCTCTAGTAATGCAGCTTTAGAATTTGGTACACTAGTACCATCAGGCCATCGGTGAAAATGAAACTGTCGAACAACACGTGGCATTTCCTGCGGCTAAATGTAAGAAGGAAAATATTATATCATTAATATTCATGTTTCTTTTTTGGTAAATGGCTTTGTTTAAAGACAGCATCCGAACTGTCAAGCTACACGTGACAATAATCCAAAATGTAGATATTTTTTTACACAAATTAATGACGATAATTATATTCGATTTACGGATTCTAATTACCCCTTTAGTATTTTCAAACACTTCTTGTCTAATTTAGTAAGCAGGACATGTTTCTAGGAATAACCGTAATCTCGTAGGTTTATGGTTAGAAGATTGGAAAGCCAAATAATTTAAAAATATTTGCGAGAAACAAACCAACGGCCTTAAAGGTACAGTCAAAATAAGCTAGAATTACCTAAGCCTGTTGGACATCTTATAAGTACATAGTCTGTGTTTCCACAGCTAAGCCATATATAGAAAAAAAAAATTTACTAAAATTCAAACGGAGTCATGTTCACGACGAAATATTAAAATCATGAAAATAAAAACAAATAATGAATGACACCAGGCAAACGGGAATATATGTCCAGTTTTGGGATAGGGATAAAATTGGGCACGAAATTAAACCCCAAGCTTATCCTTGATGAACTTGGTATCAGCATGAAAACAACCACTTCCACAAAACAGATTTAGCTTAACAAACACCACATAATCGTAAAGTAATGGCACCATAGCCATAAATGGGACTATCATATCTAAATATTTATCAATATATCTTCACATCCCAGTATTACGTGAGTTAATCCCCCAAAAATGGATTTGATTAAATGTAAGTTAATAAAACCTAGATTAGGTATATATCTGATCTCTTTTTATATTGATAACAAAAATTTACCATGAAAATATCTTCATTTATTTACAGAATTTCCATTCTTATGACAGGTTATTCGCGGTTTTGGATGCATGAACAACAATCATGATGGCACCACTTGTTTTGTTTAGTAATATAACTTACATTTAGTGTATTTGTTATTGTAAAATCTCTGACAGTGACACTAGGATCAGATTTGATTTCAGCTGTCGTTTCAATGATGAAAGGCCCATAACTCTCGCCACATGTGTCTAATGTCCAATACTGTTCACAAGTCTATAAAGAATGAAAAAAAAACAGTAAAGATAATAATCAAGCAAAATTATACCTTAGAATGTAAATATAATATCATAACTTACAAGTATTATTAAGTAATCAATAATGGATGCAATAAAACAGTGACTGAGTTTGTAATATTGGATTAGAAGGAATAACACAGGTGCTAACGTAAAAGCAATGTTGGAATTCTTAATTAAGAAAATAATTACTGAAAACATACTTCTGGCTTCTATTATTTATTTCGATTGTAATTGATAGAATCTAACTTATTTTCTAAGCTGAGGGTAGTTACATGGGAAATTACAAATACATCCCAAAATGATATCTACTAATAAAAACGTCAATATTTAACTTAGTGTCCACCACGCATTTTTTGTAATAATCTTCATCAGGTATGCTCAAAGTTAAAAAAAAAATAAAATAGGTAAACCATATAGCTTAAATTCTTTGTGTACAAGAAAAGCAAAGATACTAAAACAGGATAACACAATTCGGCTAAGGTCACATATGTCTGTGGGAGGCTAAGGTCACATATGTCTGTGGGAGGCTAAGGTCACATATGTCTGTGGGAGGCTAAGGTCACATATGTCCGAGGGAGGCTAAGGTCACATATGTCTGTGGGAGGCTAAGGTCACATATGTCCGAGGGAGCAGAACTTTAGTAATAATTACATTATTTAGGAACTGTAAATTTTAATAAACAATGTCAGTGCCGAAACACTGACTACTGGGAGGGTGGTACGGGTACTAATAGTTAACCAGCGGTGGTATCAACCTAGTGACAGTAATACAAATGTAGATATGGTATCAACCTAGTGACAGTAATACAAATGTAGATATGGTATCAACCTAGTGACAGTAATACAATACACATGTAGATATCAAATTATGTGTGTACGACGCATTTCTAACCTTCATGTTTGTTTTCTACATATATTGAGGAGCAATCAGGTTACTGTGCTAATGCCAATTGTTTGTCCTTTTGTCCTTTTTCTTTTGGCAATTGTATTGTCTGTCCTTTTTCGATGTACAGGAACTGATGACCCTTTTGGTATGTTTAAACCTTTCCTAACGGAATATTCCAGTTTTATGGCAGTTTGATGTTAGAGGTTAAAACAAGTAAAATGCTATAAAGCATCTTAAAATAAATAGGTAACTGAGTCTGTACAAAGTTGTATAAATAGTGCCTTAGCTTTCCTGATTGTACCTTATTGGATTGGATTAACTGTACAAAATGTATATAACATTGCAATACTAACCTTGTCTGACTTGTCTATTTCATTTAACATGACAATACAGTATGAGTTGTGATCACATACAAGTCTCCAAAAATCAACAACTGTGTTAGGTAGTGGCATCTGCGTTATAATAAACGCATCCTTCTTTGTGTAGCTCTACAATTTAAAGAAAGTTCAATAGGCAATGCTATACTATAACAAACACATCAAAGCATGAAGACAACAAACAAAGCCAACTTGGTGTGACATGTATCTTTGTTGTTGAAACAAAAGCTGTCAGGTTTTTTATCGTTTGTTTTTATCTGTCTTGCCGTTGAATATTTAATTATCAAAAGGAGAAGGAATGGGATCCCAGGGGCGGATTCAAGGGGGGGGGGCGCACCCGGCGCGCGCCCCCACTAAAATTGGAAAAAAATATGATTTTTTTGCGTAAATTCGTGATTTTTCACACGAAATACCCCCCAAAATTTTCGCGCCTCCCTCCGCTCGGCGCGATTTTTTTTAAGTGCCCCCCCCCCTAACTTGAAATCCTGAATCCGCCCCTGGATCCTACTAATCGGTTACATATTTGTGCCTTTTCCAAGGTCATATGTCGTTGTCGTTGTTATGTTTAATAAGTTGAGGTGAGAGGTGATTGTTCGTTTGTTTATATTGGTGGACTTGTTGACCATCACTATTTAAATGTTACTTACATAGTTATAATTATATTTTTTACAAACTGACCTTTGACCTTAAGTGTTTATTCAACGATAAAATCAGGACACAACTACATTTAATACCAAACGATATATTTTGTCTGATTATATATTTCGCCATCATTAATTAATTGCATTGTTGAACTACCACTGACCAGTAATAAAATGTCAGTTACAGCAGCTAAACTAATACATGCCACATTTCATCGATAACAGAAGGCATATGTAATTTTCTAGTGACTACAAATTACTGGTCAAGAGACAGACAGTCGTGATATTAAAATGTCAAATAAGAAATCTCTATTAATGCTACAGGTCTCAACGTAAAATGTTTAATTAAATGGTATTTCTTACAAACCACAAAAATTTGATAATGAACAGAGTATTCAGAACTACTTACATTTAAAAACGATGCATTGATATAATCGTTATGATCATCTACATGTGTGGTAAGATATGGTCGACATCTGTTGGCTACAAATATCAATATAAATAACAAGTGTATTTAGCTTTCAAACGTTTTTCTACAAACACTAATTAAGTTTTGATTACACAAGATTGAAATGATTCTAGTAATTCTGAAGTTGTCAGAACCACCCTTAAACATTGTATCGCATTACTTGTTAAATTTAACAGCGGAATCAGAGTCACTTATATTGATATATATATATATGTTGATGGGAATATGGTTGCCTGGAAAATTGTGTATTTAATTTTCGTGATTTTCTGTCTTTCATCGAATAATGTAGAGTTTTATGTAATATATCAACTCTCGTCTAACCTCTGTATTGTCCTTGAAAACACATACATAACAAGTGGTGTCTATCTTAGAAAAACATATCTATATAATTTATCTAATGAAATGAAGTATTGAATATAATGGTATTTGCTAGACGGAAACGGATAATATGTTTACTAATGGTAAATGATAATATAATTTTTTGAATTCTTCCTAGAAGTTGTCATGGATTCCAAATAAAACGTTAATCGTCTAATACCAGTTTACAATGAGTATTACAACATGTCTTAATAATAAAATACAATTGTTGATGAATTGATGTTGTCTTCACGAGGCAACGTCTAACTCTAAATGTTACTGAAAGTACTCAAATCAGTTGAGACGCAAGTGCATTATTATTTATGAATATACAGTTTAATATATATTCTCTTACATAGTATATTTACTACATATTTTAGTAAGTAATCATTTAGAGTCCATCTATAAGTCTCAAAGAGCGCACTAGGCCAATGGGGTTATATTATCAACATGTTTAGTGCACAATTATTCTAATGTTTTGAATTTTGAGGACTCCAGCAAAAACCAGGACAAAGTGACGGATCCCTGTCTGTTTGACAATACTAAACAATCAAAGGAAATAGAACACATACACTGAATGTACACCAGGCTGCTAAGCTATTAGTCAACAGGCAACATCAATTTGTTTCTACATTGTGATCAAACAGTTCCTGGCAGTCCAGATGATCACAGTTTGAGTCGCAATTATTCAAAATTGTTGATGTACACCTTTAGAGGGGGTTGAAAGTGTGATGTTTTCACATAATGGAAAATGGTTGAGAATTCTGGATTAACCCTTACACCACACACAAGAAAATAATAACATTAAGACCGCCTGTGTCTCTACTGGCTGCCTTCATATACTTTATTATTTTCCTCTAGTTGGACTATTTCTGTTGCCGATCAGAGGTGCAGAATTTTACTTACAATGAGTATCTATGACTTAACGAACAGTGTTTTTTCTGTCCAAAACTAAATAAATATATGTATGTGAGTGTACAATTGTTTCACAAAACAACACAGACATAAATTATCCTTCAAGATAGAATGGCCTTTTAATGTGTCGAGTGTGTAAAAATCAAATGACTTGCTTAATAACTGTTGTGTTAAGTGTGGCTCCGATTTCATTCTTATGGAACATTGATATGTTTGTGTATTCAGAACAACAATGATTGCAGACGAACTTCCGCATCGTCAGTTAAATGCCAATGAATTCGAGGCTTCTGATTGGTTACAATATCATCTATATAAAAAAACAGTACGTACTTATATATAAATACCATGTCATTGATTCTTCTATCAGAAGTCATAGCAATGTGTCTTACAAACAAAATAATTTTATATGGTTTCTAATTAAAGTATTGTCACAAAGTCTGCTTACTTCCTTGAAAACATCAACATCCTTGAAAATAGAGGTTGATTGTAACGGAACGCCACTATTCCTAAATTCGTATCAATAATATTGTTGTTTTGCCCATTCAGAATTGTATCACATTGCAAAATATAGCTATGTTGGGCCTTCTTATCCTTGGTTTATTTTTCAGCCATTGCCTTAAGATATATCTACCTGGAATTATCTCTGTTGATCTGTTTTTAAATATATTTTCTGGGTGTAATGCTGTAGTTGTGTCATCTTTTTCTATTGTAGCCGATATTAATCTCAAAACCTGCAAAAAAATCATATTCGCTATGTAACAATAATTTAAGGAAATATAACATGGTATACCTTAGAAAAGCATAACTGTCTTGTAGCAAAGCTTGGCTACGTATACATTCAATTCAATGTGATTTACTTTACCCCTACTCTACAGTTGGTGTTTATTGAAGATGTGTAATGAAAATAATACGCGTAGCCACCCAAGCAATCGCCACACAGTAACATGAACTGATATTTAGCACATATCTAACCACCACACTAATCGCCAAATGAACAGGAATGGCATTTAGAAAACTACCATCATATCTAACCACCAACGCAGTCATCACATGAACAGGAAATGACATTTATCACATACCATCATATTAAGTATATATTTTCTCACTTTTAAGTAACAATCTAAATCATTATGTCCGGAATATTTTTTTTACTTTACTTAATCGATGTGTTATTCTAGATAAATTGGTTCGACACGAGAGTCGGAATGCATTATTCGCAACACTCACAACACAGTGTTCATTGATTTGCTATCAGCCTCTCAAATCCACACATTTAGATATAAAGTACTGTCAAACCCTCGTTATAGAATATCATGTTTTATTTACATAACAAAATATGTTTGGTAAAGTTGTATATGCTTATCTTCTTTTCAGTACTATAAAAACGGAAACATTCTCCTCAATCACCCTTTAACATAATTGATGGATATTATTTACCTCATACTGTTCATCTAACTTAGTTTTACTGATAGCCTCGTCATACTGTAGAAGTTCAGATAATGTGTCTAGATATTTCTCTACTGGTACAGTTGTATCACCACATATCAAAGCTTCCAATAACACATCATAAACAAATAAATACTGTTCCTATAATAATAATAATTCAGTAATTAGTATTTAACCAAGTCAAATATTTAGAGTATGCTAACTGTGGATAACTCGTTCAGCAAGTACTCAATAACTTTTATTGTTTAATGTAAATGTAATTATTATTTAACATAGTCAAATATTTTGAGTATGGTAGTTGTGGGTAAATCGTTCAGCATGTACTCAATAACGTTTATTGTTTAATGTCTATGTAATAAGTATTTGACCAAGTCAACTATTTGAAGTATGCTAACTGTGGATAGCCCGTTCAGCATGTACCCAATCACGTTGATTGTTTAATGTCTATGTAATAAGTATTTGACCAAGTCAACTATTTGAAGTATGCTAACTGTGGATAGCCCGTTCAGCATGTACTCAATCACGTTTATTAACTACATGTAAATTAATGCATTTATATTTATATCGATCAACAGATTAAACTAATAAAACAGTAACATTGTCTATGTAATGTATCACATTAATTATAAACACTAGTAAGATAGAATACATACTATTGTCTGTACCATGTTGACTCTCTGTGTACGCATTAACTGTACAAAATTATGAACATCTACAATGCCTTCATTTTTGGCCTGGTCTAAATTTACATCAATAGCAATGTACGTCCCAGTTCTGCCTACACCGGCACTAATATGTGAAAATATTATTAACAGCAATGTATTAAAACAGATGTTCTAGTCGGAAACTCTAAATAACCTTTAAAGTGAAATGTATATGAAAATATTCAAAATTGTTCAAATACAACAAAATTCTGATGGATTACTATAAAAGAGAATTGTACTTACAAAAAAATGGTTTCACCGATTTTATTTTTGTTATATGCTATGATTATTACAATGTATAATGTGTCTGAATATATTCCTAGATACAATATTTAAACCATTTGTTCTACATTTAAATACGAGTAACACGACATAATAGCTATACTGTTGTATATCGAACTGGACCTCTTATGACAATGCATTATATCCAAAACGATGTCAGAATATTCAATTTTCTGTTTGGTCTATATAGTCTGTATATTATTGTATTAACAAACTATGAAAAATCGATCAGGAAATACCACGAAAACCGACTCTGGTCTGTAACCATACTTGATCTACATTTTGTAAAAAAAATATTTATTTTTTTAATTATTATATTAAATTTTCAAAAAAATCGCCTTGGAGAATTATATCTTTGAAAACAATTTTTTTTTACATTTTTTCTACTCATGATTTCAAACACCGGATCATGCACGAAATTCAACTTGGTCTGTATTTTGAGATACATTTGTATATGCAATATGCAAAAAACGGTAGAGAAAACCGAAAGGGCAATCAAGAATAGACAATCCAGTAACACTGGCGCAACACTGGGTACAAGACACAATGCTTCTCAAGTCATCTCTAAAACGAACCAGCCAGTATTAGCTCTGCATGCTGAATATACATAATACAGTGCATAATCATTTTTTACACACTGGAAGACAATTATAACGTATTGTTTTCCCGTTGATTACAATGGCTATACAGTCATACATCAAATATTGATTTCCATAATTTAATTAAACAATAGAATAATGACACAAAACAACATCATGAGTTATTGGTCAGTGTGGACGTTTCTAATCAACTGATTGAAAACTTCCGTGACTCATTTGTTAAATGACTTATCATTGGTCAACTCTAGGTATACAATGTCAGAATGTGCCTGGCACCAGTATTGTCATTATCACGATATAATAGTCATAGAAAATCATTATTTATTGCAGATTGATGTTATTAATACTGATTAATCCATGAATCTAATGTTTCTACCAATCACAAACCACAAATTATCAGATACAAGTGTTAATATCCACAACAGATTTCATTCTAAATTTAATTAAATTGTTGCTTTATGTGTTTCCAATGATATTGTATAATAAAGCTAATACGTTATTAAATAAATACATAGTTAATAACGAGATATTACACATGTTGTGTTATACTAGTGGAAATAAAACAACCATACTGATGTAAAACATTCTTTAATGTCTAACAAAATGTACACACTTTCGTCAAATATAAATGAGTAATTAAGACAAATGAATTGTCACGTAGAAAGACAATCTGGGTACACCAAGGGTAATTGTCTAAAACAAAGGTCAAATAAAACAACCACTATTCAGTATTGTATGACATGGACTCAAATCATATCATGTATATGAAACATACTTTCTTGTTTAAGCCGTTTTGTTTTATTTTGATTTATTATGTTTTCTTGATCCCAAAGACTTTTAAATTATTCTGCTTTCCAATCTTTCGATTTGAGTGTCCCTGATGAAGGTTATTCCAGGAACGCGTTTAATTCACTTTATTGATAACACAGTTGTGATAGGGCTTTTAATATTATATTTCATATATTTGTCGAACATATGCCGCGCGAACGCTTCTTTATGTAATAAAATGTTAATATATAGACACAGATTTATAATTTAATTGTGCAGGTGTGTGGAATAATCTTCATCAAGGTTTTGATTTTTGTTTTATTTGATAATGAATTTTTTAATGATGATGAATTTTTCCATTTATTGTCCACAAAATGCCATCATTCTCGAATCGTGGAATACCATTCTGTTTATTACCTGTTTTGTTTTTAAGAGGCAACTAACTATAAATAGGATAATCAGAAGAAACACTGAAGGAGAGCATGGATTAGATATGACTGGTACGAACTAATACATTACGAAACATCTTTCCATGGTAAAATATATCAGGCAATTCTTCTTCACAATTCCTTTAGATGTGAATTACATCATATCCCCATGACTTCTAGCTTTTGGGTTTAACCATAGTTTTGATTACAGAATAGATTAGCATAAAACAAAGCATGCAAACCATAAAGCCTTCATTTGAAATAATACAAATTATTTATGTAAAAGTTGGTTTTACCTGCAGTGAATGATTGGTGGTCCATAGTCCAAGTTGTCATGTAGTCGAATTTTTTGTCTGAATAATAACAACGAATTTCCAAATCTTGGTACTCCATGATCCGGCCATGTTGTATAATGAAACTGTTTAACAACTGTTGTTTTGTCCTCCTGAAATATTATGTCTAGGATTACAACCTCGTATTGAATGTAACATACATATAGGCTATCAGTATACTTGTTCAAAGTGTGGCATTAAATTTAATACATTTATCAAAATTGTGGGAGTGTGCGATCAGGACAACTATCACAGTTAACTATCAATAAATCATTTCAGTATGCGAACAGAACAATCATAAATAAAGGATAGAGAATAACGAAGGGGCAATACAATTAAGAGAAAGTGGCAGCATTGTTTATTATCGGGAGAGATGTCAGGATATTTGTTTTACAAGCCTATCATAAATTCAGCGTCTTCGTTTGTAGTTTTAATGTAAAATAATTATATACAATATATTCTTACAGGTTATGGTACAATTTGAAGTAGCATTACCTTGGATATACGGAATGTTCTAATAGAAAAGTCTGGCAATGTTCTGCATTCTAAAAACTCCACAGTCAGTCCAGCATATTCTTGTTGACCTTCATCAGGCCAGTATTGCTCGCACTTTTTCTATAATAGGACAAGTAACAAATTAATAGATGCTGCTTAATGTTGGAATTAGGTGACATTAAATATGGTTACTTTATACCATAGCTATTATTTGCGAGTAATTTGTGTTTGCTTCACATGAAAATAATTTCCGCAAATCAAGACTATTTACAATTGAAGTATTATGATATTATAAAAAATTCTAAAACGTATTCAGAAAAATTGTGCTTCCTCACAGTTTATGTTCATTTGACAGATATTGTGATATAAAACAAAAACAATCTAAATCTACTGAAAGTGTGTCAACATTATTACATCCATATATTTACAATAACAGCAATATATGTATCCAGACATACCTTTCCAGTTTCTGTAGGATTTGTTAGCATAATAATGGTCTTAGAGTCTTCCTGCCATACCATTCTCCATATATCATCTATGGTAGGTTTTGTTGGTCCTACATAAAACAATAATATGTGTTTTACATTTGCAGTTTGGTATTAATTCACAATTGAAGTACATCATATAAATCATGTCATAGATACTTGCTATCACAATGATAGAAATATATTGTCAATATACGTTTTAAAACATAGAAAATTGCACAGTTCTAACAAGTAGAACGACTTCTCTCTCATTATCATGTTTTACTTCTGCCACTTTTGAACTTGCTTGAAGAAATTGGAAGTTTTCGATTTTGCATAAAGTGGTAAGATGTTACTTTATGAGCAATGAAAGTGCTCAATATTCATATGATAAATTTTACATGACTTAACATAAGCTACTTTAATGAAGGTAACTTACCTACGTTGATATAATTTATGGATTAAGAAGAGGGGTAATTAGAATCCGTAAATCGAAGGACAGACAACACAATGGCCAAAGAAAAGGACAAAATGACAACGATCTACAAAACATACACATAAAACTAAAGATCGAATACCATCAGCCCCACTAAAAACATGGGGTGAACTCGGGTGCTACTATAATGTGTATGACTTACCTTGAGCTGCTATATATGCCTTTTCTTTTTTATATCCCTACAATGTAAATAGCTTTACAGTATTTCAATGTATTGTTAATTTTTCATCTTGGATAGATGATCACATCACTATAGATCACTTTTTTAAATACCAAACGTAAACCACATTACCATAAGATGTCAACATTTTGTGTTGGTAGGAGTAAGAATTTGAATTTATGGCCCAACTGAGATCGTACGATGAGGAACGGCAATGAAATAAAAAGATTCCTATTTTTTGTCTTTATTTACATTTGACTAAAATGCTTTAATTTTATATTTTGTTTTGTTATTTAATCCATAAGTTTTATAAGTAAGGCATTTAGTATACAACGAATGATTGAAAATATGTTGTTTATGAAGCAATGGTGAAGACATTTATACAGAAAATATAGTGCTTAATTATTACAAATCTCGGTTTTAATTCTAAATTGAATTATTTGTATTCTAGATAACATTTGACATAATCGCTCAGCTGTTAAAGTCGGTCTTTATTTTGAACTAAAGGAATATTGCCTACTAAATGCTATAATTGTAATCTTGACTTACATCAATGTAGTTAGCATTTGTATAATCATCGGTAACATCGTCAGCTACAGGAGTAAGTATAACTCTACTGTGGTCATCTAAAGATAATAACATACACATTGTATAACATTAACATCTACAGGGGTAAGTATAACTTTACTGTGGTCATCTAAAGATAATAACATACACATTGTGTAACATTAACATCTACAGGAGTAAGTATAACTCTACTGTGGTCATCTAAAGATAATAACATACACATTGTATAACATTAACATCTACAGGAGTAAGTATAACTCTACTGTGGTCATCTAAAGATAATAACATACACATTGTGTAACATTAACATCTACAGGGGTAAGTATAACTCTACTGTGGTCATCTAAAGATAATAATATACACATTGTATAACATTAACATCTACAGGGGTAAGTATAACTCTACTGTGGTCATCTAAAGATAATAACACATACATTATACTACATTAGGAATACAAAACTTGTCTGTGCTGTCTTTATGTGCATTTACGTTCTGAATTCCGTGTTGTAATGTCTACGATTTCTACATAAAAACGATGTGTGATTCGTCTTTACCTCCCGTTATTTGTAGGTTGCCACATGTCTTATTAAAGTTTGTTTGCGTATTGTGGTGTCCAACACATATTGTGTTGCGTTTTTGTTATGTTTTTCTTCGTCTTGTGTACCCTATGTTGCCAGTTTCTTTGGACTGTCCTTTTATGATTGCCCTTTCGGTATTCCCTAACATTTATTTACACATTCCATCAACATCAACAAAACGAACATTCACCTTTCACCTTAATTCATTGAATTCTGAAGCTGGGATAGACATCACTAATTTGTAAAATGAGGAATTCAATGCCCATTTAAGGGAAAGAGGAAATAGTTTGAGCTATTCTAAGAACTTTCAGCCCCACTACACTTTAATATCTAAGTGAAACTTCAAACTGCCGAATACACCTTCCTAATCCCTTGTGTATTGAATTAAAAAAAATATTTTCGGAAATGGGAGATTTAGAAAATTAATTGTTGCACAACTTGTTTCTCCTATCGAATTAAGTATTAATGAAATAGCGCTTAATACGTTGTTCCAATATGCTCTTTCATTATAAAACTCATAATGAAGTTATTTGAAATGCTTGTTCTTGAAAACATAATCACTTTACAAATCTTAATTTAATTATTTGCTAAACGCAAAGTGAGCTATATAGCTAAATATAATTAAACAATTTTTCTAAGAAGTGAATTATGTTCCTAGAAGAGTATCACTTAACAAGTGTTGATTACTTAATATGTTATTTCCTGTGTAAAAATAGATTTAAGAAGATTTTTACACAATGAAATAACCTACAACAGAGGCCATTAATAACATTTGTATCACATCGTTAAATATTTTTTAAACAACATCGTATGATTTCATTAAAAATTTACTTAAGTGGAATAACTTACAGGCAATGATGTTCCCATAACGATTTTTTATTTTGTTTTCAGATTTCTGTGCGACTTCACAGCAAGCAGTTAGACCAGCCGGAATAAGCTGAAATGGAAAGTAATATTATATTGTATAAACCGTGACTCATGGTAAAGAAAGTAATGCTATCTTGTAAAGGTTTGGTTTCCTTTAAACCATGATTTCTAATGAAATTCTATAAACCACACCATTAAAGTCAATATATCTAATTTAGATTGTCTGTATTATGTATCCATGCAGAAAGTATTACCCTGTATTCAGTCCTGAAACCTTCCACATCATTTTCCTTTTTCTGTTTGACATAATCCCAGAGATCTTCTACTCTCACCGTTGGAATGACACAAGCACCTACATTACCATAAACAGGTTCATTTTCTTCTTCATTATTGTTATTCGAACAACGTTCAATTAATGGCTCTAATTCTACGTCATCTGTAACATAAAACATTAAAACGTTTTAATTTAATTCCTCATGTATCCTTATCCTTTAAAATAAATGACAATAATAGTTTTAGAATTTATTCAGATTACGTACGGGAATTATATCTAATATGCATGTATTAACAAATACTCAAAATTCAAACGTTTTAATATTTGAAATAGGCTTCCCAGAAACTGTGCATGTATCTCTCACCTTTGATATCCTTAACATTTCTAGTCATAGAACTGGAGTTCAATGCACTATCATATACTTCAGAAAGAATAAAACATCATGTGCAACCAATTTAATTGCATACAATTTCTTTTCCAGTTTAAAGGATTTCAACATGTCTTAATATAATTTTGAACATGTGAAAATATACGACCTAATTTGATATTTAGAATATCAGTTTGGTACTTTCATATTTAAACAATTGTCATCATCCTAGCTTTAGGAAGTATATCAATATGAGGTGTTTAAGGTCCTTGATTACCTAATTGATATCGTATGGGCGGTGTATATATCATAAGTATTCAATTGTATGCTAAATCAAATATCTTTCACATGTTAATAACTGCAATTTTTTAATCATATTTTTCATCTTAAAATATAAAAAGAGAATAAATTTCTGCATGAATTTATTACTATTTCAATCAACCTGTATTTGTCAAACCCGCTTTATTTCAAATTATTTAACACCATGGAATAAGTTTTTGTTTATGTCCGATTAAATTCGAAAGTGGAATTTGGCTTGAAGATCTCGCACACCTAATTCCTGTTAATTTTGGATCTAATTAACATATTAGTGTCAGAGACTATTCAAGTTTTCCAATCAGAAACAAGTAACCTATGGCAGATATGTGTTTCATCCAATCAAAACAAAATTGGTTACTCTTGTAAAATCCAGTCATATATTATGGGTTCGAACGCCCCAATGGTTTCTGAGTAGAAGACTGAAATATTTAAAGCTTACATACGACGGACGTCAAGTGATGGCAATAGCTCACATGGCCGTTTGGATCAGGTGAACTTAAACTAAAAGAATCAGAAGTGTTCAGACCTTATAAAACAATTTACAAGTTTGGTAATTATGGTACATTATATCAAAAATTTACATTTGGGATTACAATTATTCGGCTAATACTAATCAATATGGAACCGCTTGAAAATTACATGATGAAAAAGTTTGTGTTTTTTGACAAATGAAAATTATAAAGCCAAGGAGTCATTTCACCTTAAAATGTAAAGCTTAATTGTAGTTTGAACAACATATCGTATCTGAGTAGAAGATTTAATAATATTGTTTCCTTATATGTCAAGCCGAGTTTATTTAATTAAAGATATTATTGATGGTCATAGATCTCGCACGTATTTACAATACATACGTAGATACCATTGCTTCCAAGATTGATCATAAACATGATGCTGTGATTATGTTGGTTACCCAGTGGTTACCAGGTGTTTGTATGCATATTTACATGTTATTCTAGGGCAAGTTATTCTTTTCGCCAGAGCTGTTTTTATCTACACAATAATTTATTGCTCAAGTTTGTTGAACGAAATGAAATCTGACTTAAGTCGTACGCACTAAATTAGTATTTACGTTCTATTGTTTTAATTCATTACTTCAGGAATTCTATGGAGAAAGAACATATTATAGCTGCTAAACTATTGCAAAGAAAACAAAGCGTCAAAGCAATAAGAATAATATATATCAGCAAAAAAGTGTGCACCCATTATCAGTAAATACATGTAGCAATACAATCTAGGACTTCCGTTTCAAACATTCGTTTTTGCAGGGTGGCTCAATGAGTTAGGTAGTTGGATTACCTAACAACTCAGACAAGCCTATCACCAATATGGCCTGGGTTCGCGCCCAGCTTTGTAGATTACAAAAGGGGTGCAACCGACTCGCAGCCACAAGTGATAAAGTTTACCAGTTGCTTGCCCATCGTAGGTGGTTTTCTCAGGAGGGTGCTCCGGCATCATCCACCACTAAAACTGGTCGCCATGATATAGCTGAAATATTGCTGGAAGTGGCGTTAAAACACCAAACATAAAAAAATCAAATCTTATAAATATTCATGATTTGTATAAATACATGTAATAATATGAAACAATTATATCACACTGCCTGAACAGTTCCAAAATCCAATCAACAAATGGTGGAAACACAACAGATATCATTAAAATACATACAGATGACCGCTCACTCTCTCGGCTTGGAAATAATCTTAATTTAAACTATATAAAAGCTTAGTAATAGCAAATATCTAACTAAAGCAAACATTTAAAGCATAACACATGGACAATAACTGACTTACTATTTTATTATTATCCTCAAAATAAGGAGGCATGGATGCGAATAGATATTAAACATTATTGTATTATCTTAACCTTGACGACTGTCAAACTCAAAAAGTAATCTAAATTTCAATTGCCTTTAAATTTTAATCAATGAACACAAATAATACGAATGAATTGTGAATAGACATTCAATCCAGTAGTATTAGAATTTTTCCATTAGTTTTGAATTTTTTTCCAATTATGAAAGAAAGTTTATGCTTCATAAAACATTTGACAACGAGCACTGTTAAAGCATCGATTTTTAATATGTTGAATTGTGTTTTCCCCTGTTGTACTTGAGTAAACTAATTTACTATTGTACAAACGAGGAGCCTAAAATAGAGACTTGATTACAGTCAAGTCCAAATCATTAAATCATAGAACTCAGTCGTCATTCACAATTTAAGAGAGACAAAATAAACTTTTGTCTTGAGGGAAGCGATAATGTGTTTCCTGATGTTTAATAACAGAACCATATTACAGAAATAATTACTGTATCAAAGAGTATCATTATTAGATAGGATACTGCTACTTAATTTGTACTTGTCTTACCGACAGGGGTCGATGGAGTTGATGTATCTGGTTCGGGAACAATGGTAGGTCCGAAATTAGGCATTTCAGCCTTTTCTCGTTCTGCCGCCATATGTCTTTTCCTATAAAACATGAAATGTTACATACGAGTCACTTAATGGTTTCATGTATACACGGACAGCTTAAAAAAATCATTGAATTGTAAAATATTATGGTGACATGAATAACGCAAACAGAAATATATTGTTAGTATTAGGGTTATTGTATTTAAGGAAAATGTTAACAATATTTCAGTTATATCATGATGGCGCTTAGTTCCATTGGTGGAGGAAACCGGAGTAAACAGAAATATATATTTATTTATCAGTACCCAATAGGAATAGGTTATGTCTCGTCATTATCTTTATTTATTTTATTACAATTTGTACCAATGATGTAAATAAACAATGTGTATTTTATTATTTTCAATACATGTAACATGTCTAAATGTGAACACTTGTTTGTTTGAATTGGTCTCATGCATTATTGTACAGGTTTCAGACGAACATAATACGCCAAAGTAATGGACATGTTTTTATATTTTGAATGATGTTAAGGTTGTGATATGTGATCAGATGTTTTGAAAATTAAGGCAGTAGCTAAAGATATAGAATGACCTCATTGTTACAATGTCCTGATTCGAGATATTAACTACCCTTATAAGAGGTACATGCAAGCTTTAGTATGTCGTATCAACTGCAACACAAAAGACAGGACATATACCAGTCGGGAGAGAAAGTTTATCATTATCAATGTTTAAATAATATATTTATTAACCATGATGAACGTTTAAAGTTTAATCATTGATATTGTATTTGTTTAACCAATACATTGTAACCAATATTGCCTTTCATTTTGAAACTGTATTAAAGATCTCTGAAGAATGGCTACCTCATATGGAAAACATCATTTACACTGGAGATCGATAGAAGCCAATTTTAAATTCGGAACAAGTTTAGCTTTTTCTAAAAGCCTCCCGTTAATTGGCGTCTATTGAATTACCATCGTTTACATTGGAGATTGATGGGACGTGAGAACCAACTTTCAATTCGGAACAAATTAGGCTTTAAACAAAGAACTTCTCGTCTTTTAGCACATCAAAAATTATAGAATTCTATTATTTGTTCTATTTCCTTTTTGTTAATTCCAAGAAATAAGTGAAACCTTTGTATTTTGTCTTAGTTAACAGTCATGTCATGTCTTGTAGTTTTCTCCATCGGTAAAAACGTGAGGGATAGTGGTTAATTAATTAATAGTGACATATAACTGTTGAAATTGAGTAATTCCTGCTCGTGGTAATTCTTGTCCTCTAAGTTGAATCTTGTGAAAGACTTGAATGTATGGTACATTGTAGAGTTTGTATTGAAATGTCGATAATTTACAAAACTTTAAAGCTTTACTATATCAAAATTAGAATTTGTGTATTTTGTTGACATTTGTGATCTAATATATTTTACCAGAAACATAAATTGTTGTATATGTCTCTGAGTAGACCTTGTGGTATTTACCAAAGCTTGTTTTAGAAATGCCCAAATTCATGTATATCATCGATGTGGACCAGAGATGCAGACAAACAATGTGCATGTATCTTTTAAGAACATTTTACTCCAAGTTCCTTCTTTATGTTGAACTATTTCGATATACTTAATATAGATGTTCACCACTGCGTATCTGTAAGCATCAAGAATAAATACTTGAAATTGTGTCCTACATTACCATCAGGCACAACTGAAGCATATTATAAGTGTTTTCCCACTACAATTAACAACATACCTCCATAAAAATAGTAGGAGGGCGAAGACAAGGATGAGTAGTATAAAAACAACTAAAACAGCCACGATGACTGGTATATGGTTCGTCTCAGGTGCTGGTTCTATACTGGCTGCTGAAAAAATGCATATTCTTAGAAATTACTTAAGCTATTAAAAGTATCAGTTCTGGTGTGGTATGTTTGTTATTATTCTTTTTTGTAGTAAAAATATAGCTATCAAATGTTCTTGAATAACCTTCATCAGGTACGCTCGAAGTCGAAAGGCTGGAAAACCAAATAATTTTAAAAGTTTTCAGAGGAAGTAAACCACAGGCCCTAAAATGGATCGCCAAAATAGGTTACAGTCACCTATGCCTGAGGGAGGAGAACCGTAGTTTTAATAAAAATTACATTATAGCAATGTATTAATATCAGATAAGTTTATTTTTAAACAAAATGTGAAGACATAGAATGTTGTCTTTGGCTTAAATGCTGATATTTACCTGCTTAATTTAATATCGACAGTTGACGTTAAGCAAACATAATGATACTGTAGTAGTTACTTTATTCGTTTCTTAATACTGTTACAGTATTTTATTTCGTCTGAGCTTGAATGACGTCCATTAAATGAACAATAAAAACAACAACAATCTTTCTTTACTGTGGTTCCATTACATTACAGATGAAAGGTAAAACAGGTACATTATATCTATTTCAGTAGATCCTAGTATATTATATCATGTAATTGAAATTCTTAAATATGTTATCTAATAAACGTAATAGCACTATACACATATTATTGAGCAGTGTGTATTCTGTAAATAATTAGATGTACATACCAACAACTTGCTTTTCAGCCTTTGCAAACGATTGTCTGAGAGTCTATAAATAGATATATATAAACAGTTTAACAGCTGATGAGTGTATTGCACAAAAGTGAAAACATGTTGCACACTAAATTTGATTTATACGTTTTTTGTATTTTACAATTCACTTCCTAAAGATGCCTGCCAGTATTTATTTACTATTTATATTCATATTTGAAATTTGAAGGTTGTTGTTTGTTCTTACAACCTTCTCTCATATCTTAATCATTATGAAGATAATTCCATGTGTTTGGAACAAACAATTAGTACTGGGAACATGATCTGAAAACTGGTGATTCTCAAATTCAGAAGATAAAAATACATTTCAAATTATAATCCACTTTATGTAGTAAAACAATATTATCATGTATGATAAATTCAATATGAAATGGAAGATTGGAAGATATTTTGATTCGTTGACACAATAGATAGACCAACAATCTACTTTGTCTATTCTTATAATCAGTTGTTAGATGATATCCCGTCATCCTTGTCACATTACAACCTTCGTTATTGTGTATATAATAATAACCTAGATATATAAAGCATGACTTACCCCATCCACCATAGCAAAGGCTCCATACCATACATCATAATCCTTAGTAATAACCTAGATATATAAAGAATGACTTACCCCATCCACCATAGCAAAGGCTCCATACCATACATCATAATCTTTAGTAATAACCTAGATATATAAAGCATGACTTACCCCATCCACCATAGCAAAGGCTCCATACCATACATCATAATCCTTAGTAATAACCTAGATATATAAAG
>MJUT01002912.1:46907-63665 GCA_002080005.1 Gigantidas platifrons
TAATAACCTAGATATATAAAGCATGACTTACCCCATCCTCCATAGCAAAGGCTTCATACCATACATCATAATCCTTAGTAATAACCTAGATATATAAAGAATGACTTACCCCATCCACCATAGCAAAGGCTCCATACCATACATCATAATCTTTAGAGGGAGACAAAGGTGCGTTGTAGAAACCATTGTATGTTTGGTTGTCACCGACAACAAAGTTCCCAATCACATGTGGCTGCTGCTTACTTAACTGAGCCGTCACATAAGCCCTTAACCCATGTGCAAGAGCCGTTTGGAAATCTAGTCTGACATCTCTGATGTTTTCTGGTACAGCTCGTTTGGTCAATCGATTGGTTTCTTCCACGATTATCCGATAAAAGCTTAATAGAAACAGACACTATTTATTTTGTGCTTTTAATTAAAATAATTACAAGATATTACTAAATATATTTATATAAATTGTACTGATAAATTACTTTTCGATAGAGACAAGGAAGAACTAATCATAGGCAAGTATAAAATTACATTTGTTCTAATACACTCACTGTGCGACATGAATCGTCGGGATCATAAGCTATATACATGTCCCTTGCATCACATACTTTTGGGACATAGTTATTGCTTTATCCAGGGAAATATACTATAAGCAAAAACGAAAATACAAACGTCCCAGAATGGCAATACAAACGTTTGTTTTCATATAATGTTCACAGTTAACATGCTATCACAGAACAGTCTGTTGAAACAATATTGTCTTTACATGAAGTGATAATGATGTTACTGCATTCCTGTATAACAGAAGACACTCACCTTACTATGGGATCCATTACTTGTCCTATCTTTATTGTGATGGTAGTGTCTGTTTTATCAACAATACTAGGAACTGGTGGTTCTTTTAAATCTACAGATAATAATAGGTTTGTATATCCTTGAGAATATAGACCCAGATATATTGTGGCATTAGAAGTTGACTCATCATGACAACATTTTGGTTATCCTGTTTTGATCCTTAGGATTTCTTGCTCCCAATTATTTGGCTTTCCAACTGACTATGCCAGTACCTGATGAAGGCTATTGCAGAAACATGTCACTAAATTAGATATCTATGTTTTATTCACAAATAAAAACATTCAATAATACATGAACTACATGCAGAACAGTAGTAGGTTTGGTGTCATTATATTATGTTCCTTTTAGCTATATTGGTCTTGTTTTGTCAAATATTATTTATTAAACCTCTGTATTGTGCTTTCATTTATATTTTTTTTTTTATTTGATCCGATTCAGGAATTGGTTTACTTTGTAATATGATATTGCAGTGATATTCATGTACTGTTTTATTTTGTGTTTACCTGATGATTGTGTCCACACTACTCTATTTGCCGGTGTACCTAGTCCTGAACTAGTGCTGGCAGCTACCGAACAGATGTATTTTGTAGCAGGGTGAAGGTGCCGAAACTGATGTGTCAATTTATTTGCAGGTACTTGTGCTTCCTTGACGTGGTTGTCCATAAATGTTAACGTTGCTTCTGCTTTACAACGTACCTAAAATAAAATGGTTGGATAAAGCAAATAGAACCAGCACTAATAGTCGATCACATATCTATTAAATACGAAAAGTATACATGACTTTGGTATGACAGTTGAATTGACCTGTTTATTAATTAAAAAAGAGAAACGACTTGAATTTTAACATTGGACAATAAAACATAATTGCATTTTTTTATTGTTACACTCCGATGGATACCACTTGTAAGTTTCTGTAATTAAACAGAATAGAAGAATTCCCGATTAAATGAAGACACTTGAAAGGGAAATTTATTAACAGTTATCAGAAAACATTAAATGGGAAATCGAAGGAGTTTCTAATACAGTTCGTGTCACATTCTATTTCAGCAAATCTTCATTTACAACTCACAAGTGTTATTTTCTACTTACAAGATAATAAAGTAATCTGCCGTTCGTTACCGCCGGATGCTCCCATTTTAATGTTATTGAAGTATCTGACCTTGATGTATTCCGAAATGATGTAATTTTCGATGGCACTAAAAGATAAAATATTGCAAAACACATTACACGTTTTTATTGCTATTAAAGTACTGAAATTTGTTGTGAGACTCACGCGTTGACCGATATACAAGTACAAAGAATATGAAATGAAATATATATAATAAAGTTACAGTTTCCATGACAATTAAATGCTGAAAATTGCCATAAACTATAAAAACTCAAATTATTACATAAAAAACTTGTTTCTAGGCAACCAGGAGCAATAATTGTCAACGTTATATTTATGAGGAATACAAATAACAATAAGAACAAAACATATTATTAAACGAGTAACAGCATTTCTTTAAATTTGAATATCTTAATACAGCTCCATAGAATGTCTCCAAAAATATCCCAAATAATAAACAAAATGTCAGGCTTTAAACACTACTAATTAGTATTGCTTGTACGGCATCTAGATTCGTACCACAGACTGGAAGGTTTCACATTCTTCGCAACACCAAACGTAATGTACCATAAATCGTTGTTTCTATATAAGGTGGTCGATTATTAATTCTTTTTATCTTGTCTTGATAGTCGTTGAGACTAAAAACCATGTGTCGACATGGCACAAATGTCTCTGTCCTCATTCTATGTTTTCTGTGTTCTGGGTTCGTGATGTCTGATCCTTCGCTTCATTTCAACATAATGTTAATATATGTTATTCGTAGCGATATCTAAAGATGATTCATATAAGATGAACTATAATATATCTAATATAAACTGCTGTAATATATTGCATAATGTTGTAGAAGACAGTGGGGAACAAGTTAGGGATATAACCTGACAGTGGGGGAAAGTCTTAGGACTGGATCGGACAGAAGGTGGGTACATGTTTTAAAAACTGCCGACATAAGTGTCCCCTTTGCCCCTGGATTCTACGTCCGTATCATACATTGTTTAAAGATGGATGGCGGTAACAAACAAGAATATATATTTATAGTAATACATACCATCTTCGTTTGATCTGGAGACCAATGTTATCGTAGGATCTCCTAACCCTGCCGAGTTCACTGCTTGTACCTACAATATACATTACATTATGCCAAACTTAAACAGTTGTAACATCTTAGTAAAAGGACCAATATGTTTTACTATTATTAAGAGAAAAGAGGCAGATCAAATCATTTATTGTTGGGACAGTTCCAAAATCCAATCGAAATGCAAAATCCATAATTAAGCAAGGTATCACTAATTACTAGTAACTAATATTCTGTGCCTAGCCAGGGAAGTGAACCGTCATCAATATCTGTTGGGAGTATCGAGTTTGGTTTTGTTTCTCAGATTTGTCTATTATATATTGGAACTGTTCTAATGGTGTGGAATGTTTTGTTTTCCGCTTATTTCCTATAAGTATAGATTGTATAAATACTGGACTAAATATGACAGACCTTTCCATTCACAATAAACAAAGGAACATAATCTAATTAGCAGTGACGCTTTCAATCATCATCATGACTACCGCTTTAACGGAAGTTTAAAAATGGCATCTAATCCACAGTTTGACAGATATACTATTTACTTCTGATCAATAAACACTACATCTGGCCATTTTGTAATTGCGCTGTTAATTAACGAATAGACATCTTGTCCCAGATGAGACTGAAATAAGCCTATAAATAAATGTGTGGTCAAATAATAATGATGATTTATATACAGTAATTAATGCCTATATTATAAACAGTGACTAACATCTATATTATACACAGAAACTAATATATGTCATAGAGAGTAATAAGCATCCATATAGTACAGAGTAACTAACCTTTATTTTAGACAGAGTTAGTGGCATCAATATAAAAGACACAATAATTAACCTCTATGTTATACACAACACAGATATAAACCTCTATATCATACACAGTAACTTACCTCTATGTTGTATTCTGTATTCGGTTCCAGGTCAGTAATTGTATGTTCTATCACAGGTTCATTGGAGATCACCTCTATTCCAGTTTTTGTGGACAATCGATTCCATTTTCCTTTCCAAAAAACAAGCTGATATGTGTTCAAGTTAGAAAAAGGAGAATATGGTCTCTCCCATGATACTGTCAAGGAAGTACTGGAACGCTTGATGATCCGAAGATTTCTTGGTGCCAATGGAGCTGTATATGATAATAAAAAAAATGTATTGGTGAACAAAATAAAGGTCGAGACAGACATTATCGCTAGAATCACAAATAGTCTGAGAGTATGTGGACATATTCAAAACTGACGTTATTATCGCTTACGTCATAATGTTCTTGGTGTCAAACTGATTGATAATTGTCAGAATCAAAGTCCGTCCGTTGATATCGACAAAATTCCTCAGGAAATCTATAAATGACCGATAAAAAGAATATGTACTAAAGACAAAGTTTATTGTACTCAATAAAATTAGATAAATAAAAATAGAAATTGTGTTTTTATTGTGTACTTAGATGAAATTTAACCCTTCCAAACCATTATCTAAATTTGTAACTTCAACAACATATATTAACAAACCAGCGTAAACAACAGACAAATGTAAAGTATTAAACTAGCTTGGTTTGTATTATTCAAATACTAGTACCTTGTATTCAAATTGTGTTTAACATTGCATATACACATTATGTTTAGGGATAATATGTAAAACGTGTTTGGCTTCCAATCATTCATCCAATAACTGATACCAACGAAATATTACTTATTATTATCAATATGTAGTACAAGTACTGTTGTGTATGCATTCTGTTTACGTTAAAGTTTCTCAACTTCCATTATTTCTTTAACATATATTTCTGAGAGGAATGTCAAGAGTGTTCCCTTTGCAATTCATACTAATGTATTTATGATTTAACTATTGTTATCAATAATAAAACATACTTGTATTTGGGGTAACGGTACATTTCTGGTCGGATTTGGGACTGAAAAATGTTCGGTCATTAGTGAAGCTCATCCTCACACAATATTCAGTGCCCGGATTCAGATCAGACACTAAAACACTCTTCCTGTTTTTAGAATCAGCAGGCGTATCCCCGGAGACATGCACGGCTTGCGGCTGAAATCCTACCCAACTACTAGTGATAAAAACCTGGTATTTAGATATATTGTCACAATTCCACGTGGACTTTGGTGCATCCTAAAACCAGAAGATATCAATCTTTATACCGTAATGGATGCAATTACTGGCAATAAATTGGTTTACATTGCAGATAAAAACGACAAAAAGAGAAAGCCTTAGAGAAATTATGTGTCACTTTGGAACACTAATGACAATCAATGTTACAAAGTTATATGTCTTTTACACTTTAATTAAATATCAGCAGGAGATAGGTAGAAGACATTCTATGATAACAAAACTTCTGTCCTTCGTCTAGATTGTTTTAAGTAGATTTAAATCTGACACGGAGACATCTTAATACCAGAAACCATTTACAAAATCTGAGAAAGTAATATTGGTGGCTTACAGCAATATTGCAATTTAGCCCTCACTTAAAGTTAACATTTTAAAGCGTTCGTGAATTGATGAGGTTTCATGTCAACGGATATTGAGTAACAATTTGACATTTCTGAAACCAATGAATATTGAGTAATGGTAATTATTCAATTTTGTACACATTTTTCCTAGTGTTTTATCTTGGTTAATGGTGAATTATTGGCCACATTTTCAACCAAATACGTAAATGTGGTGCATAGAAGTGAGTGGATGCATACAACGAGTCATGACATACATATTTTTTTCAATTTGTCGAAATATTTATATCATATAGGTTACTATGTAATTTATTTTGTTTTATAATGAATCCACATTTGTTTTATAATGAATCCACATTACCTTCCACATGACGATGATTTGTGTTTGTGGATACGACGTGTTGTATTCAAAATCTGATGTCAAGGAATCAATGGTTGGTGGCAGTTTGGGATCTACAATGTACAACAGAACATACATCAGAGAAATCAAAATCAACAGTGGTGTACAATTGAAGGCACTAATGTCAGTAGTAACAAATCAATTATGGTTTTGTTGATGAAAATATTATCTGATGTTTTAGAGTAAATTAGAAAATGATCATATAATCAATGTATAATTATATACATGATGACTATTGACAGTCATAAAAGTAGGAATGAATATTACCGAGAACATTGCCAAGTGGTTTAATACAATGGAGACCTTCGATCAAATAAGGAAACAATAATAAAATGGCGAGGAAATGAATCAAATAACCTTCTCACCAGTCAATAACTTCATCACAGCAAGTAGTCATATGCACATTTTGGAGATTTTATTGGTCAATTATGTATTGATAATATAAACTGAATATTGCAATCTAGACATAGGGTATAGGGTCTATAGTGTTTAAAGCCACTTTCAACAATACTTCAGTTATATCGTGGCGGTCAGTTTTATTGGTTGAGTAAATCAGAGAACCCGGGGAAAACCATCGACCTGTCGCGAGTCACTGACAAATTTTATCACATAATGTTGTATCGAGTACAATTCGCCTGAGTGAGTGGGATTCGAACTCAATTATGTATTATGTATTAATAATAAAAAAATAAATATTGACATCTAGAGATATGTTTGTTAATTATGAATTCTAAGTATACCTGAACATTTGGTTTTAGTGTAGAGAATAGCCCCTAGGGGCCCGTCACCTCCGTCCCCATCTCTTCTAGTAGAAACTCTGATAGCATATTCTGTGTTGGCGTCAAGATCAGTGAGAGAGTATCTACACATATCATGACAGTTCATGTGAGTGACAATGTCAACCTTTTCTGGTGATCTTCCTACTTTATTCACCCAGATATTGTACCAAAGAATAGGGGGATCCCCTATATCACCACGTGACCTACTCCATGGAGGCCATTCTATTGACACAGCTGATACGCCAGGTCCCTTCACTGATACATTTGGAGCGTTTTTAACCAGAGGTAGTTCTAGAATAGAATAGAATAGAATAGAATAGAATAAAATAGAATAGAATCCATCTTTTATGAAGTTTTTAAAATATGATTTGATGGCTCCACATAAACTAATTACTGAGGATGAAATAAATTAAGACAACGTTCATTGTTAGAAATGGCAGAAAAGATAACAGAACATCACTGATTTGCTGCCTTGTTGTACTTAAGTAGAGTATTATCAAATAAAACATATACATTAATTAATTAAAGATTTATAATGAAACATTGTGATCTATTACCTTTAAAAACTACATTTAATAGCATATACCCTACCATAGACATTTGTAGCCACTGTCCGTGATGCCTGTCCTGAAACAGACCGTACTACACATGTAAATGTATCATCCTTGTTTACAAAGTCGACTTGAAATAAATTAATTCTGGTGTCATGTGGTGCACCTAACTCGGAGGATTCTATCAATGCTATTCTTCGTCCAGATGGACCCATCAGTCTAATTTCACTTTCTGCTGGTACTGGGAAAGCAGCTACCGTACAATTGAATGTTGTAGATTGACCGGGATTCACTTTAACGTTGTCAAAAAACAAAATTTTTGGCTCGGTTACTGAAATTGAAAAATAAAATAGATACATGTGTAGACTTCAGTTGCATTGAATATTATACATAGAAACCTGGACTGGGTAGCACAAACCTCAATTAAATTTAAGTCTCAATTAAACCGTAAGTGTACATTAATTTCATGTACATTGCAAGTAAATGTAAGTGTCAATTAAGATTTAATTGACACTTAAATTTAATTGAGGTTTGTGCAACCCAGTCCAGAATATCAATGTCAGATATTAGCGATTTGCAGGGTTATCTGTGAATTTACACTCCATATGTTAGCAATGACCTTCACTCCTGAGGTTTTAAAGTAAGCGGTCACATTGTCTTAAATATTATTTCATTGGTCGGTCTGAAATTACCACTTAAAATCATTTGGAATTGCTAAATGTATATAATCTAAACATCTCGACCTTTCCAACCTAAAAATCAATCTAATGGCACAGTGGATTTTGCATGCCGTTGTGTTTCGTGCATTACTGTACATCAGTTGTTTATAGAATACAAAGATGTATCAATGATTAAATCACTAGATATAGGAAAGTAATCGAGATCACCTGTGCAGCTATCTTTTGTTATGATAATACTTGTACCATTACCTCAACTTGGCAACAGACAAGTCTCGACCATATCATATATACATCAACATATCATCATCGGCAACAATTCAATCACAACACAACATAAAACATTTGCTTATCAAGAAAGCAATAGAAATATATATCACAAAAATTCTACACAACGCTTCAATTCATATATCACATCTTATTGTAAAAAATAAACATATCAAGATAAATGATAGCACAAATAAAAAATACATTAATGAATCTCACGAAAGCCTTATCACAAATCTGAATTCAATTCTTTGCAATATGTTATGACAATTTGAAAGTGTTGTTCGGAACATTTATGATAAAGATTTAGATAAAACAATTCCTATCACACTAAAAATACAATGAACATCATCATAAATCATCTAGGTTAAAATAAGTACTGTGTAAAATTAAATTCTTCGATTGAATTTTAGAACTGCTTCTTCGAGAGTGTGCTATTTTTGTCCTTCCACTTATTTTCTTTGATTTTCTAGAATCATGTGGTTGCATTGACAGACAATGTATTATATAATCCGTACATACAATACGTAAACTATTTGTTTTTTACTACGATTTTTCTATTTGATTTCGGAACAGTTCCGACAGTGTGGTATTTTTTTCGTTTTCATTTTATTCTTACTTGCTTCTGATCTTTGTTAATCTGTGAACCTTTATCATGCTTATTAAAGTTAAATCAGCATATATTTTTTTTAGTTTAGAGAACATGCATTCTACATTCTGGTTGGACATTTTTATTATTATTCTGGTGGAGGTAATTGAACGCCTTTCTGATTTTAACTAATAAAAAAGCCATCAAATTTAATATCCGTAAGATTCATATCATCCGTACTGTATGTATCATTGACGTCATCATTGATAGATGTTGAATATTGCCAAGACAAAAACCGGCTACACAGGTGTGCCATAGTTCGTTTTTCAGTGAATGTGGTCGATGAAGTAATAAGCTATATGTTTTTCATTCTTTCTTTGGGATAAAAAAAAGAGCACTTAGGGAAGCCATCTCTTCCCAAGGATCAATTACACCAGGAACAATTCATTTATAAAAGTGCACTTAAGAAAAACATATAAAAAGGATTACATGTTTCGCCCATACCTGCGATAAATCAGATAAATTGAAATTTGAGTGAGCTCCATTTCCCATCTTACAATGATTTTGCGTGTGAAATACATTGTGTGTGTTCTCAAGTGTCATCGTAGAGCAACCAGATCTATATTTGATTCCACATGTCCTCTATCACGGGCTTGACGAATAAATACAGTCAAACCTTCCTTAAAATGTCACCTCTATATAACAAATCACTGTCTATAAAGGGAAGTCTCATTTTTCACTTCAATGAATAGTGCATATAATTTAAGTCTGTATATAAAGGGCAACTATTCATTAAGGTCACATTTTCAGGTTCCCCTTTGAATCCAATATATAGAGAGGTTTGACTGTATTTGATTACACATCCAGTTTAATAGTGAGAGTTTGCATTGTTTATTGTTAAATGGGTTTAATTTTTATTTAAGCTTAGGCCATCCTAAACAAATTCTACGTTTAACATCACCCGTGCGCGTAGGTTTTGAAAATTTGCCAAAAATAAAAAAACAAACACACATTGTTTGAAATGTTATTTTACACTGAAATCTCATGAAGTTATTAGAAAAACCTGACATTTCATATCCATGGACTGTTAATTTTTAATTTCTCATGTTTAATTAATAAAACTATTAATTACAGTTCTAAATCATCTTTATTGATGCTAAACACTGTGCTTTGCACATCTTCAGGCTATCAATTGAGCACTAAAAAAAATACTGAAAGTATTCTTAGGTTGTTTGATTTTTTTTGATTTTTTTTATTTTCCTCCCCCCCCCGCCCTCCTAGGTTTTGGTACCCTACCTTGATGTTAAACGTAGAATTAATTTAGGACGGCCTTATCATCAAATCTTGTCACGACGTTAATAATAATTTCTTGCCACCAGATGTCCATTATACATAAATGGCGTAATAAATTAGCAGACATTTTCTTTGTTTAATACCAGACTATATATGCTGTTTTCAGTAGTAACTCTAAATATTATTTTATTACTATATGTTTGTCCAACATCATCACAAGGTAATAATCTACATCCAGATGTCAACAACTTCATTTTTACTTCTTGATTGCCTTGTCTATACTCCATCATTGGCGTGATTCTGATGAACACGTGTTTCATATCTTCATCAACATTGTTTTGACCGACACTTAACATTTATCAGACCTTTCTGATGATTGTTTTGATTGCTCTCGCTACTTGTGATAGACGTCAGTTATATTTATATTTGTAGGACTAGTAGTGTTCTCTTTCATTCAAACATTTATTCAAATTGTTACTACGTGATAAATCTGGATTTAATATTATTACACTACAAGTAGCTATACACAAAAAGCGACGGCTTAATATACATACACGCAGTAATAGCCCGTAACACATCTTGGGCAGATTCAATCCGCCTTTTCATAACCTTCTTAAAATAATGACTCATGGGTAATTTCTATTGTCGCACACCATAATTTGATAACGGTTGTTTATAAAATGGAAAACAAAATATTACCACACTGTCTGAGCATTTCCATAATCCAATAGTGTTTTAACCAGTGAAGTTTGTTTTGTGAAGGTGCAAGCCAGCAATGTACAATTACTTATTAACAAGCAGTATGGGAAGTTTTGATATTTCACATTTTTCGCCTTTTCAAGTGTAAATGTTTACCTGGTTGACAAAACGGTGGACTGAAGTAACCATTAATACATTCACATTGGTCCGTTGGTCCATAGAATCGATGACAATGAAGTGGGTTTTTACAGTAACACTGGTTAGAACAGTCCCAACCAAACCTGTTCTCAGGACAGGCAACCGCTGTATTGAAAGCAAGAAAAATCTTATTAAAACATTGGTCAGAGAAACGCTAGTATTTTCTCTATGCAACAACTGGTAAGGACTATAAACTTTATTCTATGTCATTGTATTGTTAATGTACTTATGGTTGCACCATCAAACAATATAATTACTAGGCTATATATACCCTATAGGCTTTTCAGAAATGTGAAAAGTTTCATCCATTTTATTAAAGAAAGTATAGAAATCAAAAATAAGTGAGACATTTAATTCTCGAAATTATTTATCAAAATCCACTTGATCGCACTTACGTTTTTGACAGTTAAAGCCCGACCATCCCTGGGCACAACCACTAGAACACATGCCCAGGATACTATCACATGCTTCACTTTGATCAGCACAATGGCATTCCTGTTCACAATTGTTCCCAAAGCGACCGGCAGGACAATCTGTAACAGATAACAATGATCTACAACCACAGACAACATACCATTTAAATCATTAAAGAACAAATACAAAGTCTTAATGTTCTATGATCTACATTTTTGCAACCAATCACAAGGTTCATTTAAATCATTAAACAACAAATACGAAATATTAATGTTCTATTTTCGTCCTCAGTATAAAGTATAAATACATACATAAGAACACACAAATAAAAATAGGTTTAAGATATTTGTAATATAGTAAGTCTTTATGACGTTCATTAGTTCTGCGATGGTATATTCTTTTCTCGTCTTAATTAAAAAACCAAATGTTTGAATCTGACTGATGTTTCCTTACTTCCACAGTAATTAGATATTAGTTGTGTAATAGGTTGTGCTATTAACAAAAAATACGTAATGTAAATCTTTGTTTGTAATATCCTATTCCGTTTTGAGTTTTAATAACGTGTTTGTAAATGCATTACATTGAAAAATTCGGAAAAGTGAAAATATCATTTTCTTTCGGGTGGTGGGATCTTTTGGGGTTATTGTTGGGATATTTCATATTAGTCATTGACTATACCCGATGAAGGTCATTCTCTATCCAGAGTTGTTCCTGCTACGCTACACAACATCTCTGTCAACGCTCATTTTACAAGATTCTTGTAAAATTTAGAAACAGTAAAAAAAATTTACTTAAAATTGTTTTAATTATTGTAAATATCAATAAAGATGAAAAATAAATCACTCATTTCAAATCAATTCTCTCTTAAAAAAGATTTTTCCCCCACTTCTTGGAGAACTATTTTGCAGAGGTAAAAATTAAAAAGTTAAAAACGATCACAAATCATTTTTAAGAGAGAATTGATTTGAAATGAGTGATTTATTTTCATCTTTATTGATATTTACAATAATTAAAAGAATTCTAAGTACATTTTTTTACTGTTTCTAAATTTTACAAAAATCTTGTAAAATGGGCATTGACAGAGATGTTGTGTAGCGTAGCAGGAACGGCAACTTTGGATAGAGAATGGATGAAGATTATTCCAAAAACCTGCCATGCACACAAAATCAGATAATTACGTTTTCACAATTTAACAACTTTGATTGGTTATTTAAAACCTCTAGTGTCATGATATTATTAGTTACACAGTGTGTTAGTGACCTAATACGATATATACGGGGTCAGTAAATTCCATATGGGGCGAGAGTGTAGCTCGTAGGTCACTAACACACTGTGTAGCGATATCTTACTGATTGCCCTTGAATGAGGGATTTAGATGTAACTGCATCAAAGCTAAAAAATATGTAATTTTTGTGTTGTGTGTAAGTGATCAGGTAAGTGTGACGTCATCTTTGTTTTGAAAGAAAAAGAGGAGATAACTCTACTACTAACCGTGTATTGAATATACGCGGTTTCAACGTGTTCACTTTAAACCAATGATATTCCTAGAAGTTTGTAAGAAGTAAGATATAACTTTAATATTGTACAAAGTGGTGCTGAGCACAAATTATCTTCATCCTTTGTCATGGTTCATCATTTGTACTATACAGTGACCTGACAGTAAGGATGCAATACTTAACGACAGGTGCAGAGTATTAATACGGAGAATACTTCCTTTCAGAGAATTTAGTCCTTGTTTCTAAAACCGAAAAGACATTTAGACCAATACCTCTGTGTCGAAAATGAAATTAACAGAGGGATTCAAATACATTATATTAGGCTTAGCAGATTTTGGCATCTTTCCTATTTCTGCTTTTGATATTCGGTATTTAAATTGGTTTCCCCACTAACTGGGGTCGATCACCATTGATGACATTCAGTACAAAAATTGTCATTAAGGCCGTTTTGTTGGAATTGGCATGTGTTGTGTGTTTTATCATTAGCATAAACAGCTTACATAGGAGAAATCATGATACAGATTTTGTCCACATAGTCTTATGGCTCAAATATATAGTATGCACAATAATCAAAACATTCAAAGTGGCTTGAACAATGGCTAAACTCTAAAGGCGTTGTTCTAATGTGTGCTAATATTGTATTTGTTTTTGTTTAAAAGATCAATTATGATCGAGCATCTAATCTGAAAGCGCTGCCATTCAATGTATTCTACTTAGAACTAACATAATCATGTCTTCTTTTCTTTTTTTCTATTCTACGAGAGACACATACATAGGCGATTTGTTATACTTACTTGTGTTGAACAAAGACAAATGCTGTTTTACGAATAAGACAATACAGTATATATACATTGATATATATACACATATAACTACATTTTGTGGCAGAATTCTTATATAAACATAACACATGCTACAAACGCTCTCAATGCTAATTAAATGAGCTAGAAGCAGTGCTTATTCAGTATACGTACTGCAGTTATTTATATTACAATGTTCCCATCTCTGGTCTTCCTTAGTAGTATAACACCAGGGTCGAGCAGAATCTTTGGTTGTTCGGCAGTAGTTTTCCGGCATCTCCCGGTCCGGAAAGTCTTTAACTGTGTATGAATGTCGATGGGGTTCCTGTGTTTCCCACCTTTGACAGGTATATAGATTGTCTGTCACTGACTTTGTTCCCATATAGTGTTTGGCTTGTCCATTATAAAAGCAGTTGTTCGCTGTTAGTAGATGTATATAATGAAATAATACTTTACATGCTGCAGGATTTATTAATTAAGCAAATATGAACAATAAAATAAATATATAAACGAAATTAAATACTATAATACACTCCTAATTATCTTCATTTTCAACAAATAACATGTTTTGAAATAAACTAAAGATATGTGTTTTATTAATTATTTTGCAATATATATGTTGGATTTTTATTTTTACACTTAACTTAGCAAAAAACAAAAAATGCAGACATAAATGTTCATATTATGTATTCCTTTATTGATCTCAATTTCAGTTTTCATTGACATTCATTCGTGGGTTTAGATATCTGCTAAATCTGCAGCTACATTTCTTGCACTTGATGATGCTGTACAACATGTACTAACTTTCATCATTTGATGGCGCCCATAAAAACTACCCAAAAAATATCAAATTATTTCATAGTATCAAAAGCATATAGTGTGCATGCTAATTAAAAAGCATTACGTAATAACAGTATTTTTAAATATACTTCAAAATGTAAAATTGTTTATTTCCATAAAATTGTTTTGAAGCATTTAGATTTGAACTGTCAAATATTTCTTCATTCCTTTGGGATATTAATTCGCTTGAAATTTTAGTCAGTTAAATGAAAGTGTCGCCTAATTCATTTCATTCAATTATTTGTTCGTTATAGAAGCAGAATTGGAATTCTTTTGTCACCATCAACCAAATAATAATTCATCAACTGGAATTACTATTTTTTCAGAGTGTAATAAAATTATGATCCGCTGTCAAAATCGATTTTCAACATATTACTACTATGTTTTTGCAGAAATATTTGCATTGAATGTGTACATTGAAAAATTGTTTGAAATTTGGAACACCATACCAACGAGGTTGAGGCGTCATGCGGAAGGATTTACCATTTACCATCATTCATATACAAAGCTAACTACTTACAGAGCTGGCATCGTGGTCCCCAAAATCCTTCTGCACATCGCCCTCTCGGGCATTTTCCTGTCTCTTTGTCACATGTTTGGTCCCTGTAACATCGACAACGATACATACACTTGTATCCAAATGTACCATCAACACATTCTACTGATAGCCGGGATAAATCAAATTCTGAAATAAACGACACTTCTGTGAACAATAAATTATTACAAATATTCATGTTTTCCTTATTTCAACTACCCTCGGTTTTTCTTCGGAAAAAAAATTAATACAATAAATACCCATAAATCAACATTGAAATAGTCATACGCCCTACAGAAGGGTTTACTTAAAATTTGTTCTGTTTATATTCCTACAAAGGAGAGAATTATGTCTTCCTTACAATAATACAGACATGAGGCTTCTGTCTACAATAATACAGACATTAGGCTTCTGTCTACAATAATACAGACACGAGGCTTCTGTTTACAATAACACAGACATGAGGCTTCTGTCTACAATAATACAGACATGAGGCTTCTGTCTACAATAATACAGACAAGAGGCTTCTGTCTACAATAATACAGACATGAGGCTTCTGTCTACAATAATACAGACATGAGGCTTCTGTCTACAATAATACAGACATGAAGCCTCTGTCTACAATAATACAGACATGGGGCTTCTGTCTACAATAATACAGACATGAGGCTTCTGTTTACAATAACACAGACATGAGGCTTCTGTCTACAATAATACAGACATGAAGCCTCTGTCTATAATAATACAGACAAGAGGCTTCTGTCTACAATAATACAGACATGAGGCTTCTGTCTACAATAATACAGACATGAGGCTTCTGTCTACAATAATACAGACACGAGGCTTCTGTCTTATTTGTTCATAGTACTAAAGAAGAGTGTATTATTCCCTGATTGTAGTGATATAAATCATATAAAGGAGTGTATTATATCTTCTTTATAGTCCTACAGATATTTTCTATCCTGTTCATAATCCCAACGAAGAGCGTATTCTGTCGTATTAAATGCGTGCATATTGTCTTGTTTATAGTCCTACAGACATGAGTGTTATGTCATGTTCATGGTCCTACAAAAGAGTGTATTTATCCCTGAGCATGTTCCGACAGAGTCTAGTCAATTGTGTTCTGCTTGCAGTCCTACAGAAAAGTGTATTCTACTCCCTTTATTTTCATAATAAGAAGTGTATTCTGTCTTGTTCATAGTCCTACATACATTTTTCTGTCATGTTCATAGTCCCACAGAAGAATGCATTCTTCTGGTATATAATCGTACAGACATGCGTGTTCTGTTTATGCACATAGTCCTACAGAGGTGTCTACTTTGGTCTGTTTATAGTCTGACAACAGAAGAGTACATTCTATCCTGTGCATAAGAGTGTTTATGTATTTAGTTATAGTCCTGGGTATTCCTACCTAATAGTTTATTCTATTTTGTTGTTGTCATATAGTTGAGTCTATGTTGTTCTGTTTATTGTCATATAGTGGAGTCTATGTTGTTCTGTTTATTGTCATATAGTGGAGTCTATGTTGTTCTGTTTATTGTCATATAGTGGAGTCTATTTTGTTGTTGTCATATAGTTGAGTCTATTTTGTTCTGTTTATTGTCATATAATGGAGACTATGTTGTTCTGTTCATTGTCATACAGAATAATCTACTAGTATGTTGTCCTGTTCATTGTTATACAGAAGAGTCTATGTTAGTATGTTCATTGTTATACAGAAGAGTCTATGTTGTTCTGTT
>MJUT01002912.1:63736-89210 GCA_002080005.1 Gigantidas platifrons
TATACAGAAGAGTCTATGTTGTTCTGTTCATTATTATACAGAATAGTATATGTTGCTCTGTTCATTGTTATACAGAAGATTCTATGTTGTTCTGTTTCATTATTATGCAGAAGAGTCTATGCTGTTCTGTTCACTGTTATACAGAAGAGTCTATGTTGTTCTGTTCATTATCATAGAGAAGAGTATATGTTGTTCTGTTTCGTTGTTCTACAGAAGAGTCTATGTTGTTCTGTTCACTGTTATACAGAAGAGTCTATGTTGTTCAGTTCATTGTCATACAGAAGAGTATATGTTGTTCTGTTCATTGTTATACAGAAGAGTCTATGTTGTTCTGTACACTGTTATACAGAGGAGTCTATGTTGTTCTGTCCATTGTCATATGGAAGAGTCTATGTTGTTATGTTTCATTGTTATACAGAAAAGTCTATCTTGTTCTGTTTCATTGTTATAGAGAAGAGGTTATGTTGTTCTGTTCATTGTTATACAGAAGAGTCTATGTTGTTCTGTTCATTGTTATACTGAAGAGTATATGTTGTTCTGTTCATTGTTATACAGAAGATTTTATGTTGTTCTGTTCACTGTTATACAGAAGAGTCTATGTTGTTCTGTTTCATTGTTATACAGAAGAGTCTATGTTGTTCTGTTTATTGTTATACAGAAGAGTCTATGCTGTTCTGTTCATTGTTATACAGAAGAGTCTATGTTGTTATGTTCACTATTATTCAGAAGAGTCTATGCTGTTCTGATTATTGTCATACAGAAGAGTCAATGTTGCTTTGTTCACTGTTATACAGAGGCGTCTATGTTGTTATGTTCATTGTTATACAGAAGAGTCTACGTTGTTATGATCACTGTTATACAGAAGAGTCTATGTTGTTCTGTTCATTGTCATACAGAAGAGTCTATGTTGTTATGTTCATTGTTATACAGAAGAGTCTATGTTGTTATGTTCATTGTTATACAGAAGAGTCTACGTTGTTATGATCACTTTTATACAGAAGAGTCTATGTTGTTCTTATTATTCTCATAGAGAAGAGTCTATGTTGCTATGTTCATTGTTATACAGAAGAGTCTATGTTGTTATGACCACTGTCATACAGAAGAGTCTATGTTGTTCTGATTATTGTCATACAGAAGAGTCTATGTTCTTCTGTTCATTGTTATACAGAAGAGTATATGCTGTTCTATTCACTGTTATACAGAAGAGTCTATGTTGTTCTGTTCATTGTCATACAGAATAATCTACTAGTATGATGTCCTGTTCATTGTTATACAGAAGAGTCTATGTTAGTATGTTCATTGTTATACAGAAGAGTCTATGTTGTTCTGTTTCATTGCTATACAGAAGAGTCTATGTTGTTATGTTCATTGTTATACAGAAGAGTCTCTGTTGTTCTGTTAATTGTCAAACAGAAGATTATATCTTGTTCTGTTTCATTGTTATACAGACGAGTCTATGTTGTTCTGTTCACTGTTATACAGAAGAGTCTATTTTGTTCTGTTCATTGCTATACAGAAGAGTCTATGTTGTTCTGTTCATTATTATACAGAATAGTATATGTTGCTCTGTTCATTGTTATACAGAAGATTCTATGTTGTTCTGTTTCATTATTATGCAGAAGAGTCTATGCTGTTCTGTTCACTGTTATACAGAAGAGTCTATGTTGTTCTGTTCATTGTCATAGAGAAGAGTATATGTTGTTCTGTTTCATTGTTATACAGAAGAGTCTATGTTGTTCTGTTCAATGTCATACAGAAGAGTATATGTTGTTCTGTATACTGTTATACAGAGGAGTCTATATTGTTCTGTCCATTGTCATATGGAAGAGTCTATGTTGTTATGTTTCATTGTTATACAGAAAAGTCTATCTTGTTCTGTTTCATTGTTATAGAGAAGAGTCTATGTTGTTATGTTCATTGTTATACTGAAGAGTCTATGTTGTTCTGTTCATTGTTATACTGAAGAGTATATGTTGTTCTGTTCATTGTTATACAGAAGATTTTATGTTGTTATGTTCATTGTTATACAGAAGAGTCTATGTTGTTCTGTTTCATTGTTATACAGAAGAGTCTATGTTGTTCTGTTTATTGTTATACAGAAGAGTCTATGCTGTTCTGTTCATTGTTATACAGAAGAGTCTATGTTGTTATGTTCACTGTTATACAGAAGAGTCTATGCTGTTCTGATTATTGTCATACAGAAGAGTCAATGTTGCTTTGTTCACTGTTATACAGAGGCGTCTATGGTGTTATGTTCATTGTTATACCGAAGAGTCTATGTTGTTATGATCACTGTTATACAGAAGAGTCTATGTTGTTCTGTTCATTGTCATACAGAAGAGTCTATGTTGTTATGTTCATTGTTATACAGAAGAGTCTATGTTGTTATGTTCATTGTTATACAGAAGAGTCTATGTTGTTATGTTCACTGTTATACAGAAGGGTCTACGTTGTTATGATCACTTTTATACAGAAGAGTCTATGTTGTTCTGATTATTGTCATAGAGAAGAGTCTATGTTGTTATGTTCATTGTTGTACAGAAGAGTCTATGTTGTTATGACCACTGTCATACAGAAGAGTCTATGTTGTTCTGATTATTGTCATACAGAAGAGTCTATGTTTTTCTGTTCATTGTTATACAGAAGAGTATATGGTGTTCTATTCACTGTTATACAGAAGAGTCTATGTTGTTCTGTTCATTGTCATACAGAATAATCTACTAGTATGTTGTCCTGTTCATTGTTATACAGAAGAGTCTATGTTGGTATGTTCATTGTTATACAGAAGAGTCTATGTTGTTCTTTTCATTGCTATACAGAATAATCTACTAGTATGTTGTCCTGTTCATTGTTATACAGAAGAGTCTATGTTGGTATGTTCATTGTTATACAGAAGAGTCTATGTTGTTCTGTTCATTGTCATACAGAAGAGTATATGTTGTTCTGTTCATTGTTATACAGAAGAGTCTATGTTGGTATGTTCATTATTATACAGAAGAGTCTATGTTGTTCTGTTTCATTGTTATACAGAAGAGTCTATGTTGTTCTGTTTATTGTTATGCAGAAGAGTCTATGCTGTTCTGTTCATTGTTATACAGAAGAGTCTATGTTGTTATGTTCACTGTTATACAGAAGAGTCTATGTTGTTCTGATTATTGTCATACAGAAGAGTCAGTGTTGCTTTGTTCATTGTTATACAGAAGAGTCTATGTTGTCATGTTCATTGTTATACAGAAGAGTCTACGTTGTTATGATCACTGTTATACAGAAGAGTCTATGTTGTTCTGTTCATTGTTAAACAGAAGAGTCTATGTTGTTCTGTTTATTGTTATGCAGAAGAGTCTATGCTGTTCTGTTCATTGTTATACAGAAGAGTCTATGTTGTTATGTTCACTGTTATACAGAAGAGTCTATGTTGTTCTGATTATTGTCATACAGAAGAGTCAGTGTTGCTTTGTTCATTGTTATACAGAAGAGTCTATGTTGTTATGTTCATTGTTATACAGAAGAGTCTACGTTGTTATGATCACTGTTATACAGAAGAGTCTATGTTGTTCTGTTCATTGTTAAACAGAAGAGTCTATGTTGTTCTGTTCACTATCATACAGAAGATTCTATGTTGTTCTGTTTCATTATTATGCAGAAGAGTCTATGCTGTTCTGTTCACTGTTATACAGAAGAGTCTATGTTGTTCTGTTCATTGTCATACAGAAGAGTATATGTTGTTATATTTCATTGTCATACAGAAGAGTCTATGTTGTTCTGTTCATTGTCATAGAGAAGAGTATATGTTGTTCTGTTTCATTGTTATGCAGAAGAGTCTATGTTGTTCTGTTCACTGTTATACAGAAGAGTCTATGTTGTTCTGTTCATTGTCATACGGAAGAGTCTGTGTTGTTCTGTTTCATTGTTATACAGAAGAGTCTATGTTGTTCTGTTCATTGTCATACAGAAGAGTATATGTTGTTCTGTTCATTGTTATACAGAAGAGTCTATGTTGTTCTGTTCACTGTTATACAGAAGAGTCTATGTTGTTCTGTTCATAGTCATACAGAAGAATATATGTTGTTCTGTTCATTGTTATGCAGAAGAGTCTATGTTGTTCTGTTCACTGTTATACAGAGGAGTCTATGTTGTTCTGTCCATTGTCATATGGAAGAGTCTATGTTGTTATGTTTCATTGTTATACAGGAGAGTCTATGTTGTTCTGTTTCATTGTTATAGAGAAGAGGTTATGTTGTTCTGTTCATTGTTATACAGAAGAGTCTATGTTGTTATGTTCATTGTTATACAGAGGAGTCTATGCTGTTCTGTTTCATTGTTATACAGAAGAGTCTATGTTGTTCTGTTCATTGTTATACAGAAGAGTATATTTTGTTCTGATTATTGTTATACAGAAGAGTCTATGTTGTTCTGTTCATTGTTATACAGAAGAGTCTATGTTGTTCTGATTATTGTTATACAGAAGAGTCTATGTTGTTCTGTTCATTGTTATACAGAAGAGTCTATGTTGTTATGTTCATTGTTATACAGAGGAATCTATGTTGTTCTGTTTATCGTTATTTTTTTAAATAACAATCTTTTACAGTCATTCATTCAATTAACTCATGCGAAGACATATTTCTTTGTAGAATTAAATAGGCATTAAGGTTTTCTATATCAAAGTTATTAATGATATTAAAGTTTTATATACTAGATGTGCATTGTATTTAATTTGAAGGAATTATTAAAACGCCCAAATAAACCCCACATTTTACGTAATCAGCTTGGCAATCAGTAAATCATTAGGCTGGTATCAAACTAAATATGGTTTTTGTTATATCGTCTCATTAAATGGCGCTCTATTGATGTTTTATTGAAGTCACTATTTTATAAGTACATATATTTAGTAGTCTAATTAGCCTATTAAGATCGTCTATCAATATTGCTGGCGCTGTGGGAAGCCATTGGAAACCTTCTATTGCATCAAATCTTGTCATCAAACTTTAATGTAATATTGATGTGACATCTAGCCTTTATCATGGGGGTCAGAAGGGGCAATCTTTCTTACACATCATTCATGGCATCAGATTACTTTACACCCCCATTGAATCAGCAGAATATGACATTGTACAAGATATTCTGTAAATGTCCCTATTGACTTTTAACGCCGCCAGTTCTTATCTTTAAAATAGAAATTATGAATAACTTCCGTATGCTTTGCTTCGGGTAATTTTATCGTAAGCCCATCGTTTCCGGACGACATCTTCATCTTAAATGCAAATGTTTTTTTTGTATTATATTGGTTTTTGATACTAGCATTCCAATCTATAATCTTGATTTGCATGTTAATTTCAGAAGAAGCATTTTTTGTTGGTGAAATGTGATTGTTTCCACAATATAAAGGCCACTATAACGTCATTACAAACTTTACTGCTCTGCTTTCATCATTTAATCAGAAGCAGTTTTTTGTAATTATTGTCCAGAGAATATAGTGATTTAACATGCCATATCTTATCTACTCTATCACTATGTAATGCTATAGTGTTTCTATGTATATAATCCAATGATTTCATACAATGTAATAATTAGACTCTCACAATTCAGTCAATATTACTTGTAAGAGTTTAAAGATACCAAAGATGTTATTTACAAACAGAAAACTGTAGAATTCAAGACTAGCAGGCAGAAGCTTAACAATAATAATTGGAATTGTTTATGTTATAAAAGATGATACACAAATAAATGAAACTTTATATTTCTTGAATCGACAATTCAAATTATTTTAGATATCCGTTTGAGAATTTTATATTGCGAAACATTACATATCTGATGACGCATATCAAATACTAATTTTAACACAGAGATAATAATTTTGTTGGCAAATTATTACATTTCTGGTAGAATCATTGAAATATAGATAAAATTGACATTTTCTGCTGTAGTGAAAGGATTCTAATATGGCAGAGTACCAGAATGTGGTAATATTGATAAAGGTTAAAACATCTGTTGTATGTACAGAACTCAGCCTTGTAGTTATTTACTATTTATAACACAAATGGTTGGTGTTATCAATGAACAAGTGTCTCCACTTACACTGAATAAATACAAAATATTATCCTGTTCTGTGTTATTCTATAATGTATACATTTTAAAGGTATATTGTCTACCACATTTGTATTTTTTCATAACCAAAATTATTGTTGTTTTCCGTGCTGACCTTCATAAAATGAAGATTAAACACCGAATTATTGGCGAATACGCTACGAAACGTTAAGATGCAATCAACATTAAACGAGCGTGACAATCATGAAGTGTTTGAATCTTAACAATATGTTCCTTACCTCAAAGCTAAACCCCGAGAATTCCAAACTTCCGTTTTTACTTTTACTTTCACTTTGAATTTCTGTCATCCGGACAATAATTAGAACACCAATCGTATATTTTGTAGCATAACTGTTTAATGATAGCTTAAACAAATCATTTATGGACAGTTAAACATTTTTTTTTAAATCGTAGACAACATCCCTTTAAAGACGAATAAGTTACATAGTCAGGTAAAGTAGTCCATATTCGTGGCATGGCCTTGTACAACCGGATATTGTGAACAACTGTAAAGTCAAACAAAATGGGAACTAACGTAAAGATGTTTCCTCGTCTTGTCTTGGGTTACACAGTTTACAGACATTGTATTATACGAATGAATAATGTGATTTCTTGTCTTATCTTGGCTTACATTTGTTACAGATATAATTATATTAATATTGTATACAAGTATGTGTAACGAATCTGTTTTCTCGTCTTGGTTTACATAGTTAATAGATAGGTATTATAACTATAACGAAGGTGACTTCTGGTCTCGTCCTGGCTTACATTTATTACAGAGAGATTCTATACCTGCAAATATATAGCGAAGCTCTTATCTTGTCTTGGCTAATAAAATTTCACTGATACTGGTCGTGTCCTGGCTTGCATATTTAACATTAGTATACCTAATGTGTTTTCTGGTCTTGTTTTGGCTTACATATTTTACAGACAGATATTATACGCATAAGAAATATGCTTCCTGGTCCTGTGTTCCCAAGAACATTTGCATATAAAATTTGTTGATGGATAAAAATTGATAGATTGTGGGGCATACAATTGGGGAAATAAAAAGAGAACGATGAGGGGTATAATCACTACCTCTGTATTTATTTGAGCATCTTTTCTATAAAATGACAAAGATGAATATTGTCCTGCACTTTAAATTTATTTTTATTATGCATCACTGTTACTTCTGAAATATCAACCGTACTTCCTCGTGTCTATATTTATGTCCAGATCGTATTCATATCTGGATTCATGCACGAAGTTGATGTCGTTTTTTGTGTCTAAATATCAGGTTTTGATCGATTTAAATTATTGTCAGAAAATACAAGAGTAAATACGGCAATGACAACATCACTTCAAAAAGCTATATCACCAATGGCAATCATTGGAAAATGTAACTACTTTACCTGTCCAGATTTCAAAGAAAATTAATTACAAATCAATTCATTATACAAGTTGCTGTGTATTGATTGGCAAATTAGTAACATTGTGTTATTTAAGAACTATGTACTATCACTATATGATTTCAGATTTATAAATGTTTTATATTTAACATATTCCATGGGGTCAAATTAAAAGCGATAAAGTAGAAAATGTAGCCTAATTAATAACAAAATGATCATAAAACAGTATGTCCCCATCCGATCAATGTTCGCGCAGTAATTTAAATGCCAAAAGTAATCGAATCCTCCTTAAACTATCAGTACAATCTTAGCCGTATGTTCTTTGTACAGTGGAGCACTTAAAATTGGGAACAAAACAAACTACCAGTTGTACCCAAAATTGATACAAAATAAACTAGAGGATGTACCCAATATTGGTACAAAATAAACTAATGGATATACCTAATATTGGTATAACACAAACTAGAGGATATACTCAACATTGGTACAAAACAAACTAAAGGTTGTACCCAAAATTGATACAAAACAAACTAGAGGTTGTACCCAACATTGGTACAAAACAAACTAAAGGTTGTACCCAAAATTGATACAAAACAAACTAGAGGTTGTACCCAACATTAGTACAAAACAAACTAGAGGATATACCCAACATTGGTACAAAATAAACTAAAGGTTGTACCCAAAATTGATACAAAACAAACTAGAGGTTGTACCCAAAATTGGTACAAAACAAACTAGAGGTTGTACCCAACATTGGTACACAACAAACTAAAGGTTGTACCCAAAATTGGTACAAAACAAACTACAGGTTGTACCCAACATTGGTACAAAACAAACTAAAGGTTGTACCCAAAATTTGTACAAAACAAACTACAGGTTGTACCCAACATTGGTACAAAACAAACTAGAACTGTGAGTGAAGTCACTGAGTGATACCCCCCGCTTACAGCTTAGTAGGAGTTGCACTTACAAGGTACATGCCTCCCCCTTTTCGTGAAAGTATAAGTTGAATTATCTCTCCTTTTAAATTTGGACAGCAGCCATATTCCTTCATGCACATCTGCAGGTAGTGTACTACAAGTGTGTAAAGTTTCATAAAAATCCAATAAGCCGTTTAGGAGGAGTTGCGCTTACAAGGTACATGCCCCCCCTTTTTGTGAAAGAATAAGTTGAATTATCTCCCCTTCCAAATTTTGGACAGCGACCATATTTCTTCATGCACATCTGCAGGTAGTGTACTACAACTGTATAAAATTTCACAAAAATCCAATAAGCCGTTTAGGAGGAGTTGTGCTTACAATGTACATGGACGGACGGACAGGGTGATTCCCTATATACCCCCCAAACTTTGTTTGCGGGGAGTATAACTAAAGGTTGTACCTAAAATTTGTACAAAACAAACCAAGGTCTATACCCATAAATGGTACAAAAACAAACTACATGCTTGTTTGGTAAAGAATATTTAATTGCCTATCCTATATGTAAAATTTTGATTCTTCACGATTTGAACTAAACAGACCACAGGGCCTCAACTAGTAGACAATTTAATCTTTCATGTCACATGGCTGCCTCATGCCAAATTCAATTGTATTTCCATTCTAAAATTTTAAAGATATGTGTCCCATTGTACAACCTATTTCAATATGTGGTACATACGGGTCTTGAACCTCGCATACATTACTACCTAATTTTGTGTAAACGTCAATCTGCACATCACAATGGTGATTCAAGTCATTTACAATTTTATTTCTATATCTGGACAGATAAGGTCATAAAACGTTCAAGTACGATTAGGCCATTAGTACTCTAGCATCGCCTTATCAGAACTCGTTAGTTTTTGGATACGGCGTTCTGATTGGTTGTTCTTCCAGAACAGTACAAAAATAGTACTCAAAGGTTGTATATGTATGACCACAAATCCTGGTTCTTCACAAACGTAGTTTCCAAAAAGTTTCCTAATCTGCATCACTTCTTTCTTAGAATCATCCCTGCCACGTTTGTTTCTATTTGGATGAGCTAAAAACAATGTACAAACCGAACAACGAAAGCTCTGAATACTTGCAAACACATTTGTACCGATCCAGTTCAAATAATCAAGTTATGCTTTTTTACACAAATGGAGTGTTTTACGACTACTAAAATTCCCACAGAACATTCATACAGATAGGTCAAATATCATGTAGATAATTTATCCTGAAGAAACCAGAGTCTTTTCCAAAAAGGTTAGCACAGTGTATGACAAATATTTAAATAATTTGGTGTGTCATATTGTGATATATCTTTTTACCTCTTCATCATTCATTTTCTAGTTACTTCGTACTGTTCTAAATTAAAAACTTTTGAAATTCAGTGACCTTATTGCATTTAAAGAAAGTTAAACAGTGACTGTCAATAATTTCACCAACTACAGCAACAATTAAAACCACACGTCTATCTCATCTTGGGCTTCAAAATATTACAATAACGAAAAAAGAAAACAACGAAAGAAGGTGACAGGAGTACAGATTCTTGCCTGGAGGGAAGCACATAAAAGTGACGAGGTTAAGCTATTTAATGGAGTCCAGTATTACCACATAACGTGGACATGTATTCAAGTGAAGTTCAAATTGAACATTCACAATAAAATACAAAAGCTAAATCATTAATGGTGTGTAAAATGAATATTAACTTTATGTTATACTTCTTTATCTTGCTTAGTATCAGTAAAGCCTATTTAACTAATTTGGCCTTATGCTTACAGCAGACAGCACCTGTGTGTAAAAAGGACCACTGATTAGTTCATTGGAGAAGTATTGAAATACTTGTTAGTAATCATCGGTGGTAAATAAATAATGTTACAGCAGATCTACCAAAGTAGATGATTCATACACATATATAAACAGCATGTAACATACATTATCTGATTTGAATATATTTTACAAAGTTACATAAGTATTCCAATAGAATGAAAGTTGTATCAAAACAAGTAATATCAAAATAGATTTGACAGAGTTTATTTTCAAAAGATGTTTTTGTATATACATTGTCCGTGTATATAGTAAGATAGTTTCGTGGGTCATATCGAGTTTAGACGGTAGTAGCTTCGATCCCTGGTTACTATAACATTGGTATTTGCTGCATTTCAGCAAAACACATAGCACTAAGGAGTTGAGATAATGTGCTGCAGTGGAACATCATTTCCTGCAAACTGTTGTTCCATTGAAGCAGTACAATACAAATGCCGTAGAACGCGTTAGAATAGTATAGAAATTAACAAAGGGTAAAATTAAGTGTTCCAATGTCACATTTTGTTTGCGCCTATGAATTGCTCGCTAAAACAACACCCATTCACTCCTAGAATGGGGGGGATATCGGTCCGTTTAACACTAAATGTGTTCATGCTATGTTTTCAACGCCAACAAGTAGTTTATAAATTATGTAATAATACCCCAAAAAAAATATTTTATATACATGTGTTTAGCAAACGTGTTGGAAAGGGTCAGACGGTCAGTGTAGTACAAAAAAAAACGTCAGTGAAATAAGCTCAATTCATATCGTATGAAAATAAAGCACAACAAAATATTCAAGTTCATATTATTTTTGCTTCTTTCTTTCATATCCATTCCAATCATTTTAATGGTCATTGAAATTCAATTTTTCTACAAAAACGCACTTGAGACGCTGAGTCATTTACGATAATTCTGTGGTATGTTACAAGGTAATTGGAAAATATTCCAACACAGCAACAAGTCACGTATAGCTGTGAAAATGCAATCAACTGGTTGAAATCGCTGTAAATAACCAATACTTTAAGTGACAAAAATGCCTTTTTACTTCGTTGTTGATGCTGGTTAATTATGAGATGACAAATGGCTGCTACGTCCGCTCGATAGCTTTCACTAAACTAGTTTTTGGAGCGAGGCTGTATCCACACTTCACTTAAATGACATTAACCAACACCTCTTACCATTAATGACATCGCCATCAATTGAAAACGACAAAATTAGTACGACTCAATTCCAAAGAAAACCATATTTATCAACTGCCCAGTCAGAATAAAACATCAACTTTAGTGAAATAAAAATCATCGTTCCTGCTGGAATTCTCCAGTTTAATTGAGTACGAACAATTTCAAATTAACTGTAAAATTTGTCAAAATTACCGTAAAAATTGTCTGTTTTAATTCAAGATGTCTGTTGAAATCTTCGCTATTGGCGCCTTACGTTTTTTGTTGTTTTATGATAATTAATAGTACTAAATGAACTCAATGTTTTGACATATTTTTGACCTTCCTTTTACACTGGACAATGGTTATCAGGTAATTTACACACACATTCATAAAGCCAGGGCAAAAACGCCAAAAATATGTCACAATGAAAAAGGCCAAAAATATGTCATAATGAAAAAGGACATCCTTTGGTCCATTAATCATAATTATCTTTATTTCTTTCTTTTGAAAAGAAGTCGTTTCTTTTTCTGAATACAATAAAGGTAAAGAGAAGAAAAAAAACATTAAATTTCATTAAATGTATCTGAATTTTATCAATTTGTTTTAAATTTAAATTTTATATAAACAATAATTTATTGAGAGATATTTGGGTTTTTTTTTCTTTCGTCAAATTATTAGTTCATTATGTACGGTTTACTGCTAGAAATAAAATATAATTAACGGTTATTTTTGACACAAAAAAACATAGTTCCACCTCCCGTATTATTCATCTTTTGAGAAAGATGCTTCTGTAATACCTTTTAAAATGTAGGAGGATTTTCAAAAAGGACGATAACTCCAATTCAAAAATTGTCTGGTTAAATTGTCGTAACGATACACAAATATTTATATGGTCATAAACAAACAAGTATAACATTTTAGACTTTCTATTTGATATAATATTTAGGAGTAGCTGCGAGTACAAACTTTTGTGACGGACGGACAGGATAAAAATAATATGTCTCCCCCAAGAAGGAGGTAGAACTAATTATTTCGATCATTTATCTCAATTAGAGAAATACCTACACTTCACTGGATTATAAATAGACCCTTAAGGTTGCGAGACGTTTTTCGTTAGTCTTAAGTATACGATATTAAGCTTCCATATCAACGATCTCATACAGATATGATTCCCTGAGCATGATGGGAGATAATTATCGATACTAACGATCTCCTATGGTTATGGTTCCTGGAGCATGCTGGGAGATCGCTTAAACATATTGAAACAGTAAATTACTGACAGAGAATTCATAGTTCTTGTGTTTTTGTTGTTCTTACATTGTGTAAGATAAATAATGAAAAAAGTTTAAGCTGTTTTTTGTGAGTGCTAGATTCGAATTTGAGGTCAATATTGGCATTTTAGCTAATTGTCTGACAGTGCTGTCTTATAACAGTTGCATGAAAACCTAATATTTCATATTAACTAACCATGATTACACTTGAAAAAGCATGAAAAATTAATTCGCAAAGACTGTCTTTAAATACGTCTTCTACAGCTTTACACCACCGCATCAAATGAACAATGGCGTCCTACTGTGACTGTTTGTCAGAAAATTATTATTGTCCAAAAAAGTCATCGCTAGGAATAATCTGTTTGGAAAAGTGCTGCAATAATTTCATAAGGAAGGAACAGAAAAAAAATGGAAAGTCTAAATTTGGGAATTTGGTAATTAGTTTATATCGGAATCCGTAAGAGAGGGGAAATATATCGATATACTACATCAAGGTCCCAAGACAATCAATTACAAGAATAAACGCATTAAAATTGGATGCAACATAAACATTATGTATACCTTACAATCCAAATATGTGAAATTTCGGTATTTTATCCCATTTAGTCCATTTTCCAAACAAGAAATAGGTAAAATCCTTTATTGATTCGCCAATAACTCATAAAATGAACTTTTGGCAACAACAGAAAGATTAATAGGTGCTAGGTGCTTACACGAGTCCCTATTGAAGATCTGGGATTTCTTCCACGAGTGTGAGAAATTCCGTCTTTTCACGATTGGAGCGTAGCGAAACGAGAGGAAAGACGCTGAATTTCTCTCACGAGTGGAAGAAATCCCAGATCTTCAATAAGGACGAGTGCAAGTACAATGTACCTGTTTCTTCCGTTTCAACTTAAAAACAAAGCATGTCGATTTCATTCATTCATTCGCATGTCAATGTCATGTTTACTACACAAAATATTACAACGCCACGTACAAAGCAGTAATTACACACTTATTTAAAACCGCATTAAATCTATTAGGGGAAATCAGTTAAAATTCAGGTAAAATTGATATTTGAAGCTTTTTTAGATCAACTAAGACGACAATTTATATTGCTACAGCAGTCGTAGAAGCGGGCTCCTTTATTGATTATACTCGGTCGATTTGATTGGCTGACAATGCCATGTAAGACAAGGTCACGCGCAGCTGTTTTTATGGCTAGTCTTACATAGAAAACGCATTAAAACGGAAGAAGAAAACAAAGTCCCCAAATATTCACCTTGAACATCACGTTAATGAGAATCCAAATGAAGACCAAAACATGTCATCATAAATATCAAATCATATACTCCATGCAGGCAAATAACCCACAGCTGTGGTAAGGGCAAAATTGGTTGTAGACATTTGACATTGTATCGTCTAAAACCACGGTTTCAATAGAGGGATTCCACAAGAAACTGACCTCGAATATTCATTTATATTACATGTTTTGTATAAGAAAAAAAATAACTGTTTTGTATTCAGCAGTATTTAAAACATGCAAGGCCGCCGGTTCTCCTTCAAATCAACAATACTCCCACCTCCAGTTGATGAAAGATTATTCGACCACGTTGCTTTCGGGATATGTTCCTTCCAGCCACATCCTCGACAATGTTGTTCAATGCAGAGACCTTACTAAACATTTGTTGACCTCTGTGTTCAACAACATGTTTGATTTGGTGGCAGAAGTGCGATCGCTTAGTGTAGAATCACAGTAAGTTTGGAGGACAAATCTTGTCTTCTTTTGTTTTGTGTCTTTTTTTTTAATGTACGATAATGCTGTTAGATGTAGACACAAAATCAGCAATAGAAAATGAGGTTTTCAATTTCACTCAGTAAAATGGAAATGGCTTTACGCCTCAGCAAGTAAATGCAAGACCAAACTCTTTTCGCGTTTTGGCTTTTCTTCAGAAGCAGAACATTCAGAATACACCTTAAAACACAATTATGAGACTTGAATCTTATTGATCACATATGGGATATACTTAACGGACGTGTCTGATGCAGACCACAAAAACCAACGACTTTCGCAGATATCTCACAGGAGGAGTGTCCAGACCAACATTCCACGGGACGCTTCGTCATGTCAATGAGACGTCGTGTGCAAAATTCCAATGCTAATGGTGGATGCACGATGTATTGACCTTTTAATAACATTGTTGCCTTTTCAACTATTTAACACATTCTTGATTGTGCACCATATATTTTGCATTAGCCAAATAAATACAAGTACATTGTTTTAGATAGATTCAAGTTCTTTGGGACCTGAAAAATATAAACAGAGTGCGGGAACTACAGTTTATACCTAGAACCCCAAAACATGTTTTGTTTTTTCTTCATTCACCATATTCTTATATCAGTTGTCAAACTATAAACCGTAGTTTTATGATCTGATTCATATGGGTAACATTTCTCCACCATTAAAATACATTGTATACATAATTAACACAATTGTATTAAAAGATTTCGTAATACGTGTACTAAAGTTTGTCAGAGTTGACGATGGTAATTATGTATGTTTTAGTTAATTTAGTTGATTAGTCTTACATGTGAGTAGTGTTTCAGTTGTATTCACCAGAAGAACAAGTTGATAAACGATAAATCATGTGGGATGTGCTAATGGGTATATGTTAAAGGGTGGTATTAGGGTAGGAAAATATAACCTTTACTTAAATTCTCCCTCTTGACATCGTCCGAGTTTAGATTATTTCTATTCTATATCAATTGGCTAAATAAGAGACAAATCAGTATACAATGTATATAGGATTGTTTGCTCGCAGTAACTTCATATTTTTTATGCGAATGCAAAATTTTATTAATTAACAATAGTCATACAAATAATATTTTAAATTATTACATAAATCAAACATTGTCAAAGTAATCAATGCAGGACTTCAACACCTCCTTTTTCATCAAGTCACTGTGAGCAATCTCGATACAATATCGTATAAACGTCCCATTTTATACCCCCATTTAATTAACCGCCAAAGCTTATCCCGTACAACTAACTACATGTAATACCATACAAATGATACATATCAAAAAGACCCATCATAAAGTGACAAACGAACAGACCGCATTAAAAATGGAAAACCCCAATAGACACAAATAGAAATACATTAGACATGTAACGACTACTCTAAAACAGCCTACTTACTATATGTGAGAATTTTTAAATTGTAATCTTTACAAGTATTGTTGATAAGTTTATATGTTGCTACATGTGTACATGATTGAGGAAAGATGTTATTTTCATTTTATTTGATACCTTTTGTCAGCATGTTAATGAGAAATAAAATATAAAACATACCGTGCCACTTCATTATTTCTAATCGGAAGTCATTTAGATTTCAGCTGTTTTTGTGTGCTTTTACTTGTAACTTTCTTATCCGCCCAACTTGCTAATTGTACCATTTTTGTAAGAGGTTTAAATAAACATTGAAATGAATTACTGAGTAAACAGGCAACATCTGTACTTGTTTGATTTGTGTTAGATATTACTTTCATTAAGCATGTCAAACTGAGAACATGCATTTTGTCTACTACAAAATTAATGTGGTCAACTTTTATTTTCTATTAATATTTATTGTGTTTAAATGTTTGTAAACTACTTGTTTTTATTATTATTATTCTCAATTCTTTAAGAAATACTGCATTTTATTATTACATTTTTTTATTTCTCTCTTTTTTGGCACATTATGCGTGGTACTAAACATATTAATGAAACTAGCTCTGTATTTAATTATTTTTTCGATAACGCTATTACCATTTTACTAATTGTGTATTTTAGTGTTTATTTTATTAAATATTTAATAAAGGATACCGCTGATGTTTACCTGAGATTGACTAATGTCCCCCAGGAGGTTTCCTTCATGTCGTGGAAAAAACAATATTTTGTGTGATTGTTGTTCAACTGAAACGGATTTCATTTTTATTTTGATAAACATCATTTTGATGACTAAAATATAATGTTAGAGGACATGTATCGATCGATACAGTCAAGAAGTATTGATAAATTAATTATGATCATGTGACCATTACCCTCCCTCGAGAACCCCCTCTATAAATAAACCCTAAGATCAAAGAGTACCCAGTCAGCTTGGTTTATTATCAAACACTAAATGGACGTTGTGTCGGACTGGGAGACAATTTCCTGTAATTTTAGACATAATTATTGGAACATTATAATCTTGTTAGATAATTTGATTGGTTGACCATTAGAAAGAACTATCGGGTTTCTTGTCTGCTACATCAAAGTCAACAAGTCAGACATCTTCAATTGCTAAGGGGTCGAAGACATTTCTAAGCAGAAATAATTAATCATTTCTGTGATATTTTTAACCTTTTTGAAATCATATTTCAATTATTAATCGGAATTCTATTAAAAGACATAAGAAATTATTCAAACATAAACATTATAATTCGACAGAAGATCATCAGCTGCGACATGTTTTCAGTAGAACCTATTTGGAAACTACTTTAACATGAAATTGTAATATTATGCACCATGTCAAGCCGAAATATACTATTAATAAATAAAATTATATATTGCATAAATATTCTTTTTCGTAATTTCTTTACATTTTATCTTCAAATTATGCATGTATAAATACCCCCTCCCCATCTCCACAGTATCTGTTTTATAAGATACAAGGATATATAAATGTATGCATGTATAAATTATAACCCCCATCCCCACAGTATCTGTCTTATAAGATATAAGTATATATAATTTTTATGCTTGCATAAATTATACCCCTCCCCATCCCCACAGTATATATAAGATACAAGGATTTATGTATGTGTGCATGTATACACCTATCTGACTTTTACTTCACAAAACGCAACATTTCACTTCAGAAACAGCATTGCAAAATGAAAATAGGTCAGATAAAAGTTAAAATAGGTATGTCATTTTCACAATGATTTGATGTCTGATTTCATACCAACCTTGGCTAATCGTGTAAGGGTCAGCGTAAATAAACCTGATAAATGAGGTTTGAATTTGAAACGTACTTGATTTCGAAATAAATGATAAAAGATGAAACGGAATATATTAATAATCTCTAATAAAGATAATCCTTATAACGTTACTATCGGTGAGGCGTAAAACACATGGATACATACATTACAAATGTTACCAAGTAGCCAGGGGCATTCTAGACTGATAATAATTAATTTACTTTTACAAAAATGTACAAAAATATAGCTACATAGACCAAGTACAACATAGATTGTTATTACAAAACATTGTATTTTAAAATCTATTATATTGATGCTTTATTTATTGTCAATAAGTCTTAACAATGGTCGTATAATTTGATAATACTTCCTTGGTCTTAAAGGGAACTTCAGAACTTCCGATTCCTTTTTTCTCGGTCTTTTTAAGAAAAAGGTATTGACGAGAAGGATTTTAAAAGTGAATCATTTTTGTACTGAGATTGCGCTCTTTTTACGTGCTTCTTTATTTCGCCAGGGGATATATTTAATTGGCTTTATTTACTCTCGTGTCTTTTACTTGAACAAAGTAGTTAACTACAAACGACCATTATTTAACAATGAAAAACACTATAATTGATGAGAATTAAATAACTTTGACATTACTATAATAACCACTGGGTTTTAACGCTTGTTTTCGTGTTCAGTTGAAATTAAGGGAAGTTAATATAAGTAAAATGTAAGAATATGAATACCCAGTTGATATGTGTAAAACATAAAGTTTAAACAAAGATATGCAATGAACACTCCCTGATATACTTTTTTATCAACAACGGTGAAACTTTGCCAAAAAGTTGTGTACTTACCACCTCTGACTAAATAATCCACAAAAAACAAGTAAAAAAGTAGTATTCCACTGAAAAAGTGATATAAATCCGCCATTATGTAAACTCATTTCGTATTATCATTAATAATTAACATTGTTTATAAACACTAATTAAAATGTTTATCAGAAAATTGTTTGTCCCACTTTAAATATAGAGCACTTCATCTGCCAACTTTTACATTGATGAAGATTAGATACACAACGCATGCGTCAACTCTCATCAGCAGCCATTTGTTGATGCCATATGCGGAATATCGGAATGAGAAGCTGACAAATGCATTTAACTTTTTAACAGGTATTACAGAATACACAGACCACCTTGCTTCAATAATTGTTCATCCTTGCAGAAAATGATGAAGAGTTAAAATGGATGGATGTTAATGTCATACCACCAGGCTATGGATTAGTCAAGTGTTGTAATTTCTGTTAGGTGTTAGGTTACTTCACAGAACAAACATCAATACATTGTTATCAACACTTGCATAAGATTCTTTACAAACATTCCAAGGAAAATAACATGGCACGTTCCTCCTTATTTATTTATTTGAAGTGCAGGGGGTAAACCTTTGTTATAGAGAAAACCGGACATTTATTACTTCATACCTAAGGCCTGGGTGAAACCTCATTTACCACACAGATATACGTCGATAACGTTGTGTTGAACTAACATCTTGACATATCTATTTATTTATTGGTCAATTTGTATTTATTGCTGTAATGTTAATTTGTCTATTAACATTTTATATATACACATGTTGAGAAGAGTTAACAAAAATATTATCACAATATTATTATACACATGTTGAAAATATTATGTTTCCCAGTAACTGTTGTGGAATTATAACAAATTTCAGGAGTGCATTATCATTTGTATGTTAAATATTGGTATCACATAAGTTCTATACATTGTTGCATAGTTACATAAAAATATGCAATATAGAATATACAATGTCGCTGTCTTTTATTGTTACATGTACTCGGCGCTGAAGACTTCACAATAACTATGGAATGTCCCGAAAGCATCAATAAAGGGTCTCTTCGTTCACTTTAGATTTTTGTTCTGACAAAAAATAAATAAATAAAAACACAAGTGCTAATTTGGTTATATTGTTTATTTTCGGTATTACTTATATATAATTACCACAACTTCTCTTTTTGATATATACATTCTAAGCCGATATTAGATGTCCTGTTTAGTCTCTTTACTTTTATTGCTCCCAAACACTTTTAAATTATTTGGCTTTCCAATCTTTTGATTTTGAGCGTCACCTGATGATATTAGATGTCCTGTTTAGTCTCTTTTTGATATATACATTCTAAGCTGATATTAGATATCCTGTTTAGTCTCTTTTTGATATATACATTCTAAGCTGATATTAGATATCCTGTTTAGTCTCTTTGTTTTTATTGCTCCTAAACACTTTTGAATTATTTTGTTTTTCCAATCTTTCGGTTTTGAGCGTCACCTGATGAAGGTTATTCCAGAAACGCGTTGTGCGCACTATATTTGATATCTATGTTTTTATACTAATGATATTTTGATAGTTGGACAACATAAAAGAAAATCACTCCTGTAAAAGTCCAAAGTTCTTAGGGAGAATAACCAGTAAAGAATGTTCCCGAGACTTATTTATAAATCATTATCGTTATTCAATTATTTTTCCGAATGTTGAATTTCATACAAAAATCTTGTTGTGGCGTGAGAAAAAAGGAGAACACGTATTTTCTGTTCCCGCTTTCTATTTCAGCACTTAGAATAAAGAAAGACGGTCGTAAGCTACTGTTACAATACCCATTAAAACAAACCAGATATTGTACTGGGTTTTTTAATATGCATTGTGTTATCCAAATGCTTCAAAGTGAAATGGGAGTACCACAGCATTTGAGCAGTGATGATCATAAATTCCAACAAGGGACACAACTCGTATTACCGGTAAATTCAAAAAAGAACAACAGAAGCTGATAGAAATGTTAGTCATGGCTTGAAACTCGCATAGGCTAACATTGACAAAGGCTAAGCAAGAAATAGATTTAATCAGCTATATTATGTTCAATGCAGATATTAAATACAGATATTATAACAGAATTGCGATAACAATTACAGTCTGGAGATGCCTATACCCCAAAGGACTGAATGACAGGTAATAAAATGCAACATCGAATGTGTGTGATTTAAGGGGTTGCCACCACAAGTTAAATTGTTCTAATGAAGCTAAATCTGGGATGATGGGGGCTAAAGTCCGGCCTTTATATTGCATATATCGTTTGACAATTATCAGCATCAGCAGTATTTTAGCAACATTTATAGAGGCACAGCGAATGTGACATGACATCAAAAGCCGTACGAATAATCACTCGAATAATTATCATCTAATTATTTTTTCTTCAGTTAATGAGCAATAATTATTGCTGGGTTGATGGATGATTAGTAGGTCGACGAAAACTCCATTATCAATGAGGCGACATGTGGGTCTTTTGGCATGTCTAGTGTTACACGGACACTACGATAGAGGCTCGGTGAGTATTCGTCAGTGGCTACGTGTTTCCATTAAGAAGTAAAAAATGTTGCTGTTATAGATCATTTCTCCGATGATAAATGATCAAAATGTATTTCATTAAAAATTAATGGTCTTCTTGGGAAACGAGATCTAAGCATGTTTACAAAACTACTTTTTTTTTACTTTACCTTAATAATAAAGTAGATATCCAATATGAATTTGGTTCAGTTTTGTAATAATTTCAGAGATAACATGTATCTTTTTCATTCTCGACATAATTGAATCACATAAAATGCCATTAACCCTCAACATTTATTATTCTACAATAAAACATGATAAACTATGCTGTTGTTTTTTTTCTTAAATCTCTAGCATTGAAGTGTTAGATGATGAAGTCTGATATGACCTGTAGTGTTTGTACCATCTAATTACTATTATCATAATCACATGCATAGTTGTGTCTCTGTAATCAATGATTAGTAATCGACAGGACAGTCACCATCTGTTCTAGCCTCCCTTTATTTAACTGTAGATTCTCGTCATTAAACAAAATATCAGGTTATCCATTGATTCTGTCATATCTCGTCAATCAAAATAAATTGTTCTCCAAAACAATAGTTAATGTTATCTGGCAAAACAATGAATTTCAATTTAGGAAACAAACAAAGCATGTGTACATTAATTCTTGTTAGAAGAGACATTTTTGTTTCTTTCTTTTGTTTTTCATGAAAACCACAAATGCGTGTCTTAAGTGCACACGACGAGTAAAATTTAGTGTTCTAATGATATCAATGATTTAATTTTTGAAGTTGGTATTTGTCACATTTAAAGAATTTCGAATCGAAAAAGGTGCAATAAAATATACTTTCTGCGATTTTTCTATTAAAATTTGGAATTGTTCTGACAGTGTGGTATTTCATATTTATCATTTTATTAACTCAAATGTTTTGAATGATAATAATACAATACATGTATATATGTAAATGTAAATTTTGAATATGTCAATTGACAATTAAAACATTGAAACTCTCACATCTGTGCATATTCGCTCTCAAATTTTATAATAATATTGCTATAATAACATAAAAATAATGTATTATTAGTTAGCAACTTGCAGCGCATGATTGGAAGGAATGTTTATAGCACTGAGCTTTATAGTGTATTGAAAATATGCTTCTTACAAACGGATTTACAGGTGGTATCTATGAATTAATAGTCAAATACATTTTTGTATGTCATAATTTAACAATAGCCTGCATCGTCAATATAATCACAAGCTACAATTCATTTATGAGGGACAACGCTGAGAAATTTAACAGCCCTGCAAGGTCCATTAATGCATTCTGGTTGGCTGAAATTTCAAAAACCACAAGGAAGAATTAAATTATGATATTGTAAGAGAATATTCTTTTGATAATTCTCTACTTCTGTAGTTCAATCAGAAATCAAAGTTAATCGTCACCACAGAACTTACTTTAGCATAAGACTCTATGTCAAATATATATAAAAGCTTCTTCCCAGAAACCATTTAACATTTTTGTATTTAACCCAAATTATGTACAAATGAAAATAGAATATATCTCTTCCAAACGCAATTTACAATTTTAGTTGCCATCTAAAATCCAAGGTTATTGCCACAAATGAAACCGCTTCTTAGAAACCATTTTACACATTCAAACCAATTCACTCACAAACTGTGTAATAGAGTAAACCTCTACCAAACTTTATTGAACTTGATTTTGTGTTGATCTGAAATTCAAGATGAATATCATCACCGTCTGCAGATATGCCGACACCTAATGAATGAATGATTGGTCGTTAAGTGGAGCACCTAAGGCATGCGTCTTTGGCAGGTTGCAGCCATCAAGTTATTTTTTTTAAATGAAGTGAAATCTGTGGATATACTGAGTGACTTAAATCCAGTCATTGTTTTGCTCATGTCTTTGGCATCATCAGGATGATTCTTCACTACCAGTTATAGAGATATAATCTGGGGTAACCTCAGAGCGTCTTTTATTGGTCATTTGATACCACTCTTCGTCGTAGAAGTAATAGTTCTTGAATTCTACTTGATAATTATGACAAACAACATGTACAATACAATATCCGGCGAATAGTTGTCCCACATGGAATAATTATCATCAAATTAATTTTCTTGAGTGGACAAGTAATTGCGGGTTTTATGGGTGATTAGATGGTCAGCGGGAAATCAATTACATATGTTGGTCAGACACGCCACATGCTTGTCTAATGTCTAATGTCACACCTAACGTTGTATCAGATGAGGAATTCCATATATTTAGTTTGGTCATCGCTTATATACGTGTATTTTACCGAGTGAGCAATAAGGCTTTGAGAGCCTCTGGTTTTCAATACAAAATACTTTATTATCATAACTGCGTTTTTATATTGGAATAATTTGATTTGATTTGAATATTCCTATCTGATTGGCTAATCCACCTGGAGAAAAGTTTGGTTATACTGGATAACCTGGGTTGGTATTGTGACGTCACCAACGTATTCATCCGCCAACGACAAATTCAAATAGTCCAAATGAAATAATCGTAATTAAAATCAAGGAGTCATTAAATTTTGCTGTGAAAATTAAATTATAAGGAATATTTGAAATTGTTGAACAGGTTATACTTGCATAACCTGGTTTGGCGTAAACTGACCCAAACCAGGTTATATCGTATAACCTGTTCAACAATTTCAAATATTCCTTAAATAACCGGCGATCTCTTTAATTTTTTTTAATATTTATAAATAAATGTCTGTATATTGCCTATGAATAGCTCAGAAAAAAATAATAATGTATTATAACTTATGTACATGTCACATGCCCGCATACCGACCAGTCACTCAACGATCAGTAAATAGGCTGATATTTAACAACGGATGTTGTAGAAACATCAAATCTATCTTAATTAACAATAATTGTTGACATCTTGATTATTTTATAGCTATCTATTTGGAAAAAAGTATCAAAATTTCCATCATTATAAGATTGATTATCACAAGCTTTTAAGGCAATTTTGACTCTCTAAACGCTTTTACCGTGGAGTAAATACGGACACGTAGGAAAATTAAGGAAATATTATTTGAATAGCCAAAGTAATTTTGTTCCATATTAATCATTTTAAATTTAGCAATTATTTACTGGTTTTAAGGCTTGACAATTTTAAATACTCTTTAAAACTAATTTTCTGTAATACTGAATGTCAATATGAGGATTTTAATTATAATACTTCATAGAATTTATTTTTATTAAATCAATAAAATTTTAAATCGGCATTGAGATAAAAATGATGGGTGGTTAGCGACAATTTCAACACGAACTGTTGCATCGAGTACTACGAGTTGAAATGGAACATGCTAATTTTAGTGGTGACAGGAATCGAACAACACATACAATAACGGTCTTAAGATCACTAACATAAAAAGTCAAAACTGCAAAAAACTAAAAGTGACTATAATTTTGCTATACTAGGAATATACTACCGTATTGTATGTTTCAGGAACAAGCTGGGAATGTCGAAACATTGTCTTGTCAAAATGTGTGTATAATGAGGAGGCTATGGTGTTTCACGCCACTTTCAACAATATTTCAGTTATATCGTGGCGGTCAGTTTTATTGGTGGAAGAAACCACAGTACCCGGAGAATACCACCGGCCTGCCACAAGTCACTGACAAACTTTATCAGAGTACACACCTCGCCATGAGCGTTTGTAAAATGAAAGAAATGTAGATTCAATATTCAAACGTAGATAAAATATACAATAACGCCTGTTAGTTCTATTATTGATTCTATTTACTTGTTTTATTTAAAACCTTAATTATATTGATTTGACAATGCAATATACACGAATGGAAAATCTATTTGGTTCAGGATTAGGTACTCTAACATATAGATATATATTATAAAAAAAATTCACTCTTCAATTTATTTAAAAATCAATATAATTAATGTTTTAAAAACAGTTTATATTTTCAATTGTAGTCAAGGTATTTGTTTTAAAATACAATTTCAAACAGTTATTTTTATATTTTCAATAGTATCGAACGTAATATTGAGGAAATCGAACAGAGACACATGTCTATCCTCATTACTTCTGGCATGTGAGATAACTGATTACGCAAATACATCGAATGTGCATTTTAACATCGAACATCAAAATGTATTTTTAAATTTCGAACATATATTTTTAACACCAGATATATTTCTTAACCACCTTATGTATCATAGCAATCAACGAACTGCCCGTCTTGCATAATAATTCAGGCTAAAAACAGGAAAGTCGACATATTGACCCCATAAAGCGGAAAGTCGAAATTATTACATGAAAACGCGAAATTAGTACACGAAAAATCGAAATTTATATTGGGTTAGCCATTTTTGTATCCTTTTTTCTCTGTAATAATTCGGTTTTTTTTCGTTGGGTTTTGTCTTTTTTTT
>MJUT01002912.1:94436-112654 GCA_002080005.1 Gigantidas platifrons
GCATATATGTTCAATGTGTATAAAAATCAACAAAGTCGGCAAACAGGAAGTAGGAATCTGATGGGTCCAAAAACGATTCCCACAATATGAGGTACCTATATGAAGCTTGTGACCAAATATCAGATTTCTGCCATCAATAGTTGCTGAGAAAAATGTGACGAAAATTGTGCATACAAATGTATATGTTCAATGTGTATAAAAACCAACTAAGTCGGCAAACAGGAAGTAGGAATCTGACGGGTCCAAAAACGCTTCCCACAATATGGGGTATCTATATGAAGCTTGTGCCCAAATATCAGATTTCTGCCATCAATAGTTGCTGAGAAAAATGTGCATATACGTTCAATGTGTATAAAAACCAACCAAAGTCGGAAAACAGGAAGTAGGAATCTGACGAGTACAAAAATGTTACCCACAATATGGCATACCTATATGAAGCTTGTGATCAAATATAAGATTTCTGCCATCAACAGTTACTGAGAAAAATATCTTGGACGGACAGACGGACAGAAGGAAGGACGGACAGACAGAGGTAAAACAGTATACACCCCTCCACCTTCGGGGTGCAGGGGTATAAAAATTTAAGTAACTTAATTTATTATCAAATACAACAGAATATACCAGGGAATGTAGATCACATGTATGATGTAGCAGGAATCACTTAAAACCATGAAATAATACCACAAAAGTTGTTCTCAATTTTGTTTGTTATAGAAAAAGACCATTGAAATATACTAGTGAAGGAACCACATTGGTGCTGTAATACCATAGTTAGCCAGCTCGCCTCGAGTGCGGTAGTGTGTGGGTCCTAACCCTGGTCGAGTCAAACCAGACTACAAAATTGGTATTTGTTGTTTCCCCACTAACCATGCAGAACTAAGGAGTTGAAGCAAAGACTGCTGGGCTTGGAATCAAGATAATGTGTCACAGTAGAGTGAAGTGTCTTGCAGTATACTGTTATTTCAGTGAGCTAGCACTATTAAATTCCAACTCAGTGTGTTGGTCTAGTACAAAGTAGACATCATTAGCATCTCATCAAAATCTAACTTGTTCTCACATTGATATAACTGAGAACATTTTTTTATTTGGCATTAATCAACAATCACTCTAATCATCATACCAGCAAAGGCAAGTCGCACCCACATCATATGTAGCAGGAAACATTTATACCATGAAATAATACCACAAAAACCATCCCCAATTTTGTTTGTTATACAGAATTAGGGTTAGGTTTATGGTGTTTAATGACACTTTCAACAATAATTCAGTTATATTGTGGTGGTCAGTTTTATTGGTGGAGGAAACTGGAGTTCCTGGAGAAAATCTCCAACCTGCCACATGTCACTGACAAACTTTATCACATTATGTTATATAGAGTACACCTCACCTGAGCAGGATTCGAACTTACGTTAGTGGTGATAAGCACTGTATAAAGAAAGACCATCGTATTAAATTCCATTCTTTATAAAAATAAATAAAGCATGAAGAGCAGTGTACAACCTTTATTATATGTATACAACATGGCAAGTATAAAATTATTGTACAACTCTATGATGTAAGAGATAATTAGTATGATCATGCTGCTTTGTCATGAATCCAAAAAATATACTTATTATAGACTTCTCCGATGAGACTTTGATTCATCTATAACAATTGTACATCCAGTAAAAAGAAAATCCTTTCTCTATCTTTTCATGAAAACAAAAAAAAACAAGTCTACTTTTCAGGTATTCCAATTTAATTTTTTATCATGAAGATGGTTTGTGACAAGATGAACAATATAATATAGTAGAAATGGCACTTTTTATCAAGAAACATTTGAGTTATCTCCCTTCACAATAGGTCTTATTCATGGAAGTAATTTTGTAAGAAATGTTTGATAGGACCAATACATTTTTTTTATTTAAGGAGATATGATGATAAGTATTTTAACGTTTTTGGGGGCCATTTATAGAAATTTCAAGTTAGTTTTAAAAGTTTTAAAATATTTCAAGATACCATATGTAAATACATACGTAATGTAAATAATTTTCTTAATTATATGCAGAATTAAACTTTTGAACTATGACAAAGTTGTTTTAACAAATGTGAGCACTATGAAATATGAAGAACATTATAAAAAGTACTGAACATGTAATGTGTACATTTATTACCTTGTATACTTAGCTACTTGTATAGAATCGTCAGGTAAAAGTACAATTCCATTAACATATGCAATTTGAAACTGACTTTCAAGAAGAAAAGAGATACTGGTTTACAATTAGAGTATCTTGGCACAAGTATGGCCAATATTTGTTCCTTCTATATATAAAAATGTTAATGAAAATATTTAATATTACGGATTTAGTTTGTTACACAAATTTTCATTGGTTGTTCAACCATGAATGTCAGCATATATTCGGAAAAAAGACGGGGTATATATATGTCAGCCTTCCAAAAAACAATAGAATAACAACATGGCCGACAAAAATATTCACGCTTCACTGAATCAATAGCATTAATATTGAATAATAAATGCATATTTACCCAATTAATTGCTGTTTTTACACTCAAAACGGCTGCATGAACACAACTATAGTACTACAGTTATAATTCCGTCACAAAACACCAGATCGATTCAGCAATCTCCCACATGTCCTAATCCTGACCTATGTTCCACGGCTGTACCATAACAAACTTGAACATCATGTGCAATAAACAAGCTAAAGTGTGTTAAACGTTGCGCCTTGAACACTTTCGAAGTAACGGAACAACACCAACTTTTTGTTAGACGTTGTTAACATTTAATTATTGCAAACCCGTTTCCTTCATGAGACACCTCATACATGAAATATAACGTGACACATATTTTGATGTCATCGTAGAAAGAACGTCATAGGTACGGAAAGGGACATTTAGAAAAATAATGAAAATAAAAGACGCAAAATATTTACTGTTTTTAATATTTTACATATGAATTAAGACTATGTAAGTGGTAAAATAAAACAAAAAGGAAAATAAAAACAAACAAGCAAGACAGAAAATAAAACAATTAAAAAAATCCATCCCATGGATGGATGACTTTTTTTATACGACAGTTGGATTCTGTATTTAAAAAAATGGTTAAATCCGTAATATATCTGTTATTCAGCTATCAGACAGGGTATATAATGTGACATTATATACCCTGTCTGACAGCTGAATAACATATAATATTACTCCACAATTCTTTCCACTGGATTTCAATTGTTTTGTTTTTTAATTGGATCACAGACCAAAGTAACTTTGTTGTCAATTTTTGTGACTTATTGAGAGTTTATTACAACCTTTATTCTCCATAAATTGGGTTTGAGTGTTTAATGCCACTTTCAACAATATTTCACTTATATCGTGGCAGTCAGTTTTATTGGTGGAGGAAACCGGAGTATCCGGATAAAACCACTGACCTGCCACTGACAAACTTTATCACATAATATTGTATCGAGTACACCTCGCCGTAGTGGGGTAAGAACTCACAATGTTAGTGGTGATAGGCACTGATTGCATAGGTAGTTATAAATCCAACTACCATACGATCACGTTCACGACGGCCCCTTACATCAGTTGGAAATGCATTGTGGGTACATTATTTTTTGTTACACTGGACAACCTTTGGATGTTTATATCTCCTATCAATTGAACATAAGAGTTGTTCAGAGAAAACAAGATGAACTGTGAGCTAATGCTCACATATGATACCCCCGCTGTTCGGCAAACAGGAAGTAGGAATCTGACGAGTCAATATGGGGATTCTCAGTGGTTTACTGAAGTGCATGGCAAATCAATTATTTACCAAAAAATATACTATACCATTTTATAACCACAAATAATCAAGGATATAAATACACAAATTCAACTAACACATGTACAATTCAATAAAATAAAATAAAATGACAGGAAGTCAGAAAAAGAAAATGACAGTTACAACATTTCTATGTAATAAAAATAATTAGAAAGAATATAAGAACGAGAAAAGAAGACATTAAAAAAATTAAAAAAATAGATGTATTTACAAATTAGAATGCAAAACGAGGTTCTCACTAGGTTTGTAGCACAACACATGATTATAGATAAAATGGAGGTGACAGAAATAATTTAATCATGACACAGAATATAACAAAATATATCTCTTCTAATTTTTATGTTGCGGTAATTTGAAATCCCTACACAATGAGAAGAAAGGCCCTAGCTCCACAAATATAAATACTGTTTAAATCCAAGCTTAAATTGTATGTTGAAAGTATTGGGGGTATATACCCAGTCCTTGCACTAACCCAGTTGCCTGAAGTCCAGGACAAGTAAAACTGGATTCAGACAAATGAAAATTATGAAAGAATTTGTTAGAATAAATATAATTTTTTTTTTCTAAATTTGGCTTTCTGGCAAGTAGGTGAAAAAAAATTAAGGCAAAGACTATATACCAATGAACCATGAACAAAGAACACATGATAATGCACTGACACTGACCTATTTATTATTATTAGAATAAAGTTGGGAATACACAGCCTAAATTTATCATATTATTACACTGATGCTCATGACATACTGAGATTCCTAACTGAAAGGAAAGTCAGTACATCACAGGATCACTACATGGCATTACAGTACCATCATATACACAAACAACAATATCATGGAGCATTTGGCAATGAAAGATAAATGTCTTTTTGATACATCTTAGAAAGGTAAACAAAAGTGTAAAATCTAGATAATACACATCATAACTACTCTTACATTTCAAATATCAAAAATAAATCACTCATAATCGAGTAACGATGATATAAATTAAAATATATGAGAAAATGCACATTCTTGAATTACTGTGTTCTTCGGTTACTTGTGAATAAATTTTAATATTTGGAATATAAGAGGGTTAGGTTTAGGGTTATGGTTTTTAACACCACTTTCAACACTATATTGTGGCAGTTTTATTGGTGGAGAAAACCACAGTACACAGAGAAAACCACCGACCTGCTGCAAGTCACCGACAACCTTTATCACATAATGTTGTATCAAGTAGATATAGCCTGAACGAGATTTGAACTCACAACGTTAGTGGTGATAGGCACTGATTGCATAATCCAACTATAATACGATCACGACCACGACGGTCAACTGGAATACAAGAGTAATTATACTCTAAGTGTACATTTATTCAGAACACGTCCATTAGTCCAATCTTAGAGCAAAGTCAAATTTGACAATATATCCTTTAGCCACGGGAATCCACATATCAGATACTAAGAAGATATAAATAGACACTACAATGTCATGATAAATACATGAGTTTACTAAACACGATGACACTGATAAACATTATATGTGATTGATAAACACAGCATGACATTGATAACAGTACAGGAGATTTATTAACACTTGATGAGAATGATCACTACTACATGAGATTTATCTACACTACATGAGAATCATCAACACTATATGAGACTGGCCGCCAGTACTTGAGACTGGTCGCCACTACATGAGAATCATCAAAACTATATGAGACTGGTCGCCAGTACTTGAGACTGGTCGCCACTACATGAAAATGATCACCACTACATGAGATTTATCTACACTACATGAGAACAATCAACATCATATGTTATTTATAAATGAACAATTAACTAAACATCGAGTCTGGCACTTACATTGTTTGGAAATAAAAGACATATTACAAAATAAGTATGCAAAATAAATATTCATTAACAATTTATGATAAAGATATATCTATATAAATACATTACAAGTGATAACTGAATTGAATGGCTGCTCTTAAAAATGTCAAATAATGGTACTGGTCTGCAGTTGTTTCTAATAGCATGTCCATTATTGAATGAATTATAACTTTTCCTACCAAAATTAATCTAATGTGTATATTGTAGGTTTTTACATGAATATTAACATGGGTTCTGATGTGTAGTAAATGAAGTGCAATGTCTATAATGTAGAGTAATTATAATTGAATTTGATAATACAAGTTGTCCCTTTACAACAAATTTGCACGCAGATGCTTGTGCATTTGTAACATGTATGGAATTTTCTAATAATTTTCTTATGCTTACTTTTATAAAAAAAAATATTATTGACTGAAATAATCATTCAATAACAATGAAAGTAAATTAATGTGAATATTAACACAAAAAAAAGCTGGTTGGATTGAGTTATTGTGTTTAATGCCACTTTCAACAATATTTCAGTTAGATCGTGGCAGTCAGTTTTATTGATGGAGGAAACCGGAGTACCCAGAGAAAACCACCGACCTGTCACAAGTCACTGACAAACTTTATCACATAATATTGTATCAAGTACACCTCGCCATGAATGAGGTTTGAACTCACAACTTTAGTAGTAATAGGCACTGATTGCACAGGTAGTTGTAAATCCAACTACCATACGATCACGACCACGATGCACCCTAACAAAACTGAGGTACTCTCTATGTCAAACTGAGGTACTCTCTATGTCAAACTGAGGTACTCTCTATGTAAAACTGAGGTACTCTCTATGTCAAACTGAAGTACTCTCTATGTAAAACTGAGGTACTCTCTATGTAAAACTGAGGTACTCTCTATGTAAAACTGAGGTACTCTCTATGTAAATCTGAGGTACTCTCTATGTAAAACTGAGGTACTCTCTATGTAAAACTGAGGTACTCTCTATGCAAAAAATAAAATCATAAGAAAAAGAAATATTTCCTCAATTAAATGCAAGACCAAGAGTAAATGAGATGTATTCAAATAAAATCTACAAGTTCTTGTAGAGCATTGTAGAAATTATTAAACATAAGCTATTCTGATAAGAATACACTATCATTTTTCATTCTACTTAAATAAGAATTACTCCTTATGTAATCCAGTATCTAAGAAAGATTTCTGTGTAAACTAGTATCTAAGTTTGAGATCTTCTCTGTCAAGTCTGGGACGTTTTCTGTAAGAATCGGCATAATGTCCTCCAATTCCCTGTGAATGCTGACCAATAAATTCTCCATCAGGACTCGGCTCTGGTGCAGGAAGAAGATGACTGTAACTTCTCTTCTGTCCAATGGGTGTTTTCTAAGTAAAACAGTAAAAAGTAATTAAAGATTGTTTGTGATGTAAAACATTTAGAAAAGGCACAAGTTCAAAATTTTTCAGCTATATTATGGCAGGAACAAGTTGTGTTTCAATGAGATGATCTAGACCAACATGCTAGGTTAAATTTTTATAAAGCTAGCTCACTGAAGCAAGTCTACAGATTGACATGTCACTCCACTTGGACACATTATCTTGATTCTGAGCCAATCAGCCCTTACTTCTTGCTCCTTAATTCTGTATGCTTAGCGGAGAAGCAACAAATATCAATTTTATAGTCTTTTGCTTGAACAGACCAGTGAGGTCTGTCCTATCTATAAGTAGTATGTATGTATCAAATGGACACAAAAAAAAACCACTCATTTGAATATTGGAGTTGATGTATAGCAGAAGCTCTGTCATTTTTATGACATATTCAACAAGAAATGTGTGCATCACAAAATACACCAGTCCATATATAAATTATCAAACGGTATAATGGTAATGACCCCAAAATGAATAGGGTTCTTCCCCTTCCACAGGGGAATCATGTGGCTAAGTTTGGTAAGGATCCAATATACAGAACTAAAGTTATCGTGCCGAAACGATCCTGTTATCAAAAATTCTATTCATAGTAACGGTGACCTTGACCTTTGACCTCAAAATAAATAGGGTTCTTCCCCTTCCACAGGGAAATCATGTGGCCAAGTTTGGTAAAGATCCAATATACAGAACTAAAGTTATCGTGCGGAAACGATCATGTTGTCAAAAATTATATTTATAGTAACGGTGACCTTGACCTTTGACCTAATGATCCCAAAATAAATAGGGTTCTTCCCCTTCCAAAGAGGAATCATGTGGCCAAGTTTGCAAAAGATCCAATATACAGAACTAAAGTTATCATGCGGAAACGATCCTGTTGTCAAAAATTATATTTATAGTAATAGTGACCTTGACCTTTGACCTAATAGGGTTCTTCCCCTTCCACAGAGGAATCATGTGGCCAAGTTTGCTAAAGATCCAATATACAGAACTAATGTTATCATGTGGAAACGACCCTGTTGTCAAAAATTATATTTATAGTAACAGTGACCTTGACCTTTGACCTAATGACTCCAAAATAAATAGGGTTCTTCCCCTTCCACAGGGGAATCATGTGGCCAAGTTTGGTAAAGATCCAATATACAGAACTAAAGTTATCATGCGGAAACGACCCTGTTGTCAAAAATACTATTTATAGTAACGGTGACCTTGACCTTTGACCTAATGACCACAAAATAAATAGGGTTCTTCCCCTTCCACAGGGGAATCATGTGGCCAAGTTTGGTAAAGATCCAATATACAGAACTAAAGTTATTGTGCGGAAACCTGTGTGGACGCCTGCCGCCCGCCATACCCAATCACATAATACGGCCCGTCTCGAGACGGGCGTATAAAAAGGGAAATTACTTCTTCAATACTTGCTCTATCAACCTGTCAAAACAATATGTATATCTGTATATGGTAGTTAAACAAGAATACAAAGTCTTAAAGAATTCCCTTTTAATATGTAGGAGAAATTACCATCAATTTTGCATGAAATATTCTAAATTAAAAAGACCAATAACTCCCATCAAAAATAGTTCAATCAAACTGCTAGAGGAATATGCATATCTCCATATCGTACCATGCAAGCATGCAGACTTTTGACGGATACCAACGCCATACCATAATATGACTGCAAATGTTTTGCGGTTGTATAAACTAAAAACACCAAACAAAACTAAAAAGATGAGCAATATGGACTCACCAAAACACATACTGGGTATGTTCTTCCTGAGTAAAACATAAACTTTGCACATTTTTTTCACCTCCATTAAGCTTAAAAAATTAATAAAATCTCAGTAAAACTAGTTCTTGAATTAATACTTCCCAGTTTTATCATTTCTTATTCTTTCTAAGAAGACCAGTTTTAGCACTAGTTTGAAATATCAAAATATGTTAAAATGCTGTTTCTGCAGTGTTACTACATACCAACAAACCATCATTTCTCAAACTAACTGGAGTAGAATGACCACCATCAGAGAACAACGAGTCGTTAGATCTGTATGAATTTTCAAAAAATGATGACACATCTGTGAAGGAGTCTGAGTAATCACTGAGTGAACTGGTTAGAGATCTGCTTCTCTTGGCATCAGAAGGTAGTGAGTGGAATGATTCTGCTGTAGAGTACATCCCTGTAGTTGATGATTCTACTTGAGACTGTGCTATAGATTGGTTGTTGAAATGACTATACTTTCCAGGAACCTGTAAAACACAAATCTAGTTGTTAAATCTATGTCTGTGATCTTTGATGTTAAACATATTTAATTAATTCATCATGCATGTATATAATATGAACAGTAAATATACAAGAATTCCAAAACAAACAAAAAATTCTACCATGGACAATTCCACATATTTTATAATGGATCTCCTAAGTTTACAATATGCAAGTGTATGTTTCTATCTTGGAGTACTTGGTTCTGTAATTATTGTGAAAAACAAATATTTTGTTTGACATCTGCCCAAAAAGATATTGCTAAATCTGCAATAACCTCATTTGATTCTCTATATAATATGCCATTATTAAATAAAAAAAAATGATGTGTTCACTCAAAGAAAAAAGTCTGACCGTACATAAAATTTCATTTATTAGGTTGTTTTTTTTTTGGTGTTTAACGCCACTTTCAGCAATATTATGGCGATTATTAGAGAATGGCAAATGTATCTTCTTCATTATCAAATTGACTGTTTTCACTATTCGATCTTCAATTCAAAGTTTGTTTATGTTTTCTGCTGACAATAGAAGTCAACACAATCTGACAAAAATCCGGAATATAATAATTTTGTTTTATTTTTTTATCAAAATATTGCAACTTTTTTCCTAATGCAGCATTGCCATATGATAATTTAGAGTAAGACGTCATTTTTGTTTTAACCATATCACATCCCCCATGTAATATGGATGTCTTTAATATTACATCCCCATGTGATACAGATGCCTTATTACATCTTATCATGATATGGATTCACCTTAGCCATCTGTATTATATATGCAAACTTAAGTATGATATCTTAAGTAAGTACAAATGTATATAATAATATCCAGTGATTCAGCTAGCACTCGTCACTTTCGTCATTGACGATTGATTTTCGAAAGTGACGAGTATTTCCCGTACCCAATTCGTCACTTGAATTTTCAAAAAATCGTAGAAAAATGTTTGTAAAAATGCATTCTTCTTCTTCATTTGCTGATTAAAACTAATTAGTCACTACAATGACAATTTTATTACATGCCAATCAACGGATTATAGAATTTTTGTTTTGATTTACCTGGTTAAAGATAATGATCCCGACAAAGAATTCAATCAACGATAATGATTTTTTTTAAGTCATGACATGTGCTCAAAATGCCACAGTATGTATCATATTTAATATGATATTTAAAGTGGACATTTTTGTAATCGTCATTCATTGCACGATTCGTCACAATGTCCACCATAACGAACTATTTTTGTTACGTTTCATTTATGAAATTGTCGATATCATGTTTATTGAAATCTATCGTATCCATTAAGTATTTTGAAAGTGATTTTCTCAAAAGTTATAAACTTTGGTTTAAAGAAACTTAAAAAATAAAAATGGCATGAATCGATCTGCATCCGGGAAACAATTGCGTTCTATTTATAGAACTACTTACAAACAGACACGTGTCTGCAATTAAAAAAAAAATAACTACAGACTTTTTTATTCCAATTGTTGCAATTTGATTATGAGGTCTGAGAAATAATAATTTATTTAACAACTTGCTTCAGTTTTTGACGTTTGTTCTATATTTTCATTACCTACAAAGAATCTATAGAAGTTGGGCCATTGGGCAAATTGGCAGAGAACATATTATTTTCTGCTGAAGGCTACACAAATATGAGTTATTACAATTGTTGTGGTATTAGACTAAAGCACAGTAACATTTCAAAAAGGGTGGGGAAAGAGTTTATTACAATTTGTGTGGTATTAGACCAAACCACAGTAATATGTCAAAAAGGGGGGAGGGGTACAATTTGTGTGGTATTAGATCAAAATCGTGGGCAATGTTGTTTTATCAGTTGGTTGCTAATTTGCAGAATATGTTCCCATCCTAGGAGGTTTTTCATAGTTTTTCAATCTCCATTACTAACTAATAAGGCAAAGTAACTGATTATGAGATTAAGCTCATTATATTATGTTTATTCATGATTAAATAAAACAAAATCTGATCCGCAAAAGTGACTAATGATCTCAAAATCCTGGCTGAATCGCTGAATATCTCTTATTTTATGACTTCAGATAATGTCTTTTCTGATTGGCTGACGTCCCTAGAAACGTTATATTCACCTCATGCGACATAACGGGCAGTGAATATAACATTCCAATGTCTTGCACCATACGAAACCAAAGAATATGTCGTGATAAAAGCTTATTTTAAGGGTAAAATCAACATATAAAATGTGTCATATAATAAAACAATTAATGACTTTCAATTCGATGGATACCAGGATTTATTAACCCAAGAATAATATATTTACCTCGGCCATCTGGCCTCAGTAAATATAATGTTAATAAATCCTTGTATCCACCTCATTAAAAGTCATTAATTGTATAATAATTACCTGACTGCTGTATGTAGCACTGGTAGGTGGAGGTAGCAGTCCTTTGTCCATGGTAACTGGGGGAGGCATTAAGCCCTCACTCTTTTGGTGATTATATGAAGGCTTGCCAAATGCTGAATAATCATATTCCTGATTAGGTATACCTAATAGTGAGTGCCTATGATCAGTTTCTAATAGAGGTTTCTGGTGTACTATACCCTGTTGTCGACTTGAATCAATTTTGGGGCTTACAAGCAAAGCATTCCTCACATCTTGTGGATGGGAAATGGAATTTCCAGTTAACATTTCTGAATTACCATTTTGTGGTATGTACTGACCAGAAGTTTTGTTCATATTTGCCATTAACGGGTTAATGTGAGTACTATTTTGGTTATAACCAGGAGTACTTTGATGCTGGTTTGAAATCAATGGCATTGTTTTCACATCATCTCTGTGTGTATAATACTCTTCTTCACTCTGAACATGTCTCCTGTAATGTTTTTCTGTAATATCTGAATTATTGTCATATAAATTCAATTGTTGTCTATTTACTCCAGGAAAACCATTCTTGGACATGTTTCTATTATATTGATCCATTTCTTGTCTAGGCTGAAAATGAACATTGTCTTTGACTGCACTATTACAGGTGCTTGGTTCATCATAACAGTCAGGTCGGGTACCCAAACCAGATGTAGTAATATCCAACATACTATTTGGTTTTTCACATGTAAAATTTTGGTTTTTAATCAGTGGTTCTGGCCCTCTACCCAGAATACTACTTGTTGTTTGTGTTTGAAATTCAGGCATATTCCCCAGCAAACTAGAAGATGTACTTTGTCCCTGAGATCGTGGCACATTTCCCAGAATGCCTGTTGTACTAAGTTGCTGGTAATCATGTACCCCTCCGGGTAAATTGGAATGTGTATTTTGAGGTTCTGGTATATTCTGAAGAGTACTAGAAGTCATATTTTGATGCTTTGGTGCAGATCCAAGAATACTAGAAGGAGCTGTATTTTGTATACTTTGTTGATTTGGCATAGTTCCAAGAATACTAGAAGGAGCTATGCATTGTTGGTTTGGCACAGTTCCAATACCAGAAGATGTATTCTGTAGTGAAGACACAAGTTGTCCTAAATTTATTAATAAATTCATGTTGATGTTTTTCAAATTTAAAGCCATAGACGGTTGTAATTCTGGATCATGTTGGCTGTTGTGCTGAAGATTTCTTTTGCCAGGTAGGTTTGGAATCAATGGCTTCACTGTTGATAACTGACTTGTCAAGTTGTTAATGATAACATTGGCTTTTACTGCTAATGGATGACTAAGGAGAGCCGACCTACCATCCTGTCAATAAAATAAAACTTCCATATTAATTTTTAAGTGGAATTAAAGAATATATTTCATTATGTTTCAAGTCATCTCTGATCTACCAAATTTCTATAATCCTGTCAATGTTATTTTAGAAATGATGACCATTGCTCAACATGATTCTTTAACAGCATTTAGAATTTCAAAGAAACTATTAATACATAGGAACATTTAAATATTGGTATCGCAAATGTAGAAGGTATTGATGCAGTATGTTGAAGTCTGTAGATCTACCAAACATTTATTATATTGCATGCAAAAAATGGTCAGAGCTTTGATGGATTAGATAAAACAAGAATCAAATACAGTGTAGTAACTCATAACTTTTGTAATCGAGTCCTCTGTTAAGTCAACGGAGATTCAAGTTAGGCAAGGGAGATAATATCCTTTAAAATATTTAGTTATCTCCCTTCATATCTAGCTTGGCTATTATCACTGCATAATTATTCTATCAGGCCTTTAAGTAATGGGCAGTACCAGGCACTTTTACCCACTTAAAATGGTATTTGGTACCTCCTGATTTTAAAGAGTGTTGCATAAGATATTCATGAAAAATGTTCAAATTTTAAGAAAAAGTACTGCTGGTAAATACTGAAGTACTGGTACACTTGAGAAATATTGAAAGCTCTATCTATGTCATTAATCAACAAGTGAATATCATTCAATGCCAAATAAACCATTTTTTTTCACTGTATCATAGAAAGAACAAATCCTATTGTGAATGGTGCATACTATTTATGTCTGGTTCTACTTAAACCAGTATACTGAACTGTTCTGTGCTATCAGTCAATATTGAATATATAATGAATTTCATTCCTGACTTTAGAGAGATGAAATTGGTATAATCTTTCATGATATATATACAAATGGGGTTTGACATAAGATCTGTGGTTTTTCCTCATATTTTTATTTTCTCTATCAATAAAGATGACTAGATGATATAACTGAAATAATGTTATTAAAAAGTGATGTTGCAAATCCAAGTTATCGTGAGCTTTCAAATTGTATAACAAATTTACTGGAGGTTCATTGTTTCTGTTCAAGTTCAAGCCAGTTTACAATTTCTAAGACCAAAATTGCACATGTTTTTCCCCTTAATAAGATTAAATAAGGAACATTTGTAGATGAATTTGCATACATTTGTACAATGTAACAAATCATTTGGACCTGTAGTTTCCGAAAAGATTCTTCATTTCTGCCAATCAGAAACAAACTGCCAATGGCAGCCATGTTTTTTTTTTATGGATCAAGATGAAATGAGGAGCCTCCCATACATCATTGTACCAAATAAAAAAAACAATTTGGATATTTCAGTTTTGAGAAAGATTTTTTAGAATTCAACAAATCAGCAACAATATCTGTGCATGTTTTATGCCAGTTCAAGACAAAATGAGGACTGTCAGCAGAGGACTAAATCACAAATCATTGGATGATCTCTTAAATTTCTGCCAATGAGATATAAGAATAGCTCATGGCAGAAATGTTCTGCTAAGTTTGGTTCTAACTGGCATGGTAGTTTCAAAAGAAATGATCAAAGTATGTGGAATGTTAATGGATAGATGGACAGACAACGAATGATGGACAAAAACTGATAGTAATAGCTCACATAACTCTTTGGGTTCGTGAGCTAAATATATCATGAAAAATTACTTGTTTTAATACAAAACATAAGTACAGAACCTTTAACTATAAATAAAAACAAATAAGGCAATGACCTCAATTAAAATTAAGAGGGAAATGTACCTTTTTAGTTTGTTGATTCATTACAAGACTAAGCAAATCAAGTGGCTCTAAGATCTGAAAAAAAATAAAACAATATATAATTATAAAATAATAAGCCTACAAGAAAAGGCTAATCTTTTACATTTAAAATAACCTTTACAATTTAATGTTCAATATATTAAAGTTATTCAAAAACTGTCAACATTTTCTTAATCAATATCTGAACAAGAAATGTGTGCATCACAAAATATGCCCGTCTATATAAATTATCAAACGGTATAATGGTAATCACCCCAAAATAAATAGGGCTCTTCTCTTTCCACAGGGGAATCATGTGGCCAAGTTTGGTAAAGATCCAATATACAGAACTAAAGTTATCGTGCGGAAATGATCATGTTGTCAAAAATTATATTTATAGTAACGGTGACCTTGACCTTTAACCCCAAAATAAATAGGATTCTTCCCCTTTCACAGGGGAATCATGTGGCCAAGCTTGGTAAAGATCCATTATACAGAACTAAAGTTATCATGCGGAAATGACCCTGTTGTCAAAAATTATATTTATAGTAACAGTGACCTTGACCTTTGACCTAATTACCCCAAAATAAATAGGGTTCTTCCCCCTCCACAGGGAATCATGTGGCCAAGTTTGGTAAATATCCAATATACAGAACTAAAGTTATGCGGAAACGACTCTGTTGTCAAAAATTATATTTATAGTAATGGTGACCTTGACCATTGACCTAATGACCCCAAAATAAATAGGGTTCTTCCCCTTCCACAGGGAATTATGTGGCCAAGTTTGTTAAAGATCCAATATACAGAACTAAAGTTATCATGCGGAAATGACTGTTGTCAAAAATTATATTTATAGTAACGGTGACCTTGACCTTTGACCTAATGACCCCAAAATAAATAGGGTTCTTCCCCATCTACAGGGGAATCATGTGGCCAAGTTTGGTAAAGATCCAATATACAGAACTAAAGTTATTGTGCAGAAACCTGTGTGGACGACCGCCCACCCACCTGCCCGCAGCCCGCCATACCCAATCACATAATACGGCCCGTCTCGAGACGGGCGTATAAAAATCAGAACCTACCATATCTTTGGCATGTTATAGTTAGTGATGGGAATCAGTCACAATTTCAAGATCAATGACTGCTATACCAACATCGACTGATGATCGATCAACTGTGACAATTACCTACTAAATGTATCTACTGACTATAATTACTCAAATAGTCTTTATTTCAAGAGTATGCGTAACAAATGTAAAGATTTGAATAAAATTCTATCATATATTTACAGTGCTTCCCAAGGTGAACTAGAATTTACTGGATATTCGGTCCAGTAATGATGGTGACATTACTGGACCGAATGACATTTCACTGGACCAAATTTTTTTTAAGGCATATAAAAAGCTGTATTTGGACACTACGTTATGAATGCAACAGACAGTGGACACTCTTGATGCATCACAAAATTATGAGAAAATGGGTACAGTATTTATCTTGCCATTGCTATTTGATGAAAATGTAGACATTTTGCTGAATCAATGAATGCAAAAACTCTCAAGAATCTTTTAATTAAAGACTATCATTTTTTTTACTTGTCACACTTTATGTCCTAATATAGAATTCCTCCACATATATAAATGCATCATGCAAAGAAGTAGTACATTTTGTAAAAGAAAATCATTTGTTTCCATCTGATATTGATAAAAAAATAAAAAAAATCCCTACCTACCTACCCTTTTTTTTGGGGCGTAACTGAAACCACACATATTTTTTTATATTTGGCCTTACCAGTGATCATGGAGGAGATATATAAATTGACAACTCACACCCTTCTGTTTGAATAAATATGATGAAGCACATACTACTACATTTGTACTAGCTTGAAGTTAACACTTTTTTTAATTCCTGGCTTAACCTTAATCTGGACAAAACAAATCCATCTGATATGCATGATAAACACTGCAATGCATGAAAATTCCCATTTCCCGTTTACCAGGGAAAGTAAAAAAAAACACTGGAAAGTGACATGCTGATCGGTACTTACCGCCGGGAAAGTACAAGTCCGTTGTTGCTCGTTATTCTTGTACTTTGCGGTTATCAGATATATCAGTTTTTGAAACTGGTTTACGATTTATTTAAGCCTGAATTCCGTTTGTAAAGGTATAAAATTGTATGTACACAAGGTACCAGATATCGATGTTGTCGTTTGCAGTTTCACGGATATTTTGAAATAAAAACTAAATTATAAATTAGATTGCACTTAATAACATTTGAGAAAGGGAAGTTGTGGGAAATGACTATTGCTTCTCATTAAAATTCATCGGACATTTGGTCCGAGCTTCAGCATAAAATTATCGGACCAGGTAAAAAATTACCGGACATTTGCCAGTGTCCGACGAAACTTGGGAATCACTGTATTTAACAACAACTACAATTTTTCTATTTGTAAACATTAACATAAAACAAAACACCGGTTTCCATATGTTGAACTCCTGATATAAAATGGACTATTCTGGACAGTAAATAAACTAGAGGCTCCTAGGAGCCTGCAATTGCTCACCTGGCTCAAAGTTGGCCCAGCAGTTTCAGGAAATAATTTTTGAAGTGAATTTTTGTGAATCTTCTATTTTTAGCAATGGCCGCCATCTTCTTTGGCGGGCGGGGTTGTCGGATATAATTCTGAAGGGGGCCCATCTAAAGACCATTTCACCATAGTTTGGGCCCATTTGACCCAACAGTTTCAGAGGAGATCATTTTTAAGTGATTTTTTGCCAAATTTTCTATTTTTAGTAATGGCGGACATCTTGGCTGGCAGCCGGGTCGTCGCACAGAATTCTGAAAGGGGATCACCTAAAGACCATTCCACCATATTTTGGGACCAATTGGCCCAGCAGTTTCAGGAGATAATTTTTAAGTGATTTTTTGCAGAATTTTCTATTTTTAGTAATGGCAGCCATCTTGGATGGTGGCCGGGGTCGTCGGACAGATTTCTGAAAGGGGATCACCTAAAGACCATTCCACCATAGTTTGGGCCCAATTGGCCCAGTAGTTTCAGAGGAGATAATTTTTAAGTGATTTTTTGTCAAATTTTCTATTTTTAGTAATGGTGGCTATCTTGGTTGGCGGCCGGGGTCGTCGGACACAATTCTGAAAGAGGACCATCTGAAGACCATTCCACCATAGTTTGGGCCCAATTGGCCCAGCAGTTTCAGAGAAGATAATTTTTAAGTGATTTTTTGCCGTTCTATTTTTAGTAACGGCAGTCATCTTGGTTGGCAGGGGGGATTGTCGGACACAATTCTGAAAGGGGACCACCCAAGGACCATTCCACCAAAGTTTGATTCAAATTGGCCCTGTGGTTTTTGAGGAGTTGATTAAAATGCAAAAAACTAAC
>MJUT01002912.1:117102-132397 GCA_002080005.1 Gigantidas platifrons
TCTAAAATATCATTAACATAAATTAAATCACTTTTTATCCAATTTTCAAAAACAATTGATTTATTTTCAAATGTAATGTGCTTGTTCCCCCAAATAATTTGTTTTCTGATATCTATGAATGTGACAGGTGATTTTGTTTGACCGCCACCACATAAATTCCAACATTTGACTACTTCTCTATAAAATTCTGGTATTTTTTTCAAATAATTTAATGATTTTGTGCTATCTAGGTTCATGCTAAATATTAACCAGTTTTTACCAGTTGCATTAAAATATTTTAATGGTATAAGCTTCCAATTAGAAATATGTCCGGTTACCAGTCTACTTACCCAAGATGCTTTTAGAGCTATGAAATAACTTTTGATATCAATCATTTGTAACCCCCCTTTTTCGTATGAATTTATAATCAAATTTCTTTTAACTTTATCTGGTTTACCATTCCATATAAATTTGAAACATTTCTTTTCTATTCTATGGAATATTATGTATGTTTGTTTTAACAATTATAATCTATAAACAGTAATAACAAATATATTTAACTGACAAAAAATACAGTTTCTACAAGATCAAATATGTTAGAAACATTGAATTCATCATATAATGTATAGCAACTACATCTTTGATTTAAATAAAGTAACTAGTGTGACCATCTAAACCACATTGTGAATAAATATGAAACAATTCCACGCTAGAAGAAACAAATCTTTTTAAACATAAAATGATAAAAATACATATATACCATAAGAATAATTTTTGGGTATGTATATGAATAATAGAAAGGATACCAGTCTGTGGCAAAACTTACAAATTTTGTATATATCCTTGTACACAAGAAAATCCCTGACTTTCCTGGAATACAGTAAGTAAGTCTGATTGGTTGATCTAGTATCATGTGATTATCTAGTTTGACCTTTGACTTCTGAGCCTCTTCATGAGTTTTATATTCAATAATACCAAATCCTAGAGATTCAGATCCCTTCATTACAATCTAAAACAAAACAATATAAAGAAATAAATGTTATAAATAGCAGAAATACACAATATCCTGTACCATTAGTTACCCTACCATAGAGGTGACACCATTTTTATATAATATCTTGTATCATTAATTACCAAACGCCCCGCAGCGACACCACATTTAATTGTTCAATGCTTTATGACACTATAAGCAATATTTAATAAAAGAACCGCCTAGCGCATTAGCGCATGAATGCGCGACGTATCCCTCCGCACTTGCATAATATTTAGTTTTATATATTTATAGAAAGCTGCCTTGCAGTCTTAATGTATAACATACTTACAAGCCACATGCAACGATTATTCAAATCTATCCATGTTTACTAAAGTTATCACATAAACAAGACACAATTCTCAAAATTTGTGATTTTTCAACCAAAAACTAACATTTCCCCCCCAAAACACTTACTTCAAATATTTCCATGTTAGAATCAATCCAAGATAATGATAATTACAAGCTACTTGCAAAATATTATTCAAATCTATCCATGTTTATTCAAGTTACCATGTAAACAAGACTAAATTCTCAAAATTGGTGATTTTTTAAGCAAAAATTAAGATTTTCCCCCAAAACCCTTGCTTCGAATATTTCCATGGAAGAACCCATTCAAGATAATTATATTTACAAGCCACACGCAAATAATTATTCAAATCTATCCAGGTTTACTAAAGTTATCGTGTAAACAAGACACAATTCTCAAAATTGGGTGATTTTTCAACCAAAAACCAAGATTTCCCCCCAAAACCCTTGCTTCAAATATTTCCATGTTAGAACCCATCCAAGATAATGATAATTACAAGCCACATGCAAAAAATTATTCAAATCTATCCATGTTTACCCAAGTTATCACGTAAACAAGAAAGTGTGACGGATGGACAGACAGACAGACAGACGGCCGCTATTACTATATCCCCTCACCGCTATCGCGGGGGGATAAAAAACAGGTTTTGTGAAGGAAGCTAGAATCCCAATAGAAAAGTACTGTATGTCAACAAGTACTGCCACATTGGACATCTCAAGTCATATGTTGCATTTCTGTAAAGGATAAATGGTGCACTATTATTCTTTGTCTAAGCATAAAAAATGTTTCACAAGTTGATCACAATTTTTCACACTACATCCGTATATAATTATAGCCAGAGGCTCCCAGGAGCCTGTAATCATTCACCTGGTTTTAAACTTGACTTCTGAATTTAATAGAAAAAGTTGGAGCATACAGCTAAAATTCAAATTTCAACTGATTCCAACTTAAAATTAACCTCTTTTTGCCATTTTCAAAAATTTCTAGACTTCATGTGGGAAGCTATCTTGGATGGAAGGTTGGCATTTCAGACACGAAAGAATTAAGACCATCACTGCCAAATTTGTTTTCATTTGAATCAATGGTTTCTGAGGAGATTATTTTAATGTATTTTTTTAATCAAATTAAGTCTCATTTGCAAACATTTTATAAATCGGCTGAACAAATTAGATATGGAAAAACCTGTAAGATATGAACCTCTCATTATCATGCAGCTGCAGTTTAAATTGCACTTATTTTGACTTTATACAATACAGCAGTAATATTCAAATCAAGAAATTACTATTTTTACTAGCAGCAGCCATCTTGAATGGAGGGTGGGCTGTCAGACACATTTTATAAGTGGAGCTTTAATTGGTTTATGAGAGGATATATATGATATTTCTCTATCAACATATGCCTAATTTGCATAATCAGTATTTATCAGCTGATAGAACATCTTCAATGAAAATCCAGTCTATATGTTGAATTATTCATTGTAATGCAGCTGTAGTTAATATTTGAGCTTATTTTGACTTACAATAAAGCAGTAATGCTAAATAAAAGATTTAATGATTTTGATTTTTGGTGTTTAATGCCACTTTCAACAATATTTCAGCTATATCATGGCTACCAGTTTTAGTGGTGGAGGAAGCCGGAGTACCCAGAGAAAACCACCGACCATGGGCAAGCAACTGGTAAACTTTATCACTTGCGGCTGCGAGTCAAGTGCACCTTTTTTTGTAATTTACAAAGCCAGGCACGAATCCACGCCGTAAATAAAAGAAATTTCTATATTTAGTAAAGGCAGCTATCTTGAAGAGGGGGTAGGCTGTCAGACAGGGGACCACGAATGGACCACTCAAGCCAAGTTTGGTTTAATTTGGTTCAATGATTTAGGAGAAGAAGATTAAAATGTGAATAGAATATACAACAGACCCCATGTGATGGCTTAAGTTCATATGACCCGTTGGAACAGATGAGCTAAAATGTATCACTGAATGTTAATGTGTATTTAACTACATGTTCAACAATATTACAGCTATAATAATGATGTGACAGATTATTTAACACTAGTATTTCACACAAACCTGGACCTAGAATTACAACAATATTACAGCTATAATAATGATGTGACAGATTATTTAACACTAGTATTTCACACAAACCTGGACCTAGAATTACAACAATATTACAGCTATAATAATGATGTGACAGATTATTTAACACTAGTATTTCACACAAACCTGGACCTAGAATTACAATGTCATTTGTTGTGGTCTTTCTAAATGATTTGAGGTGAGTGTTTGTTTTGTTGACATTAGTGAAATTGTTGACCATCACTGCTTAAACTTTCTTTTCATAATTATTCCAATTTAGGTTTTCAGACTAAATGTTTACCTGACAATAAAGTGGACTATAGAATTTACTAAAGGTATCTCTTAATGCCATGACATCAGTAAAGTCTTTAGGTAAATTGTCTATTAGTAAACATCGAGAAGATAATTTATAATAAGACGTTGGTTCCACCACATCACAATGTACAGGGTGGCTGTCTATGTGATGCCAATCTAGTTCTTCTTGTATCTGTCTGCTTTTCTCAGTACTACAGTCAAATTCTACAAAACCATAGCCTAAGCTCTCTCCTGCAAAACAAACTGGAATGTTAAAAAGTCTACTAAGCTAAAGCATACAAAATAAATATAAATGTGTCAAAAATATATGCTAAATTAAGACAAAAAATAGTCATTAGCAATATACATATCATCAGTGATAGAACTAGCAGATTATATCTTATGGTATATGAATTCAGTGTACTTTGACAATTTGTTCTCAAATGTAAAATTAAAGTAGATTAAAATGAACAGCAATGTAAAAATGATTGCAAAAATACAAATGTAAACTATGATCAGTATGTTTTTCCTATTCAAATCACAAAATGTTTAAATGGGCTGAAAATAACCCCTGTATGTTGCATCATGGTAGTTGCACAAGTGTACATGTACTTTGAAAATCTCTGTATCTGAATGCATTGTGCACATATAATAATAAAAATTCAAGTATACATTCCAGTTACTGTAAACTTCTAAAAAAAAAAATTGTGGTTGAATAATTGCATTTGAACACCTGTACATACCGGTGTCTGATCACTTGTTTATAAAACATCTATACATTTGTACATTGTTTTAACACTTTTACCATACTAGTGCATACCTCTGTTTGAACATCTGTATACAAATACAAAAAAATGTATCAAAACACTTTTATCATCTGTTCAAGTTTTTGTTTGACTTTAGTTAGTATACCTGTGATAAAAACATATCTGTTCTTACCTGTATATGGATACCTGTACATAAAACATCTAGCCACCTTTCCATATGATGATACCAGGTGTTGTAGTTGTTGATCCGTAAAATCTGACTGTAAATGGGCAATACACAATAACGTATTGGATGATACAACCGTTACATCACATGACCTCGTCAGGTTAATCACGACTTCATTTACATTCTCGCAGTCTTCTAATTGTAGAGTTGCTGAAAAGAATAAAAATAACATGAGTAACAAGTTATTATGAAACAATAAGTATGCCATACATAAGTATTTTTCCTGTGAATAAAAGTTCAAGTTTATCAACAAAACATGGTGATTTCATTAAACGAACAGCAATTTTAGCACTTTTCATTCATATGCAAATAATATGACTACAGCATGTCAACAAGGGAAAGTGAAACAAGTGTATATCAATAGCAAGTATGGACACATTATTTTGCTTGATACAATAAATTTGTTGGACAGTAATATACTGGAGACAATAATTTGCAGAATCCACTGTATTTTGAGCATTTGTCTCGTTTGACTATTTTCTGTTTTGCTGCCTTGATTTTTTTATATGTATCTTGTCATCTAGTAAATTATTAAGAGTTGGTTCCTTTTGCCTCCTTTAACATTGGACAATATAAAGGCTAGCTACATCAAATCAAATCGATTATGACTCTCTGATTATTGCTGATAGTCGATTATGATTTTAAACTGATTGCCCATAACTATTGCTTAATCTCTCATGTTCATTTAGATCCATATCCTTTCTTAATAGAATTATCTTTTTTTCAAGTCTTAAGAAAATTAAGAGTTATCTTTCTTTGTTTCTTTGATAAAGTTGAATTCTTAGAAAAATCCCAATCAGATAATATGTATGTAAATGAAATTATGAGAGTATCCTATGTAATGATGCAGCTGAAATGAGGTTTTCTCCATAGATAAAAAAAAAACCTTGGACCACTTAAAGAAAACATTTCTGGACTGTCTGGGGACTTAGCATGCAGTTTTTCTGGAAACGAAGAAAAAAATTGTTTGGCAAATCAGAGGCCTAGAGGAACATTTATGGCAATTCTGAGTACAAATGACATATTTTAGGGAAAAAAAGTCAAAATTTACTCAGATAATCAGAGGCTGATGCTGCCATGTTGGATTTCGAATCACTCTGAAAAACAACAACACTTCTTGAGGACCTCTAGAGAAACATGCAGTAGTTCTAGAGATGTAGTGGAAAATGTTTCGGCCAATCGGAAGCCATGACATACATCTTGGATTTCCAATCACTTCGAAAAGATACAACACTTCTTCAGTGTCCCTAGAGGAACAATTGTGGCAAGTTTGGTGGCTGCGCATGCAGTGGTTCTGATGAAGTTGAAAATGTGAATAGTTTACGGCATATAGACGGACGCCCGACACTTTTTTGGCTCGGGTGAGCTAAAAATCTCATTAAAAATAAATTCTCCACATACAAAATACAGAAATACTGATTTTTGCACTTTGGGACCTTTCACAGTGTTACTGGTACATTATAATACCCTAAATCAATCACAAACTTTATTCTGTGTCAAGGCTTTTTTTTGCTAAAAATTCAAAAGGATCGGTCAACTAGAATTAAATTAGCACAAAGAATTCCATTGTGTCTGCAGACGGACAACAAAGAAGACCGTAAGACTAAGACCCATGACATAATACAACAGCAAAATGTTTGTGGTCAAATTAAAACATGAAGCTGCTATAAGTGGAATACAGAAATTTCTACAAATAGCGTCACCATGAATATCAACAAGTTTTTAAACGTTAATCTAGTACCCACCTTTATTAAGTTCATCATCATATTCTAAAATCTCAATTCCATTCCCTTGTAGCAATTTAATGTCCTGTAAAAAAGAAAATAAATTACGAGTTTAAAATGAGTAGTGTACAACTACCATTCACACTGCCCCCTCTGCCCTCAGGTCGAATTTAGCTATCCACTTATCTAACTTGTGACCCACCCATATATCTCCCTGAATGATTGATTATTGTGTAGTTTAATGTCATGTAAGCAGTATTACAGCTTTATTGATGACAAAAACAAGTTTACAAACAATAAATTGTTTAGGTAAAAGGTGGAGCTGAATTTGTATGTACAGATGTTTTGATTGGTGGAGCTGGGATTTGTATGTACAGATGTTTTGATTGGTGGAGCTGTGATTTGTATGTACAGATGTTTTGATTGGTGGAGCTGGGATTTGTATGTACAGATGTTTTGATTGGTGGATCTGTATGTACAGATGTTTTGATTGGTGGAGCTGGGATTTGTATGTACAGATGTTTTGGATTGGTGGAGCTGAAATTTGTATGTACAGATGTTTTGATTGGTGGAGCTGGGATTTGTATGTACAGATGTTTTGATTGGTGGAGCTGGGATTTGTATGTACAGATGTTTTGATTGGTGGAGCTGGGATTTGTATGTACAGATATGTTGATGGGTGGAGCTGGGATTTGTATGTACAGATGTTTTGATTGGTGGAGCTGGGATTTGTATGCACAGATATTTTGATTGGTGAAGCTGGGATTTGTATGTACAGATGTTTTGATTGGTGGAGCTGGGATTTGTATGTACAGATGTCTTGATTGGTGGAGCTGGGATTTGTATGTACAGATGTTTTGATTGGTGGTACTGGGATTTGTATGTACAGATGTTTTGATTGGTGGAGCTGGGATTTGTATGTACAGATGTTTTGATTGGTGGAGCTAGGATTTGTATGTACAGATGCTTTGATCAGTGGAGCTGGCATTTGTATGTACAGAAGTTTTGATAGCCTCAAGGAAAAGGTGAGATGATGGATATGGTCTGAAAATATTGTCTTGCAACCAAACAGGTCACAAAGTATCACCCTTAACAAACTGTTGCTCATTAGGAGTTGCAGCAAGTAGTTTTTCACCTGCAAGGTTCACATGGCATTCTTCCTACACAAGGTTCACATGGCATTCTCCCTACACAAGGTTCACATGGCATTCTCCCTACACAAGGTTCACATGGCATTCTCCCTACACAAGGTTCACATGGCATTCTCCCTACACAAGGTTCACATGGCATTCTCCCTACACAAGATTCACATGGCATTCTCCCTACACAAGGTACACATTTTACTTCCTAAGGGTTGAGTAGTGTATTTGTTTCAATTTGCACAATAATCAAGAAATGCTAATTTCAGAGGGGTTCCACCAGCAGAGAAACTAGGCCTTTTCAATATATATCCATGGTTTCTTTTCTGATTATACCCGCCTTAATAAGACCAATCTAGTCACATATCAATGCTTTATCCCCATCGTACCATAGATTAATCGATTTACAAATCTATACCCCTTTATTAGACCATTCTATGCCAAGTTAATGTCAAACCACAATACTTAGATCAATTTATTGGCTTATTGATTATCCTTAGAATGATAACTCTGATGAAAACAAATTGAAAAGTCAAGTATATCTGTTTATTGTACCATGTAAAGGAACTTCTTGTAATTGTAAATGTACCGACTTTACAAATGTATATTAGACAAAAAAAAAAATTATGTGTTTCCGGTAACGGGTCCAAAAAAAAATAGGGTAGGTAGGTAGGTGGTTTTTTTTGTTTTTGTTTTTTTAACTTAAGAGTATAGTTGATATGTTCCTGCTGTATATTGCCACATGTTTAGAACCTCCATGTGCTGTGCATGTTTCAGAGGTGCTATGACTATTAATTGACCAAGAGTCCGAGGTGGCCGCATAAACAGCACAACATTTCGGTTTGAATTCAAAATCTTGTTTTACTGTCTTTTAAAGTATAGGTACCAAGTTTAAATATTGCTGTTACCAGCAGTCTGATACATGTTTCTGTACATAGCTATAGTATTATGTCTTTGATTTTAATAATACTTCAAACCTCAAAAATGGATTTGATGTTCGACCAACTGTTGATATAATATAAATAAACCAAAATAAAAAATACTTTAAAAAGTACAGAGCACTTTGTAAATGGCAATTCAACACATTTCAAAACTCTTGTGACAAAGAAAAACTTTGTATCTTGAAACCCAAAACAAAATTGGATCAACTTATGCACTGACATTTATATGTACACTTTAATATTAATAATACATGTAGCAAGTACTGATATAAATAATCCTTTCGAAAAATATATACTGGGCAGACATTTGTTTTAATATAAAGGTTGACAGACACAGATAAAGAATGGGTGTATAAATACAACATACATGCATAATATAAGACACATTGAAACAAAATAATTCAACTGTTTGCTTGTGAATTGCCTGGTTTTCACAGTTTGGGGCAAGTACAATGTCAGGTTGGAATTTAATATAAAGAATTCAAGAGAAAGAACGTGCATTAGTATCTGGGAAGGGGGCAGTCTTTCTTTTTTTTTTATATTAAATTAAAATTCCATCTGAAGCTAAATTTTTTAATTATTGTAACTTAGGGGAAACCATTTGATTCTGTGGGGAAGGCTATGAAGACTTGGTACTGGGTATATGAATTATTTTTAAAAAAAATTGCAGCTGTGGTTGGCCAGTTTCCCTTATGCTAACAGAAACTATGATAATTTTATATTTTTGTAACCTACTTTGAGGTTTTTTCTTAACATATTTTCTTCCACCAGCCATCAGAACTTCAAAAGCATAACGATGCTTTAAATCTCATTTAAGCATGATGCGTTTTAAAGCGTTTCACCGACCACGCGATATAAGAAAAAAAACGGATGCGGCTGTTTTTTCCGTACGGACAGCGCTACCGCATTAAAAAAAAATTTTTATACTATTTTTGCAATAAAATTGGCAATGCGGCGACGAATTTCCACATGCGGGCGGACCTGAGAACCAAGAAATTAACTTTTTATGACCTTACAGAAACACGTTTTATTTAGGCATCAATCATATCTGATAGTTTTTATGGGTAACAAAAATTTACGATTTGGCAGATAATGCCCCTTTAAATACATTGTATTTTTATTATGAAATACATTTAAAATATTGCCAAGACACAGATGTATATCGATAAATCGACTATTTACTTCAGCAGCATGGAAAACAATTTTGCCGGAAAATGCTCGATGGAATGTAAACAAAACAAAGCCTTTGTAGGCGTGTTTGTTTTTTATGTGTACCGCATAATCTGATACGAAAGGGATGCATGTTTCTATTGTAACCTAATTTTCAGGGGCAACTGATAAGTGGCTGACTAGATAAATACACAAAACATAAATATTTAAACGATTTTATTGATACAATGACATTTTGCGAAACGTAACATTCTTACGGGAAAAGTATCGTGAAATTCTTATCTCACCCACGGGTTGAGACAAGGATATCTCACACAGCTAAAAATAGGAACTGTGCTGTCTCATTAGTGAGAAAGTCTGGATCCAACCCCAGTCTACTTTGAAAAAAAATTATAGGTCCATATATCTGAGTTAATATTGTTTAAACAAATTATTGGACTTCGTCCCAAGTTTGTAGGCAACACCTATTATCATATTACTGCATTGTCGATGTAAATGGCTCTATAATGTTTTCTGCATTTCTTATGAAGTGTTGCAACTTGAATTAAATTATATGGGACAAAGTCCCAGCTATGGTAGAAATAGCAATATTTTGATTCCAGATTCATGTCACTAATGGACAAAAATCCATGCACCGGAAATGACGCACCAAAAACCAATACAGGGGGTTTCTGCAGAAACTACTTCCGGTTATGAACCATGTTCGGTAGCAGATACGAAAACTGTCCGGAGTTTGGTCCCCAATATATCTCGTCCCTTAAAAAAGTCGTCCGCGATATATTTCGACACTATTTTGATGTACTGAATGAGCATGACATTGGCAGCTAATTTTAAGATTCATGAGCATTCATGGCCGTGCCTGTTTCAATAGATGGAAAGAGCATCCTTATATTGTACTACAGTACACTCCAAAAACTGAAAAGTACACAAAAGTAAGTAAATTTCTATTTCAATCATCCCAAGGATTTACATGATTTAAATATTAGATAATGTGGATTTTGCTTCACTGACACTACAGGTAGTAGATACGATAACGTAACCCTCATTCCGCTTGTGCTCCATTTAGGGTTACGAATCGGTTCCATTCAACGTATGGGAGCAGCGCCCGGAGTGATTCACACCGGGCGGTTTTTTGTCCTAATTCCGTTGTAAGTGGTTGGAAAAATTAACGGGGGTGAAAGATAAATATATTTAGGTAAACCTTGAGGTGCTAAGTAAACGCTGCATCAATCCATGGTAGACTTATATCCATCTGAAAATTTGAATGCATGAAATCTTCTTTCTGCCCGACATTTTGTTTACAAGTTGCTATTTAACGTGCACTTGCCTCGTTTTGGAGATATCCTTATTTGAATTGATTGCCATAAAATCGTAGTAAATTCGTAGTAAAAGTTTTCCATATTTGGCATTGAGATCCATATATGGATAGGCTCCGCCCATCGTGAGAGTCTACGTAAGGTGTCATGGCGGACAAGAAACATTTTTCGAATACAAAATAGATCGTGAAGGTAGAAACAGGTATTGTAACACTTATTTCGTATCACCATTACTTAAAAATTGTAGGGAATAATAAAGGACATTAGTCCTCATTACTGTAGACCACCCAGGTAGACCCACATACTGATGCTCTATTTCTCGCGTCGGTCTCACGTCTATACTAATCACGAGACTTAAATGTTGGGGTGCCATTTAAACCCGGATGTGTAAGCCAGCTTAGATACGAAAGTATCTACTGTCATAAAAAAATAATAATTACAGCAACTTTGTTTTGTTTTAAAAAAATAAAATATTGTATTTTATTCAATAAATTAAAATAATATATCTATTTTGGCAACTATGTAAAATTTGCATAAAATAAAACTGGCAATATGATTGTCGTTTATGGACCATTGCATTATATTGTATCCCACTAGGTGGCGTTACTATCTCGTAACTTTGTAACTTCATACCCAAATAATTTCGTAACTTCATAGCTTCGTACCCATTTCCTAACCTTTCGTACCTTTTCGTAACTTTGAGTTTTTTCAATTATCTATCGATATATGGTATTTTCAAACTTCTGTGACGTCATAAGCAAGCTGGGTGACGTCAATCGACCTTCCTCTTTGCCTAGCGACCTTCCTCATTGCCTAGCAACCTTCCTCTTTGATAGTACAATGTATAGAATCAACTGTTAAGAATAGTCCCTCACCCATGGCACGAACAGTTTTAGTACAAACTCTCGTGCCATTGGCGCTCGCATAACTTCGTAGTGGACCCTAACCCCTGTTTGCCTAGCGATCTCCGCTCCCATATTAAATAATAACTAACAAAGTGTAAAGGGCACTCTAGATTCCACATGACAGTGTTTACAGTTTAATGATAAACATATTAGGTATATAAAGGTATTTTAGTATCACTTAATTTCAAATACTAACGTCCTCTCTATAGGCCATGCCTACTCATATTAAGTTATGACCAGATATGCAAAACGAAAGTTGAAATATTCACGGAACAGAAATTTTATTTTGCTCCCATACGTTGAATGGGACCGATTTCCTATTCGTAACCCCAAATGGGGCATACGCGGAATGAGGATACGCAGGAACAGTATGGGACCAAAATTGTTTACATCTGGAAAATGACCTAGAAAGGGTCCAGAAACGTGCAGGAAGATTTGTTATGAACAATTACTCGTTCGTAGAAGGATCAATGACATTGATAATGAATGAATTAGGCTGGAAACAACTGAAACAACACAGACAGGAAAATAGACTCGTCCTACTACATAAAGGACTCAATGGATATGCAAACATCCCCATCTCAGACATCAACCAAAACAAGAGGAAACAATTGTAAAGGACACAATCAACAGCAGGGTTCGAAATTACTGTAGGTCCGATATCCCGAGGCTAGAAGAATTGCGCTCGGTCTAGGCCAAGTTGTTTTATCGTAGACCGTGTGTCTAGGTGATTTACGACTATCAATTTCCGGAAATTGTGTTCCGCGAGGACATCGTTTTCTATCTTATGTAAAATCCTTGGTCATGTCGGCACTTGAAACAAACTACTCATTTCTCCGCTATATTTAAGAACTTATATGACTATGATCACGAGTTCAAGGTTACTTTTTCAATAAAAAAATTTGTGGAAATTCTTACCGGGAGTTTCAAAACCGAAGTCTAAACGGAAAGTTGACACCCATGAAAGTAACAAGGCATACGATGCCACAAAAAGGAAGAGAACATTTCTACCTCACTGGCTTCAAATGTACAAATGGCTACGTTTTGACGGAGAAAGTCAGCTGATGTCCTGTGACTGGTGTAAAAAATTTGGGAAAGACAACCCAGACGGTAAATTTGTTAAAGGCACCGATAATTTCAAAAAAGTCACCATAGATTACTGGAGGAGAAAGAGAAATTATCAGAGTATTCAGAGATGGAGTCAGATTATGAACTGGAACCTGAGGACAAACAAAAATTCAGAATAAAACAAAATTGTTTAAATATTTGCCATTAATTTATTATATTAACATTTTTCAATCTATTTAATATATATATTTGCACATCTCTTACATTGAAAACATACTCAGAATGCAGGATTTTGCATGCAATTATTAAAAATTTTCAAGGGTGGGCATGCTCCCAAACCCACTTAGCAGATGCGGGTCACTTCGCGACCCTCACCGCAAATACAGGTCTAGACATTTTCCTTCAGGGCTAGAATAGATTAAATCAGTCTAGCTCTGCAGTCTAGACATCAATTCTCATTAAATTCTATCCCTGCAACAGTTTCAAATCCCACATGCCCGTACTGATACTTTTAAAGACAGCTTTATACCAAAAACATTAAAAGACTGGAACCAGCTAGATCCGAATATCCTACAGAAATCCACAAGCGCTAAAGATCCTACTTCTACTTTTGCCGAACTTATTAGATCCGACCGTTTTGACTAAATTTCCAACACTTGACACATGGACGGTGCAATAATGTCGTTAGATGTAGCACCTATAATGATGAAGATGAAGAGGGTTACGCTATCGTATCTATATAGGTAGCACTAATCTCGTTGACATTAGGATTCCGAAGAAATTTTTGTCTGTATCTTCATCCTAATCTCGTTTCAAGCCCTATCAAGGGTATTCTGGTGCATTCCGATGGATATTTTGGCATGGACGGATTGTGTCAGATCAAGTGCAGGTAAGATTTCATATATAAACATATTTTCTAGTTCAAATCTGCAAAAAATATTGATATTTCCTTACCTTTTACAGCGTATATCCGACGAAATAATCCAAACTTCACTTTGAATGGTCCGCCATTTTACTGAACTCTAGAACTACACGTGATCAAAAATCGTGACGTACTTTGCTATAGTCTGTTTCGTAGTTCAAGATGTCTATGTCAAATTATTTTATTACTTGTATCCTGACATCGACATCTCGAACTACAAAACAGACTATAGCAAAATACGTCACAATTTATTATCACGTGGTGTAGTTCTAGAGTTCAGTAAAATGGCAGACCATTCAAAGTGAAGTTTGGATTATTTTGTCGGATATACACTGTAAAAGGTAAGGAAATATCAATATTTTTGCAGATTTGAACTAGAAAATATGTCTATATATGAAATCTTACCTCAGTGATTCAGCTAGCGCTCGTCACTTTCGTCATTGACGATTGATATGCGAAAGTGACAAGTAATTCCCGTACCCAATTCGCCACTTGAATTTTCAAAAAATCATAAAAAAATGTTTGTAAAAATCCATTTTTCTTCTTCATTTGCTGATTAAAACTAATTAGTTGTCACTACAATGACAATTTTATGACATGTCACAAGCCAATCAACGGATTATAGAATTTTTGTTTTGATTGCGTAATCTTTGATCTCACCTGGCTTGATTTACCTGGTTAAAGATAATGATCCAGACAAAGAATTCAATCAACGATAATGATCTTTTTTTTTTATAGTTATGACATATAGTGTACTCAAAATGCCACAGTGTATTGAAAGTGGACATATTTTTGTAATCGTCATTCATTGCACGATTCGTCACAATGTCCGGAATAACGAACTATTGTTGCCACGTTTCATTTATGAAAAGGTCAATACATGTATCATGTTTATTGAAATCTTTCGTATCCATTAAGTATTTTGAAAGTGATTCTCTCCAAAAGTTATAAATTGTGATTAAAGAAACTTTAAAATAAAAATGGCACCATCAAAAATGCAGTATGAATCCACCGAAGCTACTTTGATTTCTACTTTTAAGCAAACGAACTTAATTTATTTATTCCCATTTCTGTGACATGAAATCTTAGTTCTCATATTTAATATGTTCATTTATATGCAACGGTTGAAATGCACTGCACGAGGACCCATCAGATTTTTATCAATCTGCATCCGGGTAACAATTGCGTTCTATTTATAGAACTATTTACAAACAGACACGTGTCTGCAATAAAAAAAATAACTACAGTACAGTACATTTTTATTCCAGTTGTTGCAATTTGATTATGAGGTCTGAGAAATAATAATTTATTTTACAACTTTCTCCAGTTTTTGACGTTTGTATATATATATATTTTATTACAAGTTGGACCATTGGGCAAATTGGCAGAGGCATATTTTTTTCTGCTGAAGACCACAAATATGAGT
>MJUT01002912.1:132500-154957 GCA_002080005.1 Gigantidas platifrons
TATTACAACTTGTGTGGTATTAGATCAAAAGTAAATTATTATAAGATTAAGCTCATTATATTCTTGTCTATTCATATTTAGAAAAAAAAATTCTGCTCCGCAAAAGTGACTAATTAGTAATGGTCTCAAAATCCTGGCTGAAACCCTGTACCTGCACTTGATCTGACACAATCCGTCCATGCCAAAATATCCATCGGAATGCACCGGGGGGTCAAATTAAAAATTTCCAGAATACCCTTGATAGGGCTTGAAACGAGATTAGAATGAAGATACAGACAAAAATGTCTTCGGAATCCTAATCTCAACGAGATTAAGCCGTAGCACCTATCCGTCTCATATTATTGTTTAAACAAATTATTGGACTTCGTCCCAAGTTAGGTCACACCTAATATCATATTAAAAAAAATACGGTTAGTTTTTTTTTAAAAGCTATTACTCGTGAAAACTAAATCACCTCAAAGTTTTTAGGTTTCAAATTCTTCACTGTTATTTTACGACTTCTGTAAAACTGTCTTAAAGCATTATGAAGAGAGTCTGACATTTGCGAGTTCAAGTTATGACTAGTGTTTTCCTGTTTCCTGGATTCGTTTGAGCGAGTGAACGATTCTATTGTGTCTTTGTGTTGTTCATTCGTTTTCCATGAGCGGGAGTGCGACATGGACGTCGCCATTGTTAAAATATTCTAATAGATAATTCGTATTACGAACGGCACCGACAATTCCGAATTTACATATCTCTTTCTGTCACCAACCGCATTTAGTTCTTTTGTGTGAACAAAAAAAAGACAGATCGGGATAAAATAGAACTAGATCTCAAAAACACATGTTTAAACTGCCGTTCGGCATCAAAGGAAACATTCACTCATGGCTAACCAACTTCCTATCAACCAGAACAATGAGAACGAGAGTGGAGGGTGCACAGGAATCGGAAATTTTATAAATAAACAAAACAAACAACAAATACTTTATTGTCAATCAAGACGCCCCGAAGGGCAGAAAAATCATCATTAATTTGTTACAATGATTAGCCCTGATTTAAGTAATTATCAAACATTGAAATAAAATAAAACTAAAAATAACAATAACAATAAAGGTTTACAGCAAAAGTTTATAATCATACACCAAAGTAATGATGCAAAGGAAATATCTAAACCCAAGATAATACTGTATAATATTGCATTCTCAAGAGGCAGAGCACCCAACAATCCCGTGATAAAATACACCAGAGTTCAAAATTGTTAAAATATCATGTTATTTAAATGATTATTGGGGGGGAATAAAAAATAAATTAATTAATAAATTAATTAAATATTACACTTATTTAATTTTTTCTTGTCTCAATGTAAATAATGTATCTAACAACTAAAGATTATCATATATATATTTGTCTTCTGCAGACATAAGCATAATAAATTTTGATTTGTTATCTAGATGTTTAAGATTTTTAAACTTGTTTTCAAGTTCCTTTATAATGTCATGTCTGGATAAATATGATGAGAAATACGTTATAAATGACAAATAAAGGAAACATCAGTAGACTCTGCCGGAGTGTCTCAAGGTACTGTACTCGGACCGATAATGTTCTTATACCATATAAATGACATTCCAGACTGTGTCAACTCGTCTGTCCGTTTATTTCCCGACGACTGCCTACTATACAGAACGATCAAAAAGGAAGAAGACCACCTCACACTGCAAGCAGACCTTGAACACCTTGAAGGATGGGCAAATAAATGGGGCATGAGATTCAAGACTAAGAAATGGTATGTCCTGTCAATAAACAACAGTCATCTAGAAATTACCAACTAGAAAACACACACTACAAGAAGTACAGGACAATCCATATTTAGGACGCCAAATCTCAAACGACCTGAAATGGAGCATCCACATAAACAACGTGTGTAAAAAAGCTAACGCAACACTGGGCTTCCTGAGAAGAAATTTAAGAAATGTCCCTGAAACATGACGAAAGACCGCATATGTTACCCTAGTAAGATCAATCATGAAATATGGAGCTACCATCTGGAACCCATACCTTAAGGGAGACATAGACAAACTAGAACGAATACAGAACAGGGCTATAAGGTTAGTTAAAAAAAAAGACTACAAAAGTAGAGAAACAGGAGGATGAGAGAAGACCTTGAGCTGGAGACACAAGAGGAAAGACGACTTAGCTTACGTCTGATCCTAATGTACAAGGTGGTTGAGGGGTTGGTACCGGCACTACCAACAGATAATTTCGTCAAATTAGCTAGACCGAAAAGGAACATCAAAGCAAAACATTTTGAAGATTGTATAACATCAAATATAGTAGAGAAACGTACATGCAATAATACAAAAGGACTTGAATTACCAGACTACAAGAATCAGCAGTACCAACATTCTTTCTTTGTGGACACCGTAATTCATTGGAACCATCTGCCAAACAGTGTCGTGTATGCAAATTCCTTAGAAGCATTTAAGACCGCTCTAAGGAATAAGCCAATAAAGACCACCATCTGCGCTCTCTCTGTCCGTTGCATAAAAAACCATAATTGGGTTCTACAACGTACTAGATACAGATACAGATAAAAACAACAAAAGCTACTAGTCCAGACAACATCGGTGGAAAAATACTTACAGAAATTAAAAGACAAACATATGTTTAATTAACCACCATCAGATAATGAATTATAAGGGCAACAACCATATAACTGGGACCATATAAACCAACGTTACTGTTTTCTAAAAAGGACGGGCGCAAAAACATTAATCTGACCAAACTTCAAAGAATAAAGACTATAAGAAGAAGACTAACAATTAATGTTTTATAACTTCATAAAACATCAAAACTGCGATGCCATGTACCACCATCTTCCCATATTAGTCTGTGATCTGGGCCTCAAATTGGGTTACCATGATATTATGTTGTCGGTGATGGAACAAATTAGCCGAATCAATAGCAAGCCATGAATCTGTTGACACCTTCAAGTAGAGTGTTATACTGCAGCATAGATTTCATGATTTTCATTTCTGCAGAGAAGCAATAATACAACTTATAATGTTCATTCTGACATTTTTCGTTTAAAATTATAATTTTTGTTCTGCATATTTTTAATTTTAATAATATATATTTTATTATTCTTAAATTTGTCAATTCATTTTATTCAATAAGAACATAATATATTTTGAAGTTTAAAAGAAAAGGAACCATGCATTTATTTTGTTAAATAAAATTTTGTAATTTCGGCAGTTTTAAGATTAAAGTTTATCACTTTGCAGATAAAATACAATGTACAACATTTTCCTATTTGCTTGTGAATCTTTTTCTGGCTTTAAATTCTCACCGTTTTCCATCTGTATTGTTTAATGTACATGTAATGTCCAGATTGACCACAATAGAAACGTGTCATTAACTCAAATGTATCCATGTAAAGTACCATGAAATGAATCATTTAAAAAAAACTGCTTACGTAACACTGATGGACACTGCATCTCGTTTAACTGTTCTCCCAGTTATTTACTCTAAACTAAACAAAAGTATCGCTCTGTAAAGAAACCCAAGGATACGAGATACTTCTCGAAACATTCCCACATCTGGACTATAGTCCGTTTGACTTCTATAAATCTTCAAACAAAAATTCTTAAAAATCCAGTTTTCAAATCAACAATTTTTTTTCTATATGTTTGTTAATATATGATATATACGAACTCTGACAATTAATTTCAAAATTTTGGGTTCATTATTAAAAAAGTTACCCATTAGGTCTCCATGTTAATTATATTGACTAAAGTGTACAAATCTGAAGGGAGCGAGTACAAATAACAGACTGTGTACCATGTGACATAGGACAATTAAATATCAAAGTACATAATAACAATTGACTATCATCTATGGGAAGTTAATGAGTAACCTTTTGATAATCAAGTGTAATATGTCAAATCTGATCTGTTCAATGACTTTTTCTGTTCACAGACCCAGTTAGACGACACCCAACATTCACCACCAGACATACCAAATATACAGACTGACGGACTTGAACAAATTGTTATAACCGAGAACGAGGTAGACGACATGTTAAACATTCTAGACACTACTAAGGCTACTGGAGCAGATATGATTAATCCGCGACTTCTAAAAGAAGCCTCGTTCGTACTAAAATATCCGTTGTGTAAACTTTTTAATTTGTCCCTTACTTCATGTAGTTTCCCATCGGAGTGGAAGGCAGCTAATGTAACACCGATCTTCAAGAAGGACAATCCCAGTAATTTAAAAAATTATCGTCCGATTTCGCTTTTAAGTGTAGTGGGAAAGGTCATGGAACGTTGTGTATATAAGCACATCTACAATTATTTGTTAGAAAATGAAATCATATCCTCTAATCAGTCTGGATTTACCCCTGGCGATTCGGCAGTTAACCAGCTATTATATATCACGAATGAATTTGGGAATGCTTTAGATAAAGGGAAAGAAATTAGGGTAATATTTTGCGATATCAGTAAAGCGTTTGACAGGGTATGGCACAAGGGACTGCTTAGGAAACTGAGATCTATAGGTATTAATGGACAATTACTTGCCTGGATTGATAGTTATTTGTCAAATAGGAAACAAAGGGTAGTTATAAATGGCTGTACTTCGGATTGGGAAAATATCCATGCGGGTGTCCCCCAGTGATCAATTGTGGATCCTCTGCTCTTCATTATTTACATAAATGATATAGTTGCTGATATTAATTCGTCTATTAAGTTATTTGCGGATGACACAAGTCTTTACTTAATCGTAGATGACCCTTTAGATACACCGGAAACATTGAACGGAGACTTAACTAAAATACACGACTGGTCTATGAAATGGTTAGTTAAGTTCAATCCCCAGAAAACAGAAACATTGAAAATTTCTAGGAAGACTAACAGACCATTTCATCCACCACTTGTGATGGACAATAATATTATCTCCTCTGTGACGGAGCATAAACACCTTGGACTTACCATATCTGATGATGGGACCTGGGGAAAACATATTGATATGATATCAAAAAAGGCGTATACTAGAGTTAATATTCTGTGAAAATTTAAGTTTATTCTTGACAGAAAAACACTAGAAAAGATTTATATGTCTTTCATTCGTCCATTACTAGAATATGGAGATGTCATTTGGGACAATAAGTCAGTGTCATTGATAAATAAACTAGAGAGCATTCAGACAGAGGCCGCCAGAATTGTAACTGGGGGTACCCGTTTGGTTTCTATTAATAAGTTATACACGGAAACGGGTTGGGAAAGATTGAGCGAGAGAAGGGAACAACATAGATTGGTATATTTCTTTAAAATGTCGAAGGGTTTAACTCCTCAGTACCTAAGCAACATTGTGCCAATAAACCTACGCAGTATCCATGACCATAACACTCGACATTCCGCAATAATTCCACCGGTCAGAACACGCACATCTTTGTATTCAAATTACTTCGTCCGTTCATGGAATCTTCTCCCGGAAACTGTTAAAAACTGCACTTCACTATCTTCATTTAAGTCACACCTTAGAACACGCTTTATTAAGCATCCATTCTATTATTATGTCGGTTCTCGTCTTGGACAAATTCTCCACGCAAGATTGAGAATGGAGAGTAGCTCATTGAACTCACATTTGTACCAGAAAAATATTGTAGATTCACCTAGCTGTGTTTGTGGTTCGATAGAAACATCTGAACATTTTTTATTTCATTGTCCTCGCTATAATATCTCCAGACAACGTTATATAAACTCCCTGCACCTTCCTATACAACTAAATCTCGACATCTTACTATTAGGATCTAATGAACTAACAGCTCATCTAAACTCTGAGATCTTCTTAACAGTTCAAAAATTTATTCTAAGTAGTAAAAGATTCACCTCTTAATCTTCACCTGCACGAAAGCTAGCTCAAACGCACACAATTTCCTTTCTCCTCTTTACACAAATTCAATTATAATATAGAAGTGTACGTATAATTGTCATATCTTTCGAAACAAATCATAAAGTATAATGTATAATTTACCTTTGGGAGACGAATTTATAAAACTCAATAGCTTGTTTTCGGATCCCTTTAATTAATTCAATTGCAGTTGTATTTGTCTCACTATGTATGTAATTTATGATATGTCTTAATTAATAAAATACGTTTACACTAATATGTCAAATGGTACAATGAAATTTTCATTGAAAGCACATGTCTATTATATTGTTTGCATGGCTTGGCTATTACACTATTTGTACTCACTCCATCCATATTTTTACACTTTAGAAAATATAATTAACAGAGACCTAATGGGTAACTTTTTTAATAATGGACCAAAAATTTTGAAATTAATTGTCAGAGTTCGTATATCATATATTAATAAACATCCATCTAGAAAAAAAATTGTTGATTTGAAAACTGGATTTTTAAGATTTTTTTTCTGAAGATTTATAGAAGTCAAACGGACTATTCATGTTTTTATACAAATCAACAATAAACAAAAACGAAAATATCATCAATAAAAAATGTACCTAAATTATTGCTTTGTTCAGAAGTACTAAATTTGATATCAACGTTTTCATATCAGAAATTTTGAAATAGACGTGACATGGTAATCTTCAACCAATCGAAGGATGAAGATAAAGAATCACTGGGGTAAAGCTGATGACCGTAATTGCAATTTCCTTGTGAAAAGTTCATAGATTACTATCGTACTAAAGCATATGTCATTTAAAATATATTATAGAAACAATTTAATCGACAAAAAAGATTCTTACTTAATTTCATGTCCGACATCTTGGGATGACCGTAATTTACAGTTACGGTCATCAGCTTTACCCCAGTGAAGAATACCAATTTCAGAGACGAGGGACTGCTGGTGTTGTATAAAGTGAAGAATTAAAACAAGAATAATAATGTAGTTTATTCAATATCCTTCTGTAGAGGTAAAATCTGATTAGTGTTTATCCTTTCTATGATAGAGCTAATGAAATATAAATGTTGCTGGGTTGTTATAATTGTATTTTGTTTTATTTTCAGCTTTTCATTCGTTTAAAGAACTTGAAATTAACCATTTTACAGATTTTCATGAATGTTCCTATTGTCACTGTAAATCAATCAATCAAACCAATGTAATCTATTATTAATTTCCGACCTCCGATATACAGACAGAAGTATTTTGGTGTTAAATGATCTTGTCCCATTGCCCAATCTGACCATTTAGCTTTATTATAAAAGACTTTATAATTTCTGTTTCGCTTATTGTTAAAGTTTTATACAAGTTGGTAATGATAGCTCTATATAGCTTTGCCACAAATCTACACGTATTTGAAAAGCTAACCCCCTCCAATTGTAACCCAAAGTATAGAAACATGTCATGCTTTTTTCGCTGTGTGGGTCAATCCCACCAAAAGGGATGTCCACTGGCTGTGCAGTACATCGGAATCATAAATGCAACTCATCCTTAATTTGATGCTGCGTATTATTGCCTCGTGCTTGTAGAACGAATGGTGCACGTAACAGACAACTCGCCACAGCTCGTAATGAACTATGGCTTGATATTAGTGGTAGGTGGTGGTCCGTTGCATTACATTTTTTCCCAACCATATCTACTCATCCTGTCTGTTCCCATGCGGGCTGTGGCAATTGAAACAGGCGCATGCCCATCTCACCTCCACCATTAATGTATTCCTAATGGTTTGTGATGAATATTTTACATCGATACTGCTAATTTAGCGTTAAACAACAATCAATCTTTGTCATCAAAACTAAAATCGTCACCAAGTTGTCATATTCATGGATCAGTTAATCCTTTAAGCAAAGTAGATATCAGTATCAACTGTTCATTGTAGAGACATTTATGCACACGATTGATCTTTGAACGAACATTCGGATGGTTTGTACTAAACATATTTATTATCATAATATGATTATAACGCAACTTTTATGTGTTGAAGCATAAATTAAAATTTTTGGTGTGTCTTATTCTTATATACGTCACCGATTCCGTCCCTCCATTTGTTCGGGAATGTTGACATACGTACGAAGGTCAGTATCTATATGAAAGTTATCTCGGCATATTTCAATTTATAATATTTATTACCATTTGAGTTTTCTTTTTATTCAATTGACAAGTAATTATCTCTCAAAATTATATCATTTACCTCTGTCCTGTATTTTGACCGCTTGATTATCTTGTAATTTTATTTAAATTTGTCCATTTCAGAACAACGATGGCGATGATTTATTGTGTTGTCATCCTTCAATTCACTATTCTAGCATATCTGACCAATGCAAATGATGAGTTTTGTACGAAATCCAACGATTGCCAGGTAAGTGTTACACAATTATTCATTGTGAACAAGCGTTAGAGAAAACAAAGGGGCAATGAAGAATTGTATAGTGACAGTACATCATTGAAAACTGAAATTAAAGATTTTTGCTAATTTTCTATTTTTATTCTTGTGAAGCCCTTCAAGGAAGTGTGCCTTTTAAGCGTGAAGAAGCAAATCAGCGAGTACTGGTGCACAATTTGTATCATTTGGAATATTCAAATCTAACGTTTAAATGGTCTTACCCTGATTAATGTCTAAAATGAAAAACAAAACATACTACACTGTAGGAAGATTCTCAAAATCTAATAGAAAAATCGTAGAAAGCGGCAAAAGCGATAACCCGAAACAAAATTACCTGACCGCTCAATTTCCTCTCTTGGTACAGACACTCCATTAAAAAGTGACAGAGTTAAGTAAGTTTTTTTTTATACCTCCTCTCTAAATTAATTGATGCGGTCATGAACAGTGTTTTCTACGTGTGAGTAGCATGTCAACCCTCGTACATAACCGAGCGAACAGCTTTTGACAAAGTAAGACTGATCTATACAAATAAAAATTGTTCGTACATTGCAAGATGTGGTAAATTAATTTCATAAAACTAATATTAAAGAGCTAGATTTATGTCATGAAATATTGGACCAAATTAACACACTGGACGATATGGTCATATTATTTCCAATGAAACTGAGAATTGAGACCCACAGACTCTCAGACTCTTAAAATTTGAAACCAATAAGGGTAATAACAAAATTACCGAACACAGAGCAATCTTCCAAAGGGAAATTCAAAACTCATCAATCAATAAACAGACAAAATCAGTCAACAACCGGGAAACTGGAAAACCGCAATGGTCCTGACTTGGTACAGGCATTTCTAAAGAAAACCTTATTATTTCATTTCTGTGCATTAAGATGTACCATGATTTTTTTTTATAAGTTTCGATATTAATCCCTCTTGATTTATCTTCTTTTTACAGAGGTTCAAAACAACACAAGAATGTGCATATGAAGTGATTCCTCTGACCAAAACTTTTGGAGCTGAAATAAAAGGGATAGAACTAAAACTTTTAACTGAAGACTGTGCTAAAAAGCTCAGAGAGGAAGCATATATGTACCGTTTCTTATTATTTAAGCATCAAGAACTGCCATGGCAAGAACAAATAAAGGTTACCTCTCGGTTTGGAACCCCCTTTGAGGAAACGTCGTCTATCAATAGAGCGAAACACGACAAAATTCCAGATCCACGTTTAGGTTTATTTTCAAATGACCCTGAAGTTGGACTGACTGGTATAGGTATTGAAGGTTGGCACGTAGACGGTAACACTAAAGAAATACCTCATTTATTTACATTAATATATTGTGTGCATGCAAATACAAACGGTCCAACTTTAATTGTTCCTCTAAAGGAAATTGTCGATATGCTTACAAAGAAAGAAAGAGACTATTTGGAAAGTATATTCTTTGTAAGCGCATTTAATTCTTCAATCAGACACCCTCTTATATACAAACATCCATACCGAAATGATGACACCATTTTTCTTGCCCTTGGATCATTATCTGGACAATATTTGCAGACAACAGATGACAAAGAAGAACCTCTAAAGCAGCTATCTAAAGATGAAACACAATATATCATGGATCTCCTACATGCTAAAGTTTTAGCTTCAAATTTGATTTATTCGGTACGTTATGATCCTGGGGACTTTTTGATGTTACATAACCCGTCGATTGCCCACTTAGCAGGACCAGGTACCCAGTCTCCTTCCGCAGTGTCGGGTCTTCGACTAATACAAAGGTCTTCTGTACAGGGCGAAATACCTCCAAATAAATTGACAAGAATAGAGTATGAATGTGGTCATTTTCCGCCGTTTACTGAGGACGGGTATTGCATATTTTCTCTGAAAAATTCTGTATACTATCCTCGGGTAGGATATTTTGATGATCAAGCGACTGCACGAAAGAGGTGCCAAAATATTCACAAAAATGCCGACCTAGCAATTATATATACAGAGGAATGGAACGATATTGCAAGTAAAATTATAGCAAAAACTAAAGTACCCCATTGGTTGAACGCTACAAATCCTCGTGCTGATGATGTATTATGGGGTCACATCAAAGGTAACTTTAGTAAATGGGATCAAATAAGTGGTCAACCGAACGACCATGACGGATTAGAAGATTGTATCGTGTTAGGACCGAACGGAAATTGGTTTGATCTTCCCTGTAGTGGACCCAAAACGACAGAAGGAAGTGATCGTGCGCCTGTTATGATTTGGGAGGACACACGTTCTATGCGCAATGTTTACCCATTGTGTGGTATAAATAAACCATACATTGATTTATAACTGAGTTTGTTTCCAACTAGTGATAAAACCACAATGTCAACAAATTCTTACTCTTTTGAAATTTTGTTCATGATAACGAAAACAACCAAAATAAACTGAAATTGCATTTTAGTTGTTTTTGAAATTTGTTGGTAAGAAAATGTAAATAAAATTAGTGTTCGGGTAATGATCTACTTCTAGAGCTTTTGAGAGAGAAAAAAATAAGATGATGGATGATGTGTAAAAAGGTGGAAAAAGTTCCCCAGAACTATATCTACCTCTGGCCTGCTACAAATGTCACATCTGTCGTGAATTGCCAATTATTATTTTTTATTAAAGCAAGTACATGTATATACAAACTAACGGCTCATATGAACCTTTGTCGCTCACATCGTTATTTATGTACACTTTATGTTCAATCAAGTCTAGTTTTGTGGAAAGAGTTTTAATCAATTTTCACACAGACTCGGTGTCCTGTGTTACACACACTATGACCTGTAAATTATCTTGGATGTCCGACCCACACAGACAACAGACATTATGTCGAGGTCTATCCATAAAACATTCAATCCAGGTTTGATTTCATACGATTCGGTTGTTTCATAGAAGAGTAATTTAGAATATATTTCTCATAAGGCCCATGTTAACAGAGTGAATACAACAATTTCTCCCTAGAGTTATCCCCCGTTGACATAGCCTCTGGAGTTGTTGCTATCATTTTTGTTGAAAAAATTATCCCTTTTTTAACAACTCCAACATTTTCTAAACGTTGTTCAGTACTATTTTTTTTCTGAAACCATTTCTGAAATGGTTCCAACCCTAACCTTTTCTTAATACCTTTCCGATAAGGATTTAATTCTACATTTCTGTATACACTTCAATATAACCAGGACCTATGGGAGGCAGATGCGTCTATTTCGACTTTTCGTCTTGCATAAGAATTAGGGTGAAAAAATCGAAATAATGTAGAAAATAGTTTAACGGCCAGGATTAAGACGTGCGTGCACAGTTTTACTGAATTGATCAAGATAATGTACTCTCACAAAACCCAGAAAGGATACCAGGTTAACCAGCAGAAAATCTAGTAGTATTTTCTAGTCCTATTCAAAATTTTACCGTCAAGTTTAATAAGCGGATCTATGCGAGTTAAATAATTTTAATGGCAATAAACTAAACCAGTTTTTAAAAGTGGCTCAATGAGTTAGGTAGTTGGAATACCTAACAACTTATACAAGCCTATCACCAACACAGCGTGGGGTCGCGCCTGGCTTTGTAAATTACAAAAAAGGTGCACTTGACTCGCAGCCGTAAGTGATAAAGTTTACCAGTTGCTTGCCCATGGTCGGTGGTTCTCTCCGGGTACTCCGGCTTCTTCCACCACTAAAACTGGTCGCCATGATATAGCTGAAATACTGCAAACACCAATTAAACAATCAAAAGTCAACTGCATATTTTTGAATAAAAACTAACATCTGTAACAATAAATAAGATAAAGGATTATTAAGATGCTGGTAAAGTAAATGCTATTTCATTTTATACATAAACCTGAAAGGTGATTACACTTTTTTCGTCATGGTAAAAAATCATAAACAAACACATGTATTTATTCAAGATGGGATCTATCTTGCAAATGGTGCATCCATGTTTTTGTTAGATATCAACCACATATTTTATCTGTTTGACCAGCATTCACCTCCATTCAATGTGTTTGGTGGCTTAATGTGTGTGTTACGTACATATTGGTCGGGCAGTGATATGGGTTAAAGTTGTGATCCACTATGCTTAGTTACTGGTTAAAGGTACAAAAGACGAAGAAAGTCATGATTCTTCTTAGCCCTACAGTACAATCGTATATAGCGACATATTATATTAAAAATAAGAGGTATTAAAGATACAAATTTGATTGGATTGATAAACCGCCCACAAGTGACTACCGTATTGATTATGGAACTGGTTCATTACGCAAAAATAATTCTTATTATAAAACTATATTCTTGAAAATTGAAAAAATCGATCTAGGAAAACCTATATGTACCATGATCAGTGTGCAATGTAAATACATGTTTCCAATACTCACAGTTTTTCAAATAAGTAAAATGTTTTTATAACTTTAAATGAATCATGCACGTTTTTATATACACTATTGGATGCATGTGTGAAATATATACTATTGATATTGTGTTACCCCGTTAATGCAAGTTTGTTCTTAAACTGATAACGTCCATAAACGAAGAAAGAAAGTTGTCCTATGATTTCAGTGAGAATATGAACGAAGCATTAGCTGATAACAATGCCTTATACAATAAAAATCAAAATCAAAGTTGCTGGTTATATTCTGTTACAGATATATTTCAGGTGTGTTATGGTTTACTTTCCGTTTGATTTCCTGTCACCCTTGAGTCTTTGACTATGAAGACTATCGATATATGTACAAATCGATGTGCATGTCGCCAAAACCTGAATTCGAGTTGAAAATTGCGTACCTATAGGAAATAGCCACAGAACCGGACAAACCCCATTTGTGACAGGCTGTGTTCTTATATGTCATCTTGATATATAAGACAAGTTTCATTTTGATGTGTGGAAAACCCAAGCTCAATCTTTTTTTTTCAATTTTTTTTTATTTTTTTTTTTTATTAAACAAGTTATATACACTAAGGACCCCATTGGAAATAAGCGGAAACGCTTTAATGGGTTATCCTTGGAAGGATATCAACTTAAAGTGCATTTTAACCTTGATATATTGTTTTATATAATTTTATATTTGTATATTTTTAAACTACACTAGATTTAGTTGGTATCTGTCCTAAATGAATTTTACCTTTTACCTTTACCTTTGGGTCCATTAATATTATTTGAAGTGTGTCTTCAATACTAATTATAGGAAATTTAGTAATATATGACTTAAGACTAACTAATGAGGATGAACCTATTTACAAAAGGCTGTTGAATTCATACATTTTTTTTGTCAAAACCAGGAAGTTCCACAGATCTATAAGTGGCAAAATAATTAGCGTATTGATGGCCTCTCCGTAATGATACAATTCTGCTCGTATATTGAAATCCACATACACATTTATATGCAAACATAAAAATCTAATCTCTAATCACCATGATCACGGACAGCCAGTTTCTATAAAAGCTGTCTCATTCCGACATGCTGTGTTCACAGCCAGTTGAAACAAAAATATTGATACCGGGTATCATGTTATTTCATGATTAATGGTATGTCTGATACTAGGAGTAATAATTACTCTCTGATATCATGTTATTTCATGATTAATGGTATGCCTGATTCTATGAGTAATAATTACTCTCTGATATCATGTTATTTCATAATCTTAATGGTATGCCTGATTCTGGGAGTAATAATTACTCTCTGATATCATGTTATTTCATGATTAATGGTATGCCTGATTCTATGAATAATAATTACTCTCTGATATCATGTTATTTCATGATCTTAATGGTATGCCTGATTCTGGGAGTAATTATTACTCTCTGATATCATGTTATTTCATGATTAATGGTATGTCTGATACTAGGAGTATAATTACTCTCTGATATCATGTTATTTCATGAGTAATGGTATGCCTGATTCTATGAGTAATAATTACTCTCTGATATCATGTTATTTCACGATCTTAATGGTATGCCTGATTCTGGGAGTAATTATTACTCTCTGATATCATGCTATTTCATGATTAATGGTATGCCTGATTCTGGGAGTAATAATTACTCTCTGATATCATGTTATTTCATGATTAATGGTATGCCTGATTCTGGGAGTAATAATTACTCTCTGATATCATGTTATTTCATGATTAATGGGTATGCCTGATTCTGGGAGTAAAAATTACTCTCTGATATCATGTTATTTCATGATTAATGGTATGCCTGATTCTAGGAGTAATAATTACTCTCTGATATCATGTTATTTCATCTTAATGGTATGCCTGATTCTGGGAGTAACTTACTCTCATGTCCCATTGTTGCTCTAAATGCCATGTATTATTTGATTATTTGGCTTCGTAACAATGAATGATGAGAGTAATTATTACTCCCATGGAACATTAGGACATATATATTGTATTATATTGAAGCACTCCCAGATTTAAGTACGATAGCCCTGTGAGAACTCTCAGCCTGAGTATGGTCAATCTGTGGGCAAGTCGCACTTAAATCCGGGAGTGTTTCAATAGTATTATACAATCTATGTCCCAATTAGAGCTTTCAAAATAAATATAACTTCGAGTTCATTATTCTTTAAAAATGCTTGATGTGGAGAAGTTAATCGCAAAAATTAAGGAGTGGGCGTATACGTAACTAATGATATTTCAATAAATCATAATCAATTCATATTTCCCGCCAATAAACATCTCGGCGAACAAATTGGAATCGGAACTATATTTTTTACCCACAATGCATTATAAAGTTTACAAATCGAAAATGAAGTTCAACTTAGAAAAGTGTATTTGTACAAATGGTTGTGTTTTGTTAACTTATAGAAATTATGCACAATGACAACATTATACATGTAGCTCAGCATTAATTATGTAGGATAATAATTGCAATTTCGCACTGTCGATGCAAATATCAATACAGGAAAGAAAAAAATGGGAAATTCGGTGAAAGGTTGCACATTTCAACTTCCCGAAAAAGAAAATATTGTGCAATTAAGACATCAAGGATGTTAAACGCATGTTAAGGATGTAAACATAATATTTCATTCGCGATGAAGGATGTCACTACAAAAATGACAAACTGTAGAAGTCACATAAAGAGATCGCGAACAATCGCTCTAACAAGTGTCGGTGATGATTTCTGTGATGTGCCTCCTTTGAAAGACGACCCCCCTGTCATAACTACATCTTGTACACCGGCCTCCTCTTGCCAGGCACTACGACATGCTGTTTCATCTCTCACAAGACTAGATGACTTCAATCTTGAAAAAATTGGACAAGGATTTTTTGCTGAAGTTTTTAAGGTACATGTATTAATAATTAAATTAATGAAAAATAAATTGTCCATTTATTGTGAATTTTCTTTCTTTAAAACTATCCTCTGATTTTATTCATGATTCAAATGTATATGAAAATATACTCAAAGGGGGCAATTGGTCCCCATTTTTAATTTGATGGGCAAAACTATGTTTTTACCCCTTCTCAACATTTTTAGAAAAACATGAAGTGTCCTGACTTTTTAGCATGTAAGCAGTAATACCAATGGCAGGCAATAATAATTATTACCCAGTTATGCAAGGTTATAATAAGGTAAAATAATCAGGGTTTGCTTTGACACCATTTAATTTTTTTTAATTTCACATGACACCGTAACCGTCTTGAAGACAACCCTCCCCACCACACACTTCGGTGGACTCCCTCAAACACACTGAGCGGTCCACTCCGAAATCTTGTTCTCATAAATTCTAGAGACCCACTCAACCTTTGTGTTTTATGATTCTACAAGGAGTCATATTAGGTGTTTGTGTGGTACAATGCAAGTGAACTTGTCAACCACCAATTTTGTTTTTAATCTTTTTACACATATACAAAATGTATGTGTTGTAAACATCTACCCAAAGAAATTATTATATATATGTACAGTGGAACTTGTGCAATCCGACACCTGAGTTTTCCGACATCCTGTGACATCCGACAAAAATTTATGATCCCAAAGTAATTCTGTTAACATAAATAAAACTTGATTATTCCGACATCCTGTACAATCCGACACATTTCCCTGGTCCCATGGTGTGTCGGATTAGACAGGTTCCACTGTACATGGTGTACATTTTATGTACATGTGCCTGCAAGTCACAATTTAAAAAAAGATACATGTACTTGCAACTCATTTAGATGGGTTTTCGACTTACCATTTTATACATAAAAAATGCACCTGTGGGACCCATGATTTTTTGGTTGGGACTTGTCAAAATTTTATCCTACAGGGATCTTTGTAACATCACATTTTCTATGTAAAAGAGGTTTTCATTAATAAAAGCATAGTTTCTAGTAACAAATTCAAGTTTGGAAAAGGACATTTGAATGTCAAAATACATTCAGAATTCAGATTACTTAAATATGAGAGATGATTTCAATTTTCCTATTGTGAACTTTCCATTTATATGTAGCAACATTCCAGCAGCACCTGCATATGGAGTATATATATACAAATGTACATGTATCTCTCAGTTGATACCATATTCCAGCGCTTGCAGTTCCTGTCAGGATTTTGTTGATAAGAGGGTTTGCTGCTAAGAAAGAAGCTACTGAACCAAGGGTTGAGTTCTCTTGGTTAAGTTGAAGTCATCACTTCAAAAGTTTTACGGTCGCCACCATAACTTGGTTGACCGTAATGGAATATCTGTGTCACAAATGGTCACAGATATATGTATGTTACACTTGTCATAAACACTTCCCGGTCCTTTCCTTATTCAGGACTTATCACTGAGTTTTTAACTAGATTATCACGACAGGTGCCCTAGTGGAGCAGGAACTGCTTACCGTTCCAGAGCACCCGAGTTCACCTCCCGTTTTCAGTAGGGCTCCTGTTACTCGATCTTTAGTTTTACTGGTATGTGTATGTTTTGTACTGATCGTTGTTTGTCCTTTTGTACTTTTTCTTTTGGCCATTGTGTTGTCTGTTCTTCTTCGATATACGGATTCTGATTACCCCTTTGCCAAAGGCTTTGGCATCTTCAAACTCTTCTTATTTAATTAAGATTAAAAAAAAAACAACGAAAATGAAATGAAATTTTGAGTCTTTTTAATAGCTATTCGTGTATAAGACAATTTTTAACTATACCTTAAGTTCATGTACAATGTATACAATGGACTTAATATAATTTATTTACAAACTATGATCTGAGTTAGCAGTTTTGTGATGTTTCGGCATTCCTCTCTAACATGACACCTACACGGCTGATGAAGTATGTTTGAAGAATGCTCTATATAACATAAACACTACAGACTGTACTTTATGTAATTGTCTTTTCTTATCTAATTACTGCAGATCTACATTATTTTGTATTGTACTGTTTTTTATAGGTCAATGTTCAGAATCTCTTAGAATGTGTAGATTAAGTACATAATTTGTAAGGTAGTTGGTGTTATAATTTCAGAGAGTTCATCCACCACAATATAGCTGAAATATTGCTGAAAGTGGCGTTAAACACAATAAAACAAACAAACGGAGAGTTCAAAGCTCACCAAAAAATGATTGTTTTTTTCCCCTTTTTTTTGTGTGGAAATTTCTATTCTTGTAGTCAGAAGACTATGCTGGTTATAAACATGTACTACATGTAGATCACTATGACAATACATGTACAATGTACACTGTAGCTGAAATTAATAAAATATTTGGTACATACAAAATGTACAGAAATGATAGAGATCACAAGTTTTTAGCTACATTGTAGGTAGATGTAGATAAAAATTCACCTGTTTACAAATGTACAAAATGTATATAGGAAACATTACAATACCTTTGTTTTGGTATACATGTAATACATGTACATTTAAAGCTGAAGAAAATTTGAAAAAATGCATAAATTGTGTTATTTTCCACAGATGTAACTTGAACATTTTATATTATTTTTATATTGATACTTGATTATTATGACAAACAAATTAAGATTGTTCTATAGGTTTTTATACAGGATTAGAGCTAGTAGAGGTAGTGATTTATAATTTAAAAAAAAAGCTGCACCTTATCAGTACATATCTGTAGTAGTTAGTGGGAGGTACAACCAAGTCAAGGTTAATATTTGTGTTTCTATGAAACAGTGGAATGTGTAAACAGTATAAAGATATAGATGTTTGTATTTATACATCTAGTACCACATAAAATAGACATTAGACATTTAAAAGTTAGAACTCTTACTTTGTAGTCCAACTGTCAACTTGTACATGAGTGCAGAATCATTATAGGGGTGTGAACAAGGAGCCACCCTAAATCTTCATGTACAAAAATTATACTATATGTATAGCGTGAACAAGGAGCAACTCTATAAATTCTTCATGCATATATCTTCTGCTTATGTATGATACATGTAGATAAATGTTGCATAGTAAAATGTTCATTCTTTAATTTTGATTTTCTAGATCTATATATACCCCCCCATTTTAATTATCTGTTTTCTATGCATGTCACATCTTATCTGTCATGCTCTATGTCAGACCTATATTTTTATGATACCAGAGAGAACTTCATAAAAGTTGTAAAACTTGTGTGCAATCCTGTTGTATGTATTTGACAATACTATTTAATTTAATGAATAAAATATGTTTAAATTAAATATATTATACAAATGTACATCAGATAACCAAAAATGTCATGTCAAGAAGTTTTGTCACTTTTGTGAAAATTCCCTTTTACCATGTATAACTTTATACAAATGTATATTTTAAGTTATATTCTATAAAATGGGGAGGCAAATCCTGAATGGTCTTTCAGTTTAACCATATACATGTACATGTAGATGTATATATAATAAACGAGTAAATGATCATCTAGCTTAATTAAACCAAGGGAAAAAATACCACTGTTTCCGCTAATATTTTTGAAACAAAAATAGGGTAACCATATGTAGGTTTGTTTTACCCAAGTTGTATCCCTCGTGGCAAGGTGGGATAAATTTTGCCAGTGACTTGTTGGAAAAAAGATTGATTGATTGGTTGATTGATTGATGTTTAACATCCAGCAAGCAATTTTTCGGCTATATTCAGGACGAGAAAAAAATTTAAACGCCACGGTACTCGAAACAAGGAAAGGTGATGGGTAGGGACGGAGAATTTAGCCAGTGCAACAGGTCTCCTATGGACGACTCATCATGGGCATAAGACTCATAATGAGCTTTACACTGGGTTCTTTAACGTGTGAAGAGGGTGGCAATCTCTCAACACGGGACCTCAATTTTATTTACGTCTCATTATGTGAATTTATACATCCCGCACAACCGACGGATGCCCCTTCAAGCCAAAGAAGCTCTCGGTTCCATTTCTATACCCCGGGGTTGGCCCCTTTTAGAGGACTAGTACCTCTAGGACGGAGAAACCTGGTGCCTATTCTACCCCCGGCACACCCTAAATGCACAAAATGATAAATAAGGGTATAATGTTAATATTTAGATTTGTTAAAGACTGATGACTAGAATGATATGGCCAACAAATCATTGTTAAAGACTGATGACTAGAATGATATGGCCAACAAATGTTTAATAAAGACTGATGACTAGAATGATATGGCCAACAAATCATTGTTAAAGACTGATGACTAGAATGATATGGCCAACATACCATTGTGTACTGTATGATCTAGTCATTTTGTTGGAGTGAAGCAAGTTCAAAAAATGTATTTACATACAGTGCTGCAATAAAGTAGTTTTCCTATTTCAAAATGCTTAACTTAGTGTTATGATCTGGTAAATCCTACGTACAATGTATACAGATCAAGCATATTATTAGAGGAAGGGCCCGAGTGGCTCAGTGAGTTAGGTAGTTGGATTACCTAACAACTCATACAAGCCTATCACCAATTTGGCATGGGTTCGCACCCAGCTTTGTAAATTACAAAAAAGGGTGTACTCGACTCGCAGCTGCAAGTGATAAAGTTTACCAGTTGCTTACCCATGGTCGGTGGTTCTCTCCAGGTATTCCGGCTTCTTCCACCACTAAAACTGGTCGCCATGATATACAAAAATGTAGCTGAAATATTGCTGAAAGTGGCATTAAAACACCAAAAATGAAATCAAACCTATTTTAAAGGTACGGGTAGCCTTATTACTTTTTCCAATGTTTGCATCATTTTGTGGTTTTGACAGAGGAAAGGAGGGCGGTCACCAACCTTTATGTCAATTATACGCAAGTTGACTGACTGACTGACCTGCATTTTAAATTATGATGAGTAATTTATACATTATATACACTTCAGAAAAGAAATCCTGACTAGTTTCTGAAATTATATTAAACATTTGTTGAGGTTTTAAAGTTTTATGAAGGTGATAAGTGAAGTCAACATGTATTTAATTTACATAATAAAAGTATGGTACTACAAAATGTAGTTTTAATATACATGGTCAACTAGGTGTGAAAACTTGAATGAGTTTTCATTCAGATAAAATTTTACGATGGGGTACAATACCTTAAGATAATCATACAGAATTCAGTCATCTGTATTACAGATTTTTTTGTAAAATTCCTCACAATGATATGAGTTTATCACTGTTTGAACAGAACAGAAAGTTAACAAAAAATACTAAATACAATCACGAAAAATAAATTATAATGGAATTCTTGGACATTGGTTAGGACAGACCGTGTCTTAGTGTAATGTGGGATAGTCTTTCATGTTCATTTATATCCATATCCTGTCTTACAAACAGCATGTTCTGAAAATAAATGTTAAACCATATAACCCTTCACCATTGGTATCTACAAAATGTAGCTCTCCAACTACAAATGTATAGTACAAAAATATCTTGTCATGATTTTTGTCTCCTGACTGTCCAACTGGGCATTTAAATACCAGAATAATGCAGTAGGTTTAGGTGGAATAAAATAGGTCAAACCTAATTTGTGATTTTTAATGTTTATATTATTATTAAGTTGCAAGCAAAAAGTGTGCTTTTTCTCAAGGTATTCTGATTTCCTCCACCAATAAAATTCAACACCATGCATGAATGATTTAATTGAAGCAGCCACAGCCCTGATCAAACCTAAAAGACAAGTTATAATAAGTAAACAAGGTATAGTAATATTGGAATCACTAAAATTTGTTGATTTTTTTCAGGTATCACACAAGGTGTCAGGACAAGTCATGGTACTTAAAATGAATTCAGACTCAGAAAATAGACCTAATATGTTACGGGAAGTGCAGCTAATGAATAGACTCTCTCATCCAAATATTCTGAGGTAAATACTAGTTATGCACCTATTACTTATGGAAATTGATGCATGCATACACAGTGTTTTCCCTAAGAACAGGCAGCAGGCCAAATTGCCTGGTTCAAGCACTATTTTGGTTGGTTCAAATCATAAATTTTATATAGAAATGTACTTGGAAATCCAAGTATGGCCTGTTCAAAGTTGCCTTTGACCTCTTACAATGAAAAGTAGGGAAAACACTGCATACAATGTACATGTTACAAAAATGTCTACACCCAAATGAGGATATACGGTATATATAGGTTATACAACATAAATCACAAATCAAGGTGAACAATAATTTCAGTTGATCACAAAGAATAGCTTTTTAGATAGATTTTTTTTTATTGATTTATCTTCAGACAAAATTATGTTTCTTTAACCTTTTCAAATTTCTTAGAATTGGCCTATAATATAAAACTGATTAGTATGAAAGTATTACATTTCTTAGTTTGTACTTTATTCGAAATCACAAAATTCATGATTGAGATATAAACGTGAATACTGAAGGGGCAATAAAAATTGGACAATCCAGAGAAACTGACAACACAGGGTACATGAAGAAAAACACAAGACAATATGTGTTGGACATCACTATGCTCAGACAAACATAAATAACATAAATAAGACATGACCCCTCCAACAAACAATTCGAGGCAAAGACGAATCGAACATCGTTTTTATGCGGAAATCATAACAGACATGGCAGAAGATAAAGACACATAATAGAACAAACACAAAGAACTAAAAAGAGCAACACGGACTCCACCAAAGAACTAAAAAGAGCAACACAACACAGACCCCACCAAAGAACTAAAAAGAGCAACACAACACGGACTCCACCAAAGAACTAAAAAGAGCAACACGGACTCCACCAAAGAACTAAAAAGAGCAACACAACAC
>MJUT01002912.1:154974-174814 GCA_002080005.1 Gigantidas platifrons
GACCCCACCAAAGAACTAAAAAGAGCAACACAGACTCCACCAAAGAACTGAAAAGAGCAACACAACACGGACCCCACCAAAGAACTAAAAAGAGCAACACAGACTCCACCAAAGAACTAAAAAGAGCAACACAGACTCCACCAAAGAACTGAAAAGAGCAACACAACACGGACCCCACCAAAGAACTACATTTTGTAAAAAGAGCAACACAACACGGACCCCACCAAAGAACTCAAAAGAGCAACATGGACCCCACCAAAGAACTAAAAAGAGCAACATGGACCCCACCAAAGAACAAACTATATAACAAAAAATTAAAACCTCATATATTACGAGTCCTAATTATAACAGAGGAGATATCAAAGAGAAAACAGGTTGTTGTCCATATAAACTTTTGTTCATTCCTAGAATTGAATTTATATCAAAACAAATATTGAAAGAAAAGATTATAATATGGTTACTAGATAAAAAGAACACATGTTGTTTTAAATAATTGATAGTTGTTTACAAAACAATGATTTCCTATAATTCTATAATTGAGGTCTGTCATATATGATATAAATTACAATCAATATGTAAGTGTCACACAATTTAATGTTATAATCAACTATATGACATAAAGATCAGATATTAATGTATTGATGTATAGTGTGGGAGAAATAAACAACAAGCACTTGTTTATTAATTTCAAAATCAAGTGTTGGTATTGTAAACACTTTATTTTTAGATCACAGTTTTCACCAAGGGTCATGTACATTCAAAATAGAACAGTAGAGTACTAGCTATAGTCTTCTTTCAATTCCTATTTATATTTTTGTGTCTACAGCTGATTGATTAGGATATTGTCTATTAATTTCCATTCAAGAAGCGAATTAAAAAACAAAAAACGGGAAAATACAAATGGAAGAAAATGTTGTTCTCTAAATCTAGAAAACCTTTAAAGGAAAAGGCCAGTCAGTTGAACAATTGTTATAATTCAATACATTGTAACTTTTTATTTGTAAATAACTAATTATTAAACAAAAAACACCTTTATTAACATTAATATGCCTAATTAAAAATATGAATATTTGGAATTTCCTGTCGTAGTGTAAGCGGCCATGACACCTCTTCATGTGACGTCACGCAGTCAGATCATGTTAGTTGAATAAATAACATGTATCTGACTCTTTTCAACATCGTGCCCGTTTGCTTATGTTTTAATATCAGATCAACTGCAATACAATGTTTATAATTGTATATCGTTCTAATCTTGTTCTTAATATTCCCATCCCATGTTACATTTTCATAAAACAAAGGAGTTTATTTGTACGGTGAAAAAGGGGGGGGGGTGTTCTACGTATAATTTCATGTTTTACGTGATTGACCGTAGGTTAAATAACTGTCAGTTTTAAGTCGTTTTATGCTTACACATGTTTTTTTTTCTTTTTTGTCCCCAATGCTGTCGTACTTTCCCGTGTTTTTCGTGGTTGCTGGTCGATGTGTTGACAAGGATAGTCCTTACCGGTAATTACCAAAAAAAAATTTCTTCTCACATTTTCCCTTTTCGTTAGTGCAATAAAATGCTTGACATGAAGTCATAATGATATTGTAAATATCAAAAGATAAATATACGACGTTATTTTACGATTTACATAATTTTTAATGATAAAATTGCAACTGATACAATGCTGATATATACCGACTTTTACTACGTCACGAGCAGGATAAATCTGAGAATGGATTATGACTTTTGTCTCCTCCACATTGAAGAGTTTTGAAAAATGGCGATCCCCATTATTTGGTGCTACAGGCAACTTCAATCATCAAATTCTACCTTACGGTATACTATTTTTAACATTCATTAACACAAATGTCTTTTATTTACTGGCATTTAAATTTTCACGCTAACTTGTTAAGACCATGGCCTTTTCCTTTAAGTGCCAGTAAGAATTTAATGTTGGCTACCAATGATATCACTATTCATGGCCTCAAATAATCCATGGTGTCTACAAACTTTATTTTGTCTTGTCTGTAAGAATCCCCTGTCATCACCCACTTTAGATATATTATTATAGATATAATTGTGAACAGGAATAGTGACAACACTTTCTATATATACAAATAATAATTGTATACTGTTAGTGTTATGTTGATCCAGACATCTGAAAACGTTAATGGCCATGGTCATTTGTATGTTTGAATGTTTTTTTCACATTGTAGTGGTTGTATGTTTGATGGCAACACTAATTAATATTATTAGACCGAATACAATGTATATGTACCAGACATCTGAAATTTATTTTGACATTTGTATGATGTTAGAAAATAGTTATACCCCCTCCCCCACAACAAAGTAGGGTGGACTGGCATACTTATTCCAAATGTCATTTGACTGTGTCAGGTGAAGACCTTTTTGTCTAAAGGACCACTACCATCTTATGTAGAATTTATGTTATTTGTACATTGTAGTAGTCATGTTTAAATATGAGATCACTTGATGATCACCTAAATGTAAGGTCAAATAAATAATTTTATCTTGTTCAGTGCAGAACTCTTTTTGTCTTGTGCCCCACAACCATAATATTTGTAGGTATTAACACATGACAGGGTGTTGCATGTACAAATGAGGTCACTGATACAAAGACCTTAAATGTCAAGGTTAAATATGTGTAACTGTGACTGTGGACTGAAATGCCAAAGTCAGATAAATAATTTTATTTTGTTCAGTATATGGTCATTACGACATTGGTACATTTGAAAATGATTGGTAAAGCTTTGTCTGTACTTGTCACACCAATTGCTGCACATGTCCCTGATACTGAAGTGTAGATGTTAGCCAGCCACTCTGACCTTCACCTTATCTATACCTTGATTGACATACTGAGTGTGGTTACAGTATTTGTAATTCTAATGTCTGTTTCATGGTTAAGCAACCATAATTGTTCCATAACCTGGATGTGTCAAGTACATCCTGTTTTTATTACATTTGTACCTATAAAAAGTAAACTTTGGACATCATAGGGCAACTTGCACTTCACTTTTGACCCAAACAAGGAAATAAGGTCAACCTCCACAACTCTGCCTTTCCACAGAATAGATTATTCATTGTATGGTATAGCTACTAGTATCCTCAGCCCTCAGGTCAACCATATTTACAAAATGTGTATTAATGTATTTATTTAATTTAAATTAAATAAATGCAAATTGTTTTATTTTGAATGTGTATACATGGAATGTCCTTTAGAATATTTCTGTTTGCTCATTTACACTAATTATTTGAATGGAAGACTTTATTTTGACAAATCCTTCTTTGAAATGCTAAAATGAATGTGTATGATATTAAAGATTAGTTTAGTAATTGCAAGTTTTTCTTTCTTCAGTATAGCCTTAGGTGTATGTTCTTGCATATAAAATATTTTTGGAAGGCTAATTACAGAAAATACATGCATACTGTTTGCAAAATGTGCATATTCCTAAGCTGTTTATAAGATTTTTTTAAAGTAATAAACTGTTTGACATATTTCAATTATAAAAGTAATCTCAAAGTTAACAGCTTATAACTAGATTAAATTAATTTAAAAAGTGCAAAAAAAACTGACTCATAGACCAGATGACCAGATTGTTAAGAATTATCAAGGAAATATCAGACTGTTATATTCACATAATCTCCTCGGAGATTAAAATATTTAGTTAAAAGAGAAAATTAGTCATTGTTTTAATACTTCAATAAATGTATATTACCTGTATGTAGACCTCTCACTTAAATAATAATTAATTTTTGATCAAAGATGGAAATAAAGGTTGTTGACTGGTACTGTATATGAACACATACATAGTCTCACAAGAACTGTACAATGGCTTTGTTCTGCAATTATCATTTGCTTTACATGTACTGCAATTGACCAATTTTCATTTCTAATTAAGGGGGTGCATAAAAAGATTTATTATGAATTTTAGCAGACCTTGTTTTGATTACTGAGTTGCATTTGTAGAGTGTGTGTTAATTATATATATATTTGAATCACTTGAAAAATCTGCATAGATAAATGTAGTTCTCAAAATGCAGCTGCTGTTTGTACAATGTAGTTGGTTATATTGTTTGTTTTAATATAGCTTATCATTTCTCAATTGAAAATGTAAATTTGTAAAAATTTTGTTGACTGCAAAGCATGTAGAAAACAAAATACATGTACATCTAATACATTATTGTACAACCTACAAATGTACAAAATGTAGTTTACATATCAACAAAATATAAAGTAAAAAAAAGCTGTGAGCATTATACCTTTTTGTACAACCTAGTTTACATATCAACAAAATATCAAGTAAAAAAAGCTGTGAGCATTATACATTATTGTACAACCTAGTTTACATATCAACAAAATATAAGTAAAAAAAAGCTGTGAGCATTATACATTATTGTACAACCTAGTTTACATATCAACAAAATATAAAGTAAAAAAAAGCTGTGAGCATTATACATTATTGTACAGCCTAGTTTACATATCAACAAAACATAAAGTAAAAAAAAGCTGTGAGCATTATACATTATTGTACAACCTAGTTTACATATCAACAAAATATAAAGTAAAAAAAAGCTGTGAGCATTATACCTTTTTGTACAACCTAGTTTACATATCAACAAAATATAAAGTAAAAAAAGCTGTGAGCATTATACATTATTGTACAACCTAGTTTACATATCAACAAAATATAAAGTAAAAAAAAAGCTGTGAGCATTATACATTATTGTACAACCTAGTTTACATATAACTAGAAAAGTACCAGAACAACATACTAAAATAATCAAATCTCTATTCTTGTGGCATCTGTAACTTTTGAAAGCGAGACTGATTGGTATTGCTTTTCTGTGTGTGCATGTGGTGATGGTGTTGAATATCATGTCAGACTTTTGTCATTACATACAGATCAGTTTAACCATTACCATATATTTATTATATCTGATGTTTAAGAGAAATGGAAATCGTCAGTATGTATGAATTGCGAATCAAATCAAATCAAATCAAATATGTAAAGGTGTCCATTTTTTTGCTGAGTAAATCATTATACAGACATACAGTACATAATAAACCAATCACATTGGTACTGTAGATAATTGATTACATTATAGGTACAGGGTATATATAAAGATAGATTGTAAGACAGTTGTAATGTTTGTGTTGGTCAATATTGTTTTTATCCAAAGAGAAAAACTGTTCCTCTCCTGCCAAGATAAAAATATAGTTATTGTTATTTTGAATTGCTATATATACAAATATGAGTTTGCATTATGCATTGGCATTAAGGCAAATTTCTGTAAACAACACAAAGTTGATCTTGTGGGTTGTATATACTGTCCTGTACTGATGCACTTACCGGTATATATTGCACTCATATTTTGTTAATTGTTAATAGCAGTTAATCAGAGGTAATTTGTATGCAATTATTTAATATAGTACCATATACAATGTATATTTATGCATTGATTCAGCATTTTATTGTTTTGCTACATTGTATGTCATTAACTTTAGTTTTGCTAAATGATGCGATTTTTTTACCCAACCTTCCTTTAAAGTAACTGATGCTGATATGTACATGTCTCCCTTCTGAAAAATACAAAAGTTGTATTTGCTATATGTACAAGTGTTGATATAAACAACATTTTTTGGTGTTAATCAGAAATCCAAGGCCACTATGACTATCACAGGATAGTTGTCCTCTGTTTAATATAAGATACTATTGGAATATGAATAAAGTCAGTTTCTCAGAAACTATAAACCTGCATAAACTATTTATTACTACTACACTGATAACAAAGTGCAAAGAATAGGTCCTCTATATTTTGTAAAAAAAAACAAAAAAAACAGATCATTACAAAAACTATTTGTTGAACATCTAACAAAAAGTTAAAACTGGAGGTTAATGCAGGAAGAATTGTACTGGAATTATTTTTAGACTTCACAATAGTTACATGTACATTGTAATATATAATATTACAAACCAGGAAAAAGATGTATATTCTGTACAAAGGATAATTATAGTTCCTCTACATTTTGTAAGACAAAAAAACCCATACAATTACATAAACTGTGTGTTGAACAAATAACAAAAACTGTGCGAGTTAATGCAGGAAGGGGAATTATTTAGACTTCACAATACTTAAATATATAATATTACAACCAGGAAAGAGATGTATATTATGTTGATGATGCAATAACACCCACTTGAAGATAAAAGAGACAATTATATAATATGTGTCATTACAAAGCAGAAAAGGATCTAATATACTTGTATGTTTCATTACAAAGCAGAAAAGGATCTAATATACTTGTAGACACTTTGACTTGTTGAAATAGGAATGTAGGTTTGTTGGTCAAGAAGCTTAAGATTATCATTTTAAAACACCTTAATATTTCTCACCTGTCAGACAACATACCTGTGTGTGTGCGCGTTACATACTAATTAAATGTGTGGAAAACACAGATCATAAGTAATACATTTACTTGTCATTAACAAATTAATTGTGTACTTATGTACAGGTGATCACTACTGGTTTTGAATAGTGATAGGTTAGACATTTTTGACGAAAATCAACATAAAAACCAAAACCATGGCAATCTCAAACAATCAAATTATCTCATCTTCTGAAATTTCATTTGTCTGTATATTGTATAGATATATAAATGTATCTATAGCAAATATATATTGGCAATGGGAAAATAAGACTTTTATCTTATCTGAGCCAGTGTGTCAAGTGAGTTTTTTTTTTATCAAACAATGTCTAGTGTTCGTCAGTATACATTGTACATACATGTATGTCATAGGCTTTTCTTCATATTTTGAACTTCTTTGAAGAATCAATGTGTGCCCAGTTACCAAAATTACCACAAATGTTCTTCTAGGGGTCCTGAACTAGTGTTGTATCTTTTTGGCATGATTTGAAATCCAAGCTGTCCACTCAAGCCTCTTATTGGCAGAGTCATCTTTGACTTCTCCAAAACTAATAGATGTGAATTCACAGGACTTGAGACAGAATTGTTCTTCTATGGGTTCTGAGCAATTTTGAATTTTAAGTTTGCTGACATGTTTTTTTAAATTAAAGAATAAATTAAATTAAAAACCCAAAGTTCATAGATGTACTGCATGTACATATTATAATAGAGGTCAAAATATTGCACATAATAGTCAGAATGTACATAATTTGCTATATTTCTAAGGTAAGCAAATGTAAGTCTATGGGCTCTTGTTTTCTTAAATTTGTGTCTTGTTTATTTATTGAGAACAGCACCATCATTTTTAGAGTTTGTCCAATGACTTCACAAACTACATGTATCAGCTGTTTGTTTGTCATGCCAGGCAAGTGAAGATGTTCTCCTGTGACCTTGACCTCATGGCTTCCTAATCATAAATTCTCATACAAAAACAGGAGAACGAACTTCCTAAAATAATAATAAATTATAAATAGGAAATAAACACATTTACCAACTCTACGATGAGGTAATCTGTTTCAGGAAATGAAAATAACATAATTATTAATCATTTATTTGTAATGAGGTGGAAAAATTTTGAGAAGTTAATGGATAAAGTACATTGTATATCAATGAACTTAAGATTATCACAAATGAACGGAAATAATTCCCCCAAATCATAAATAAGTAGAAATTTTAAAGAAATATCAGCGTAGGTCTTCGGGAATGTACTTATTTTCAAATAGCATGACATGAATTATGAAGATTCTGTCAAATTCTTAGAAATGTTGACTGTTGGTTATTAATCATCCCACACAGGGAACCAGTTCTTAGACAACACAGTAAGTTAAACTTCATTAATACCTATGAAAACTTAAATGATATATCACATGTTTTATTATACAACATCAGACAAATTATATCACACAGTTACGGGAGATATATCTTGTTGATGCTGTTTCTAAACTTAGCAATTCTTCCTTAATGCTGAAACAGCAAATATGATCATTAAACTTTTGATAAATTAGTACAATGAGTAGAAGGTTGTCTTTGATATTATTGTAGAACTGATATTGAAATCTGGCTATAGTTTGTCTCTGGGTTTCACAAACTACATACATCAGCTGTTTGTTTGTTATGTGATGGAAATAAAAATGTTCTCCTGTAACCTTGACCTCATGATGCTTTCCTAATATAAATGAGAATATGAATATTTGTTTTTAGTCCAAAAAAAAAGTCAGACAAAGAATTTGCTGTAGATTTCATCTTGAAAAGAATATTTACTTTAATTTTGGGCAGTAAATACATGATGATTGGTTACTGTTACATGTTAATGTTCCTATAATGTATATATACATGAGATGTTTTGGTGGGGGGGTAGCTTTTTTGATAGACATATGATATTAGATAAATGAATGTCAGAATAATCAGTCTTCTTGTACATGTATGACATGATCACTTTTACTCCAGGTCCAGTAAACCACTTTCACTGTCTGTCTGTCTGTCAACACAGAGAGGGTACAAATGTACCTAGTTTGTATTACCTGTAACTGCATCATTTTTCATTCAACATTATTCAATCTTTACACAGTGATTGCACATATTACATGTACATTGAAGAGTTGCACCTCTTATTTTAGACAAATTTGATCAATTAGAAAAGCAATTACGTGTGTGTAACTCTTGTCTTTTTCATTATAATTAAGCTCAGCATGTTGATTGAACACAAATTGAAGAAGTGCACCTCATGAAAAATGATAATATAAAGCCATAATCATTTCCCCAAAAAAATCTATGTAATCTGTAAATCCCAATGATTAATCATACTGTTCACATGTAATTAAATCTTTATACTGTAGTAATGTAATATTAATATACCACAGTTTTCCAAGTTAAACGGTTAAACAATTGGACATGAAAATCATGGTATAAATGATTTGAAGCATGAATAAGGGTAATAACAAAATTACCGAACACAGAGCAATCTTCCAAAGGGAAATTCAAAACTCATAAATCAATAAACAGACAAAATCAGTCAACAACTGGGAAACTGGAAAACCGCAATGGTCCTGCAGTCCTGAAGTCATGCAGTTTCACACCTAGGTCATTGATTATTGCACGGCTCTCTGAGAGTAATAAAACTAGTACAGCCCAAATTAAAAGTGTTCAATATCTTGTTATGTATCTGCATGTATTATTTCATAGTTCTTAGCTCTCCCTTATATTCTGATATATGAACCATTAAAAGATCAAAGGAAAAGAATGCATTCATATTGCAACATCATATACACATGCATGTATACAGCTTTTCCCAAAATTTGAGGATTAGAATAGTCAGTGTTGTGCAGCTACAGGCATACACCTGACTTTGGTCTTGTCCTGGTACAGTTTACTAACTTGATATGGTATGATGTAGAACTACCATAATGATTATTGATGACATGTATAAATGTATTTGTATAACATTTATTAAAGAAATTTCCATTCATTTTCGAAGCTGCATAATTAAATTTTTCATCAAGCTTTATTTATCAGTTTTATATTTATTTAACAGATTTATTGGTGTGTGTGTTCATGAAGGACAACTGCATGCTCTGACTGAGGTAAAATGTAGTATTATAGATTTACAATACAAGTAGCTTATTACCTTACCTTGCCAAAGGCAATGTGAGCTTTTGCCATCACTTGTCATTCGTGGTCCGTCGTCTGTTAACTTTTCACATTTTAATCTTCTGAACTGAAATTGGTAGGAAGCATCTATGGAAGGTCCTCTATAAAGTTTTGTCATTTCGTCCGATCCATTAACAAACATTGCTGCCACAGGCAATTCTTGTTTCTGATTGGGCGATTTTTTTAAAATCTTCTCCTCTGAAACCGTTTGGCCAAATGAACCGAAACTTGATAGGAAGCATCTATGGAAGGTCCTCTATAGAGAATGCTCATTTCGTACCAATTTGTTAACAATGATGGCCACCACAGGCGACTCTTTTTTTCTGATTGGCTGATTTTTAAAATTCTTCTCTGAAACCGTTTGGCCAAATGAACCGAAACTTGATAGGAAGCATCTTTGGGATGTCCTCTGTAAAGATTGCTAATTTTATCCCGATCTGTTAACAAACATAGCCGCCACAGACAATTCTTGTTTCTGATGGGTTGATTTCTAAAAAATCTTCTCTGAAACCGCTCAGCCAAATGAACTGACACTTGGTAGGTATCATCTATGGGCAGTCCTCTATAAAGATTGCTCATTTCCTCCCGATCCATTAACAAACATGGCTGCCACAGGCAATTCTTGTTTCTGATTGGCCAATTTTTAAAATTCTTCTCCTCTGACACTGTTTTGCCAAATAAACTGAAACTTGGTAGGAAGCATCTATGGAAGGTTCTCTATAAAGATTGCTCATTTCGTCCCGATCCGTTATCAAACATGGCCGCCACAGGCAATTCTTGTTTCTGATTGGTAGATTTCTAAAAATCTTCTCCTCTGAAATTGCTTTGCCAACTGAACCAAAATTTGATAGGAAGCATCTATGGAAGGGCCTCTATAGTGATTGCTCATTTCGTTTTGATCAGTATATAAACATGGCCGCCATAGGCAATGCTTGTTTCTGATTGGTCGATTTCTAAAAATCTTCTTCTCTGAAACTGCTTGGCCAAATGAACCGAAACTGTGTAGGAAACATATATGGAAGGTGCACTATAAAGATTGCTAATTTTGTCCCCATCCATTAGCAAACATGGCTGCCATAGGCAATTCTTGTTTCTGGTTTGTAGATTTCTAAAAATATTCTTCTCTGAAACTGCTTAGCCAAATGAACCAAAATTTGGTGGGAAGCACCTATGGAAGGTTCTGTATTAAGTTTCCTCAAAGCACAATGAAAGGTGAGCGACACAGGCTCAGCCCACTGAGCCTCTAGTTTATATTAAAAGTAGTAAAATGATAGATTTTAAGCTAATTATTTTTAACAAAAAATCTCCAAAATTGGATTATTAAAGGACAAAGATTGCTCATGAAAAAAGTTAAAACAGTCATGCATTACAGTCAACAACCACAACAAACAAGGAACAAAGGTAGTCAATTTGTCAGAAACTATATAGAGCTAGGTCATGGCCAGGGAAAAGTACAAAAAATGTGGTAATCTGGTCAGTGTGATTACAATCATCCTATCTTTAGATTAAAACATCCAGTTATCAAACAAATATCAACAACCAGTAAAATAGGGCACAGAGTACCTTCATCTCAAGGAGACGACATACTGTCACAGAAATAACCTGAACATGGACACTACAATAGCAGGATCAATTAATGTTCATATTTATACTAGATTACAATGTAGGGTAATGTGTCTTTTTGTAAGGACATTAGTTGTGAATTGGATTCTGTGGCGAGGTGTACTTGATACAAATTTTATGTGATACAAACACTGTAGTCAGTAACTTGCAGTAGGCTTGTGGTTTTCGTAGAGAACCAATAAAAATGACTACCAAGATCTACCGGTTACTGAAATATTGTTGAAAGCATTCTTAGACACTAATATCCTTTTGTCAGATTTGTTAGTGTAATCAGATTAAAGGGTTGACAATTATAATACTGAATGTTATCATCTTCCATATTCAGCTGGTTACAAGACTATCTATAGACTTAATGAATAATCAACACCTTTATCATAAATATCAATTCTTTATGAAAATAAAGATTAAATAGTGATGGTCAATAATTCCACCAAGCAACCTCTCGCCTCAAATCTTAGTACATATACAAAAAAAAAGACCATAACTATGGTGTTGGAAATCCAGGCCCTGGCTTGGGACAGACACAAAAAAGTTGTGTAGACAATAAGACATTTCTATGTAGTAATAGAGTCTTATAAAAGTTTCCATATCTTAATCAACGTAGATTTATAAATCTGAATGTTCTATTTGTAATAACAACCCTCTTTCCTGTATAAATACCTCACTTATAGCGTTCATGTTTAGATATGCAATGTACAATCAAACCTGTATATAAAGGGCACTAAAAGGAACCTGAAAATGTGCTCGATATCAGCAGTTGTCCTTCATATGCAGGTTCAAATTATAGCACTATATTCATCAAATGGAATAAATGAAGCTGCCTTTTATAGACAGTGATTTGATATACAGATGCCCTTTAAGGTAGCTTTGACTGTATGCATACCATTTAAAAATTAGGAAAAAGCTCTAAGCATAAATAATTTAGTGCAATGACATTTTGTATGAAATTGGATGTGCTACGGTACTTATGTTGTTAAAGACACCAGATATAAATAATAAAGGCAATAGTCTTATTAGGTAGATCTGAAGTAGTCTCTTGAGAAATCTCTGCTTTATCACACAATAAATGGAGGAGGAAAGCCTACCTAGCATTGATCCTCTATAGTATGTAATGAGGAGGGTTAGCAGGATGGTCTCTGTTAGCTTAAATATTATTATTGATTTGTGATCTTATATACAAATGTAACAATGTTCAATTGTTTTAAATTTTAAATTGATGAATATGTTTTTAATTTTACTATCAAGGTCATAGTTATTTACATCTAATATTAGTAATGTCTGGTCACATCCATATCTACCCTTCTAATCAATAGACCTATAAACAAGTGTTACTAATCAATTCATCATTGATAAATGTTCATCTTTATCACCAAACTCCATCACTCAATTTATCTAAATTTGTCACATTAAGAGTAAACAATATTGGCTAATTAAATATAGGGACGGTGTGATTGACTTGTATCAAATATTAACTTCAAGATAACAGCATGGTGTCATTAATAGGACAATTACAATTTCTAATTATAAAGATATCATAGGAAAAGTGTGTGAAATAATTTAATAATCTATTTCAAGTTGTACGAAAAATTCTAAATAGAACATTGGTGACATCATTGTAACGTCAGTAGGGTTCAAAAGTAGGTTTATAAGTAAAATGTCTTGGACTGTATGTGTTTTATTTTTGAAGGTCCATTACAATATACATTTGTAAACCCAAATTCCCCCACACTCGCCCACCTCCCAAAGTTAAAAGGGGACATTATGCTGTGTTGTAAGTGACAACTGTTTGTCATCTGTTTGTTTATGACACCATCATGTTCGTTGCAGAACTTGAGACCCAATTCCTTCATATATCGAATGCATACATGTATATGTACCATATTGGAACATAACAGAGTGTAGTATATATAATAATGACCTTGGCCTTTGACTCCAGATTTAGGTAAGATTTCTTTACTTCTCATTCAGTTCCATTTATAACACTTATCTCCATTTTCCTTCTCATATTGAGCTCTAACCAACAGTTTGTTCACTTTTTTATTGTCTTTTATTTATTTTTCAGTACATTAATGGTGGAAGTCTTGATAGTTTACTTTCCAATGAACATTTTGAGCTTCCATGGACAGCAAGACTAAGTTTGTCGTTAGATCTTGCCAAAGGGATGGAATATCTACATTCTAGGGGCTGGTTCCACAGGGATCTTACTTCTAAGGTAATACAATGTACAGTTTGTTGTGTTAGAGATTGTCAAAGGGATGGAATATCTACTTTCTAGAAGCTGGTTCCACAGGGATCTTGCTTGTAAGTTAATGTACAGTTTGTTGCTAGATATTGCCAAAGAGTGACATGCCAAGAGCTGGTTTTAGAGAGATCTTAGTTCTAAGATACTGTTCAATTATTCTAGGGATTGTCATGGACGTGATTGTATGGTAGTTGTATTTACAACTACCTATGCAATCAGTGCCTATCACCATGATTTTGTGAGTTTGAATCTTGATCAGGACGAGGTGTGCAACATTATGTGATAAGTTTGTCAGTGACTTGCGACAGGTCAGTGGTTTTCTCTGGGTCCTCCGGTTTCCTCCACCAATAAAACTGACTGCCACGATATAGCTGAAATATTGTTGAAAGTGGCGTTAAGCACCATCAAGCAAAAAACAAATTTCTCTAATTAAACATCAGAATGTAGTTATACTTTTATATTTATATAACTCATAGAATGCAGGATATTTTGGGTTTCCCTTGTCTGTCTATTTATCAGGTTATCTTGTGTACAATGTATGTAACTAGTCATTTTGTCAGATACTATTCTTATTTAGTATGTTACATGTACACTAATTATACATGTTCCTTATGCTTTTTTGTGTATTATTATTTTATATGAACAAGATCATATTATATCAATTTTCTGACTGAAAGGTTTTTATGAGGTTTAAGATGGAAAATGAGTGGCAGCATTATTAGCAAAAATCTGCAATTAAAAAAAAAACTTCTTGTTAACAAGTAGGCCTCTGGATAACCACAATTTTATAATTGTGGTAAATTATTGTTATAACTATCTGTAGGAAAAAAATGTGTGATTTCCTACATGTAAGTGATGGCTAATTTTAACTGCACAATAATAACTTTCCCACAGAAGTAGATGATAAATAGTCATAAGGTTTTATTATACCCTAGCTGTCTAATTGTCACTGAAGATGTATTACAAGATTATAAGATACAGGAAGTAAAATATATCTTATCATACTTCTAATTACTTCTAATTTCCTGTTTCAATATAACTTTTTTTTTAAGTCGTTTATTTTGAAAGGAAGTTCTAAAGTAAAGATTTGTTTACTTGCCAAATGGTTTTGGTTTATTCTTTAAAAATCTGTTACTTCAAATTAGCAACATGTAGAAAAAAGTCTTTGTACAACTCATAATTGACTTCTAATCATAACACCCAGCTGGGAGTATCCCCCTTGCATTCCTACTTTAATGTCCTAATTGTTCTGTATTAAACAACAGAACTTGTTTAAAGGATTTAATAAGACCATTTAATACCACTTGAGTCAGGAAAAACACCCTTCACCTAATTTTAAATTGTTTTATTTAAATAACAACAATATTTGGTCAGACCTAAAGTGTCTTTGTGAAGTTTATAATGGACGACCACAATGATTCACTTAGTGCCACTTCTAAAACATTTTTTTTATTATTAAATTGCTAAAAATATACTAAGTATCACTTCTAAAACATTGTTTTCTTATTATTAAATTTCTAAATATACACTATTACTAAGTAAATAAAGAATATATTATTCATTTAATATAGACTTCTCTGATAGCAAATAGTTAGGAGTAACTTTCTCTGTGATCTTTTATTAGTAATAACACCTAGTGCACACCTGATGGTAATAACCTGCCTGTCTACCTGTAGGCTAGATCTGATAGTACCCACAGCCAGATTTGCACTTCTATCAAAACATTGCATCAAACAGTTATTATGTTTGAAATAATATTTGTTTTATATACACCTACACAAGGTCTATCATTAGACAAAGGAATTGTATGTTAATTATACTATAGGAGGGAATTTCATATAATTTGGCCATCATGTTTGTTTTATGTCATAATAAGAGGCCAGTGAAGTCTTGACCATCATAATAAGAGGTCTGAGAATTATGTTTTATGTACATTGTTGTTTTACATGTAATTGAGTTATTAGTGCTACCTTTACCACATTATTAACAGATGGTTATAACTATAAACATAACATCTTGTTTCTTATTACTTATTTAATAGAACACATAGATTTTTATAACACCCCAATCTGTCCATATGTTATCCTGACCGGGTCAACTGTTCCATGTACAGAACAGAATTGTGAAGTTATTATTGAATAAAGGGATAATGATACAAGAAGATATAGAAGTAGTCTTTCTACATGCATGTACAGGGTTAATATACATTGTATAATGCACAATTATAGTACACCTAAGGAGCATTAAACACAGTCATTTTATTACAACTTAGTAACTCAATGGAGATTAAATTAAAAAAAAATGTTGTTAGACAATCCATACTGAATGACAATGTTCATAATTTGGGGTGAAAATTTTTACCCTCAATAAAATTTGTGAAAAATCATGATTTTGATGAAATAATCATGATAATTCTTCAAACAGCACAATTTTGACAATATTTTTCCACGTTTATGACTGTAAGCACTAAACACTGGCAGTTTCTGATGGTCACTGGATAAATTCTTGCTGGCGCTGCCTTTTTTTTTTTATTGCATATTACACATTAATTACAGGTGAGATAGTTATTTGGATTCCATCCAGTCATTTCAATAAGATTGTCACATTTTCGAAATAGTCTTAGCTACATTTGTGTACTTTAAGGGGAAAATATATCTTCACTTACTAGGGTTACTTCTTTTAATATACAATATACATGTATATCATGAAATATCTAGGTTGGTTTTGTTGGTTGGTTTATGGTGTTTAATGCCACTTTCAACAATATTTCAGTTATTTCGAGGTGGTCAGTGTTATTGATGGAAGAAACCGGAATACATGGAGAAAACCACTGACCTGTCGCAAGTCACTGACAAACTTTATCCCATAATGTTGTATCAAGTACACCTCGCCATGAATGGGTTCGAACTCACAACATTAGTGGTGATAGGCAATGATTGCATAGGTAGTTGTAAATCCAACATACCATCATGACCATGATGGCCCCCCTGAAATATCTAATTAGCAGAATATTGTATTTAAGTATAGATTGACATTTATATACATATATATTACATGTATATGATCTACTAGAAGTTAACTATAAATGGAAAACATATATTGTAATAACATCCCTTTGTCTTATATTATATTTTCCTGTTACAATCCAATCCACCTATTATGACATCAGTTATAATGAAAAAGCAATTATATATATATTACATATTTACAGAATGTTTTGGTCAGACAAACAGAAGGGGATTTACAAGCTGTAGTTGCAGATTTTGGATTAGCTGCAAAGATTCCTGACCCTTTGTAAGTAATCACTAAGTTTTGATTACATCCTAAGAAGTCATGGCACACTCAAGTTAAAGTACATTGTATGAAGAGTTGAATGAATATGCTTGAAGCTACACATAGAACTAGACAAGTTGGAGATTAATAACATGGATTGTTGGAATTTAAATCAATGGCAAAGTTTCTAATCCATATTAAGAGACATTTTGTTTTCTATTGGTACTGCAGGGATAACATGTTTATTTGTTAGGGTGATAAAGGTTAGGGTTATGGTGTTTAATGCCACTTTCAACAATATTTCAGTTATATCGTGGTGGTCAGTTTTATTGGTAGTGACTGTAGTCACTGTAGGGAGATAAAGACAGTATAAAAAGTGATTATACATGTAGTTAGTGTTAAAACACAAGGGTTCTTTAAATCAGACTAACATTAAAAATCATATACATATTACACAATAATATACATATTACACACAATAAATGTGTTTGTGACACTTAATAACAAATTGTTTATAACAAAAAATGAGATAATTTCCAATTACATTTATACATTTAGTGATCAATACAGTAAAAAAATGACTTAATATTATGAATAGCATTAAATACTGTCAAGACTCTTTCGTTCTGATGATTACACGGTCACCACAGATAATATTTTTAAATATACTGAGTTTGATTGCTATTACATTGTATATCCTTGATTGATTTTTATCCTTGTGTTTTTGGTTTTTAATGGTAAACTTTAGATATTGAAACTTCTGTTGAAAGCAGAATAAAAGATGCAATATTATGAATTATTGCATATCAGAATAAAAATCGTACATTTAATTGGCTGAACACTCTCCACGTGACCTTCACTAATCCGTGATATAGACTGGAATGCTGATCGGCCGGTCCGAAAACCGTGTATAGACTGGTACTACTGGTCTATACACGGTTTTTGGACCAGTCGTGCATTACGTCCATTAGATAAATTAAATCATTTCACTGATCCAGAGTTCGAACAGTGGATTATTTTTAAGAATCTACAGTTCATTCTTTTGTTCTTCAATATATGAACTTTAACCTTATACAATGTACTATTTTTAGGCTTAAAAACGTGTTTTACTTACTTTGGTACTTTCGTGACTCGAACCATTGCCAGGCTTTTTCAAGTCTACTTTGACTTTCAAAACTTCCATCTTACCTCTCGGCTAAGTTGACTACATTAATAAATTCTATAATTAGTATATTTAACTCTTGATAGTAAGCTTCGTTAAAAAAATAGATAACAATTAAAATGTAAGATTACTTGTTTTCTTTTCAAATTATTTGTTGTTAACATGTTATTGTTATTAAATGACAATGTTACTCATAATATAATTTATTTGTTTGTTTGTAAGTTTAATTTATTTTAAAATTGCAGTTGCAAATAGGTTTCTTGATAAATTGAAAAATTTCTGTGCAATTATTTTGTGTGTATCATAATCCTGGTCTTCAATGCAATAAACACAATGGTTACTGATATGGAGAGCAATATCAGGATAGACAGACTGCCCTTGGGTCATGGTACGGACCACGACCCTTGGGCAGTCTGTATATCCCGATATTGCCCTCCATATCAGTAACTATTATATAAATATTATACTTTATGCAAATTTCTAGACTTGATACAATGCCATTGGTTGATTAGAAAATGATATTTTTCACTAATTTTACGAAGCTCCACCTTTGTATCAATACCACATCCTGTAGCTCTGCCTCCTTCTAGCAACGGGTGGTATTCTGTGTTGGCAACAGGTGTTATTGCAATACAATGTACCACCATCCGGACCAGAAACAGTCCATTCCGTCAAAGTTTTTAATTTAATTTTACAAATAAATGACAGTATGCTCTTGGACATTCACACCACAATAACATGGTTTTGCCAAGATAACCAAAGATAATATTCAGGATTTGTTGACAAACAAGGACAGTAAGGAAACGAAGAGACAAGTGGACCGGGCTGTAAGGATATTTCGTAACTTTTTGTTAAATGACAATGTGACGACCAAGTTGGAAAGTTTGTCCAAATCTGAGCTAACTGAACATTTGAGAACATTCGATGCATCTATTAGGAAAAAAGACAGGGAATTAATGAAGAAGACATCTCAATTTTTAATAATTACATTACTTCTGTTTTTCATTGAAATGTTACAATATGATTGATTATGAAGTGGTCACATCATTATAAAAGAGATGTTTTACGTCCCAATGAAACTCAAAACCGAACTTGCACGTGCCTCCATGACAACGGCACATGTAAACAATCAATGGCGTAGTAATTTCCAACAGCAAATAATTAACACAAATAAAATTCACAACGAAAAATTCAACTATATTAAATTTTGGTGTGATTTAAATGTAATTATAAGAATTGAATGCATTTTTTGTAGTTTTATGGGCATGTAAAAGCGTGGACAGAGGCACATTTTTAGCTCACCTGACCCAAAGGGTCATGTGAGCTTTTGTCATCACTTTGCGTCCGTCGTCGTTGTCGTCGTCCACGTCTGTAAACTTTTCATACTTTCTTCTTCTTCTTTGAAACCACTGAACTGATTTGGACCAAATTTGGCAGAAATGTTCATTGGGAGGTCCTCTACTAAATTTGTTATTTTGGTGCAGATCGGAAATCCAACATGGCCGCCAGGGCCAATAATGTGTTCTGATTGGTTGAAACTTTGAAAATCTTCTTGTCAGAAACTACTCAGTCGATGGAATTGTAACATTATAGAAATGATGACTGGATGGTCCTCTACTAAATTTGTTATTTTTGTGCCGATCGCATATCCAAGATGGCCACCATGACTCGACTTAGTTTTAACATAGAACCCTATGGGAAAAATGTTTAAAAATGTTTTCCTCTCAAAGCAGTAAGTCAATTTAAAGCAAACATGACATGAATGGTCCTTAGGTGGTCAACTTTCAAAATAATGTCATGTGACCCCGATCTCCATCCAATATGGCCACCATCAGCGAACATAGTTTTAACATAGGACCCTATGGAAAAAATGTTTAAAAATTGTTTCCTCTGAAACCAGTAAGTCAATTTAAAGCAAAC